>OX459107.1:6988223-7475519 GCA_949775045.1 Metridium senile
AATGACCCCTTAAAGGGACCTGTATTTTGGGATGATGGGCGTAGCAGTGATTGAGCAATGGTTCTTCAATTCATTGTTGTATATCCAATACAGATTGATTGCTCATATTGTATACATTACATACCATAGGATGGTCGACTCTAAAGAATACCAGTTGACAGGGTTTGTTAAGTAGATTAGCAAAACAAACAAATGCATCTGGTGGATCCATGTTGAGGAGAAGAACAGCAGCAATGAAGGACATGCCTTGGACCTAACACAACACAATATCAATGAACAATCAGAGAACAACAATATATGAATGAATGACGACAGGGATTTATTGGCAATTGGAAGAATGGGTAAATAATTGAATTGAGGAATGAATGAATGAATGAATGAAGAAATGAATGAACAAAAGATTGATTGATTGAATGAATGAATGACAATATGAAAGGATTTATTGGCAATTGGAAGAATGGGTAAATAAATGAATGGAGGAATTAATGAATGAATGAATGAAGAAATGAATGAACAAAAGATTGATTGATTGAATGAATGAATGAATGACAATATGAAAGGATTTATTGGCAATTGGAAGAATGGGTAAATAAATGAATGGATGAATGAATAAATGATTGAATAAATCAATATTACATAGATACATTAGATAGAAAAAATAATGGATGGTCAAAATAAAATAATGAATGGAAGGGTAAATGAACCAACTAACAAATGAATGAAAAATAAATGAATGAAAAATAAATGAATGAAAAAATAAATGAATGAAAAAATAAATGAATGAATGGATGGATGAATAAATGGATGAATAAATGAATGGACGAATGAACAAATGGATGAATAAATGGATGAATAAATGGATGAATAAATGAAAAAATAAACGAATGAAAAATAAATGAATGAAAAAAATGGATGGATGGATGAAAAAATAAATGATTGAAAAAATAGATGAATGGATGAATAAATGAATAAATGAATGAATAAATGAATGAATAAATGAAAAAATAAATGAATGAAAAATAAATGATTGAAAAAATAGATGGATGGATGAATAAATGGATGAATCAATGAATGGATGAATGAACAAATGGATGAATAAATGAATGAATAAATGAATGACACTACTTACATATCCTACATCAGGTCTATAACAAGTATAAGCCCCAAGTATACTGTGCAGTAGATCATGAAATGGACCACCCTGCAGAGAGAAGCACATGATATAATTGATAAAACACATGATAAAACTACAAACCACAGATAAATATACACCTACTTGCAAGAAAGTTGTCATACGAAAAAAGAACATTTGTTTTTAGTGTGTTAGGAATAAATTAAACGTACAAAAGAAAGTGTTCAGCTTCAGTGATCATCTTTTGTACTTTTAATTTATTCTTAACCAACTAAATACAAATGTTCTTTTTTCGTATGACAATGTTCTTGCAAGTAGGTGTACCTAATTGTCCTGACTTTTGCATATTAGTGGGAAAGGGATTAATTAAAAACAAACTCTTTCTTTTGTTATTCCTTTCTTTAAAGTAAATTTGTATTACTTTTTAGTCACTATAAATTATAAATTTTTCAATTTGTTAAGTGTAAGTATCAAACTATGACAGACAGTCTATTGAAAAATAGTCACAATTGCTTTAGGCTCTTGTCAATGACAATAATGGGTCAGAACACAGTATTTTGGTTCTCTGTTCCCTTCCGTAACACTTGACATTTGTTATTGTGACCAAGATACAGATGTTTGTATATTTATTTACTCTGGACGTGCCTGTAGTACTGGTAGGTATCATATACAAACATCTGTATCTTGGTCACAATAACAAAATGTCAAGTGTTACAGAATGGAACAGAGAACCAAAATACTGTGTTTTGACCCTTATTTTAACTTTAAAGTGCACCTGAAGCACTTCATGATATTTTGCAAATCTGTTGTACATGAGGTGTATAAGTGTACCTAATATTTTTTGATGTCAACCCCTTCTTTCTAAGATATGAACATTTGAAATCTGAAAATGCAAATGAGGTGACGTCATCCCAGGAATTTGTCAAAGTTTTGTTTCAAAGCTGACAGCAAGCTTGTTTTTGTAAAGAAGTAAAAATGTTAATGGTAGTGTAAATATTAGTAATACAGATATTGAGCTTTAAAAAATCGCTATAATTATTTCCAGAGAACTTTTGTATATTTAATGAGGCCTGGGTAGACGTCACTTCATTTGCATTTTCAGATTTCAAATGCTTATATCTCAGAAAGGAGATGTCGACATCAAGAAAAATTAAGTACACTTATTATACACCTCATGTCAAACAGATTTGCAAAATATCATGAAGGGCGTCAGGTGCACTTTAAAGTAGCATAACAATATTTATCCCTCAAAGTTTTGCAAACCAAACAAACACAAAAACTTCAAACTACAGATTAATATTTCATATTTGCAAAGTGCAAATATTAATAGTCCTTTTAACAGTTTCATTCAGTGACCACCAATGATAGTTCCATGTTGAGGTTCCATTTGCTGCACATGATAAATTATAGTTTTGCAGCAACTGGAACCTCGACATGGAACTATCATTCGTGGTCACTGAACAGAACTGTGAAAAGGTCTAGATGAACAGTCAATTGAAAATCGGACATTTTTGCTTTAGTTATAAACTCTTCAAACAAGCTGTAATAATACCTCTTGAAATATACACAGTGAAGGAAATGTTCTTGATACATCAAGCATGATAAGTTCTACTTTGTGTTCACTACTGACGACTGGAATGAAGTTATTGGTAGGCAATTCTGCTACTGATTTGGACTGTTTTAACCTCTTCTTGTTGTTACGAGTCACAATAAGTTTTTCAAAGGCATGTGCTTGAAAGATGTCAAAAAGTTCTGAAAATGAAAAACATATATATATTCATTACGAATAGCCATTTTTTTAGAAGAATTAGTAGTTGGCATGTATTAGTATGAGCCAGTCATTGAGGGAGGTCATGGCCAGGGTTTGTTACATCCTCAGTGGTTCTTTTACATCCCTCCAGTGCAGGTTAGTGTGTGTAGTGTAGAGAGACAGGACCTCAAATTAAACATCATTATCTGAGAAGACAATTAATCAAGTGTACACTCAAACACCATCATGCTTACCATAAGTGATCTGCAAGTCATTCCCTATTGCCAGCTTCCATACTTTTCCTCTAATACTTGGTGGTAATCCCTGCCACCAGAGTTCCTTGGCTTTACGAGATCCTTTCCTAAAGTTAACAAACATTGAATCATACAACTTTTATTCACAAAAGAAAGTTTGTCTAAAGCTTGATTAGAAACCCTGACAAACTTTGATCTCAAATAACTTAGCCTGTGTGCAGCCAGACTTGACACTCATTATTACTATAGCTTAAATTTGTCTAAAGCTTGAATAGAAACCATGACAAACTTTGATCTCAAATAACTTAGCCTGTGTGCAGCCAGACTTAACACTCATTATTACTATAGCTTAAATTTGTCTAAAGCTTGATTAGAAACCCTGACAAACTTTGATCTCAAAAAACCCAGCCTGTGTATATAGCTGGATGTAACTTTTGTTATTACCATTACCTAAATTCAGAAAATGCTGAGGTTTATAAAACAAAGCTTGATTAGAAACCATGACAAACTTTGTGTGATAATTGGTGGAGTTTGAGGAATATGATTGAGTTAACTTACGTTGTTTCCCAGTTTGGTAAGATCTCACTGACCCAAACTGAAGCAGCATTGACTATTTGTTTTTCTTGCTTGTTTTTCTGTTTGATTTGTTTTTCTTGCTTTTTAACTTCTTGAAGTTCTAGAAATAGAAATAATCACTTGTAATGATTGACTATAAGAAACTAACTAAAACTACAACAAGAAACCAACTATAACCAACTACAAATGTGAATCAAACTAAATTGTATTGTACAAAAGCCATGTCGATCCGACAGTTTTAAGCTCATCATAAGAAAGATGAGTCCAAGAAGGAAAACATCGTTTAGATCCAAGTTTTGGATGAAAAAAAAACGAGAATTCTTCAACAGTATTTCGACTTTTATTTCAAGTCATAATCATGTTAAATTTAAGTTTACAAGATCAGCTATTTAAAATAGCTCTAACTCCCTATAGGCTTTCAAGCCTTCATTCATTGAAAGCCTCTAGGGAGTTAAACTTAAATCTAACATGATTATGACTTGAAATAAAAGTCGAAATATTGTTGAACAATTCTCGTTTTTTTCATCCAAAACTTGGATCTAAATGATGTTTTCCTTCTTGGACTCATCTTTTTATGATTTATATTGTACATGAAGTGACACAATGGTAATGATTGCTACTGAGTACAAATTACAAGTAATGTAACTTTTGCTTGCAAGTATGAAGCATCTCAACCCTTTTCGTGCAAGCTCTAACATTGATGAGCTCAATCAAAAGCAATAGTCATGAGTAAGGAGTCGCTAGGTAATGAGTTGCTCTTGATCCAGTAAATGTTTGTAGGAGTTGATATTCATTTTAAAAAAGGAAACATTTCATCAACCTTATTGATCTCATGAGTATTCTGGCAAGTGAAGGTTATGTTACTTGTGAATGGTACAGTAGTGCATGCTAGTTAGCCAGTTCCTTTTCATTTCAATACTTGTCTGGTTTTCATAATGTTTCCAGATGATTTTGTGAGCACACTTCCAGCTAGTATAGGCCAATCAGAAACATTTTTGTCACATCACCAACAGTTCCAAATAAAAATGTTGTTGTTCGAGATAAATATGTCCTTTAAATTACTTTACGTTAAAAAAAACCCTATGTAACTTGGACAACAAAAGCTCTCTCTGCTGCTCTATCAGCAACAAAAAAAAACAAAACAAAAAATGCAAATGCCTAAAAGTAACTTATATTGTTGCTGTCTCGAGGCACCATTTTGGAACTGTTTGTTTTGACAAACAATCCTTTGCATGCTTCGATGCAAGATCACCAGGTTGTAATGTATATTACCTTTCTTTCTTGCATTAGCCACCATAGCTTCATACTGCTGTCTGTGTTTTTTCTCTTCAGTTGCAGACTTTGCAGGGAGATTCCTATATAGAATAAATAATAATATAATAATAATTACATTTATATAGGGCAGTTTATCATAAAAATGTTCAGCTGCGCTATAGATTATTTACAAGCGTTAAAATTTAAATGACAATAATAATAAAACAAAATTTATATGATAAAATATAAAATAATATAAATACAATTAAGTTTGGTTTTTGACTTCTTCATCATCATCATCATCTTAATTGGAATAAACCATTGGGAGAGGTTACAAGCTTCATACCTTGGTCTATTTTCAAAAATTAAAGCAGTAGTTGAACTAGTTACAGATGGATTAGATTTCTTTAGAGACGGAAGTCTTGTTTTTTTTGATGCAGGATTATCAAATGAGCTTCTATTTACATCATCTACACAGGATAAAAAAGGAAACATGTACATTTAATAAAATCATAATTCAGGGACGGATCTAGGGGTTGTGCCTAGAGGTACCGAACACTACCCTAGCGCCACAATTAACCCTATTATATTTAAGACATTTAGGGAATGGACACCCCCAGTCAGGGTTTGTACTTTTTGAAGTTTCTAAATTCCATGACTTTCCATGACTTTTTTATTATTTTCCATGACTTTTTCATTATTTTCTATGACCAATAATTAACAAAATGTTTCATATTTATTTAAGGAATAGAACTAGTTATATTTTTAGTATCAGGATAAGCATTGTTTTCAATGACTTTCCATGACCCTCAACTGAATTCCATAACTTTCCAGGCCTGGAAAACGAAAATACGAAATTCCATGACTTTCCAGGATTTCCAGGACCTGTACGAACCCTGCCCCTAACACCCTATCATTTGCAATTGGGACACCTCTCTGACAAAATTCTGGATTTGTCCCTGTAATCTGTGACAAATATTTGAGAGACAGCACAGATGTAATAAATAATATACACTTTTTGGATTCATCCGAGCCAATTATGATGTTGACTTAACTTTGCTGACGTTTTGAGCTCAAGCACTTCTTTTACTCCGACAAAGGGCTAAAGCTTGAAATGTCAGTAAAGTTGAGTCAACATTTTTTTACGGTGTTACAACTTTAAGATATTGAGACGTGATTGGAGGATTATTTGTGAGGTATAATAATATTCACATGTAATAAAATGATATTATTTTGTTGGAACAGTATCATCTTGCATAATTTGTGAAATAATTATTAGAAAAAAATGATTTAGTTTTACTAAATAGTAGTGCAATATTTACCTCTATGAAAAGGTTGTGCCTTGGCAGATTCCTTTGGAGGAACTTTCCCAAATAGTTTCCATCCTACACTGTTTTGGTCACTTACTCTATTAATTAAAATACATTAGGCAATGTTTAATACATTTTGTACATATTTGGTGAAAATCTGTACAGATTTGTAATGATAACATTTTGTGTTTTTAAAAGATCAAACATTGATCATCTATGGAAACATTATTTTTGGGAACAACTTACTTTCGTTTATTTTGCAATGTTTGGCTTTCTTGCATACTAGCTGAGTTAGATTTACAAATACTTGGAGAATAGGTATTATTACTTTTAGGGACCCAAGACGAAACCATGTCATTGACGTTGAGTTTTGACATCTCTTGGAAAAGTTCAGGGCTTAGAGCGCCATCAGCTAGAGGAATTTCTTCCATTTCATCGTCCCTGACTGTGGAACTTATGCCACTGTCTTCCGCACAGGAAGAATTGCATTCAAAATCACTGCTGGGCGATTCGGCATAAACCCCATTTTTTCTTGGTTTCAAACTAACATCCCTTGAAGGCCAGTTATCTTGAGAAATAACTTCTGGATCAGTTATATCAGATGGCGGTGAGCCACAATAATCGTTATTTTCTATCGTATTAGTACGTTTACAATCTTGTGAAGTGCTAGGGCAGTGTGATGTGGTTTGAGGTGTTTCAGAATGATACTCGTTGCTAAAAAGTGAATCGCCGTTGGCTGAATGCACTCTTGTATCGTTATCTGTCAATTTTTGATCGTTTGAATGTACAAGTCGTTGCGTAGTTTCCATTATTTGGGCATCACTATTCCTAATTTCAATAGTATCTTGGCTATTTTCACCATCGTTGAAAGTCGATACCTTCACACTGTCCTTCGGCGATTTCTCGCCTCTCGCTCTTTCTTTGGGACTACTGCATTCAGAACCGGAATTGTCGCTGTTAATTAAATTATGGCATTCTTCATCATCTTTGTCGCCAAATAAATTCTGTTTTACAGACTCTTTCAATCCATTCAACGAGTTGGTTGGTTGTTGTTGGCGGCCGGCATTAGTCACTAAATTGACATCTTCTTCTGAACCATGTACAGACATCGACGATAATTAAACAAAAACAGCTCTCACTAAACACAGAGATGGCCAATTTCTTTTACTTTGACCACTAGTTATTCGTTTTTCGAAGCAAAAACATACCGTACCAAGCCGTACTTCATACTGTTTATAATCATGCCCGCTCGTTCATGAGCATTTCGGGATAGTTCGGAAAATCTACGGATTGAATCGGAATGAGCCGATGAGAAGCCGATAGCAAATCGTAGTATCTTCGCTCATCTTCGCTGCTGTGTGGACGATGTGTGGACAGCAATGCAGCAAAATGGCACCAATTCCTCTTCAACGAAACCAAACAAAGGCAAAAATGAACGCTACGCATCAGGTGCACATCCTAAAATGCTCTCTTTATCAGAAGCAAAGCGAAAAGCTTCCAAGTTTGCGGCTAAAAACGATAAAAGCTTGCGAGTTGGAGCAAAGAGAGCTATTTTGCGTGAACTGAACTCTCACTTAGTCGTCAAAGCTCGAGGAATTTTTCCCTCCTCGGAAAACACCGAAAATCCTTATGCTAGTGGTATGTAGTTGTATATTGGTATATTCTTTCTTCAATACACGAAAAACGTTATTATTATTGTTTGCCTAATAGGATAACTTAAAAAAGGCGCGAAAATTCAATGTTTATTCTCTTCATAAATGCGAACAAAGTTTAAGCTTACTTATGAATATTAAATATAATGTTCTAATAATTACGGAGAGGTTTCTTTAAGTATATTTAAAGTTGTAGTCTGCATTGTTATGAAGTGGAACACAGGCCTCACCCCCTCCCTGCTAGGGGATAAATTGATTTGTTAAAATATGTCACGTGACGTAGTTACTGTATTTATTTATTTGTATACAATTCTTTTCAGGACAACCATCTACAACCCAGGCAAAAAGCAGGTATGCAAAACAACGCATACTAACTACCATCCTCGGGAACCCAGGGGTAATCTTCTATTGCTCGTTTCTCGCTCCCAGAATAAATACCCCTGGGAACGTAGTCTGTTGGAGCTTGTTCCAGAAGTCAAAATTCAAACTTATTTAACGACTTTCTTTGAATGGTTATCTTGATTTTCATTGGTCAACCTAATAAGGTCTTTTGACTTCCGGAACAAACTCCAACAGGCTACGTTCCCAGGGGTATTTATTCTGGGAACGAGAAACGAGCGACAGAAGATTACCCCTGGGTTCCCGAGGATGACTAACTACTAACTCCCCATGATCCTACATCACATGGCTGCAAAATGTGCCATAAATCCTGGTCCATACATATGATTACGGCGTCTTTCATAATTACACGACCACTAATGTTCAAATAACATTTGATATAATAACATTCTAGGGTAATTTTACCTAGTAGGGGACGTCATATTCTATTGTAATTTTATTTCCATTTCTGGACATTAATTTTGGCACAGCTGATGGATGTAAGGTAGATAGATGTAAGGGGTCAAGCCTATTCACTGAAATGGAAATAACACTCTAAACATGCCATTTAGCTCTATATTTTATAACATACATGTATATGATCCTCATATTTCATTACAGAACTCTAAAACCAACAACCAAACAGCCAGCTAAATCTAAAAACTATTCTTGGAATAAAAATGGCAGACAACAGGAACTAAGGATAAGGTGATTAGAAATGGATGTAGATGTACCAAACTAAACAAAATGAGGACGGGAAGTCAGAAATATTGTGAATGGAATGGAGTTGGATATTTCAGACTAGAAAGGGAGGGGAAATCAGAAAGATTGCATAACTTTGAGTTTGTTTAAAAGGAAATACTCCAGTTACATGTTATCTAGCACCACTGTTCTATTTGACAAACTTAAGGTGCATTTGCACAGAAAAAGCCTTGATTTGTTGAATAAAATATCCCAAGCAAAGCAGGAAAACATGTTATTTTTACTCAAAATTGAAGCTTCCCTGTGCAAAGTGTCCCTTTTGTCAAGATGTATGGCATTGCTAATATAAATAACATGAAACTTGATTATTGGAAGAATTTAAGATTTCAAGTTCTCCATGCAGAAATGTGACAATGGATTGTCCTAATCTGATCACCATTGAAATGTCTTTCTTCCTGTTTCATTCCAGGTACATTGCACGAAAGTACCTTTTACTGTGGATCAGGAATGTGTATGGAAGATTACCGCCATATGTTGCCAGGTATATTAAACATCATTTATAACTCCCCATTGTGGCTCTTCCTTGCTTCTCACACTTTCTGAATTACTTATACCATGTAACTCCAGCTGTAAACTTATCATGTTTAAATAAAAGCTTTTTAATTATTATTATTATTATTAATATTCAATATAAAGGTAAAGTAAAGCAACCTTATTTAAAGTCAGTAACTTGTGACAGTCATAGACTGATAAACATGAGGCCGACAGAGCGCTCATTTTACTCCCCTCTCTCCATCAATGCTCCGTTTTACGGGTATTTAAAGCTACTTAAAGCTAAACTGAAAGGAGAGAAGTTGAAACAAGTATGTGAGGTCATTGGGAATCGAACTTGGGACCTCTCACCGAAAGCCGCACACTAGCCAACTGTGCCTTCCTTGCTCCTTGAGGGAACAGTTTAGAAATAAGATTTATTATGAACACTTGGTACACAGTGTATACAGTGTATTTGAACTCACTGCTTCATTTTAAGAGGTTTTGAAGCAGTTGATGACATGACAAATTCAAGTGTTCACACATCAAGTATTCTCACTGTAAAGTCACAAGATTATTTTGGTGTTGTCAGGTCTCACCATGAACAACATCTCAAAGCTAAGGTACTAAGAACCTGGCAGGATATTTGGTGGTCTGGCAGAAAGGGATGGAAGCTGAATATTAGAGCTGAATACCACAACAGGTAAATAATATGTAATACCGGTATATATACTGTTATAATGTGTATATTATATCTGTTGTCCATTTATATATACCCAGTAGTCTAAAATTTTGTCCACTTTGGAGATCTTGATCAAAAAGCAGTCGTTTAGGTATTTCATCATTGCCCATATGGCAAATGTGCAAATCTTTAATAGTTGTTGTTCATAGCATAATTAAGCTTAAGGTTACAGTCAACCTTCGCAGGGTCTTGCGGGGTGTCTCCGTAAAAAAATCATTTGAGCGCTGGATTAGAAATTATTTCAAAGAATTATATATCATTTTAAAGCATTATAACCACAGAATATGCCTGTGTAATTTGTTTTTCAGAAATATTTATGTATAAAGAGTTTTGATTTTTCAAACTCAACTTGACCGTTTGTGTTTGAGCGAATTGATCTACATAATGTTTAATTGTATTGTCAACTTTTCTGCTTAATGTCAATTAGTACACATGTGTCTCTAAAAACTGTGTCAGGCTTTGTTGAATAACAGCATAGTTTTTGATCTACAGCAAAAAGTTTTAAATTTCACAAAAATAATCGAATCACCATCTTCAACTCTAAATTATATCTAAACTAAGTAAAATATTGACAAAGCCTGACACAGTTTTAGAGACACATATGTACTGATTGACATTAAGCAGAAAAGTTGACAAGACAATTAAACGTTATGTAGATGAATTCGCTCAGACGGTTGTTTTGAGTTTAAAAAAATCAAAACTTTTTATACATAGATATTTCTTAAAAACAAAAAACACAGACATATTCTATAGTTATTGTGCTTTAAAATGATGTATAATACTTTGCAATAACATTTAATCTGACGCTCTAATGATTTTTTTACGGAGACACCCCGCGAAGGTTGACTGTAACCTTAATGGGAAGGGTCTTTGTTTTCTTACCATTTAATGTAAAGCATGCTTTGATTGCTTAGGTACAGGACATGGGTTAAAGTGTGGAAAAGCTGGAGAGCATATGTAATTCTAAGAAGAGCCAAGAACGAGAAACTAAATACAGCAATTCAACATGGTAAAACTTGCTCTTGCTTTTCTTTCTTATAAATTAAAGAGAAATGTTTGAAAGATATTGTTTTCTTTTTGTTTTTATATTGCTGTTCTTGTAGATAATAAAGTATCCCAAGAAAAGTGGTTATCTGTATGGAAACAGTACATGGTATATAGGAGACTCAAGAAATACAAACAAAAACAGGCATGGGAAATTGCAGTTCTTTCAGCCAAGAGGTAGGCTGGCAATGTTGTCAGATGATGCTGATTATAATATTATTATTAAAATTACTATTAAGTGAATTTTGCATTTGGTTAAGGTTGATTTATAGATTGATTGGTTGATTGATTGATTGTTTTTTTGATTGATTGGTTTGTTGATTGATTGGTTTGTTGATTGATTGGTTTGTTGATTGGTCGATGGATTTGAATGATAGATTGGTTGGTTGATTGATTGATTGGTTTGTTGATTGATTGGTTGATGGATTGATTGGTTGGTTGATTGGTTGGTTGGTTAATTGGTTGGTGGATTGACTGACTGATTAATGATTGATTGGTTGATTGGTTGATTGATTGATTGGTTGATTGATCGTTTGGTTGTTTGATTGATTGGTTGGTTGTTTGGTGAATTGACTGTCTGATTGAAGATTTATTAGTTTACCATAGATTGATTATTAAATGATTGAGTGACATTTGTTGATTGATTGATTAATTAATAACATTAATTATTGATTTAGAGATAAATGGATGGATTGATTGATGTGCCACTATTTTTTATGATGGATTGATTGTTTGATTCATGAAACAGCTTTTTTTAAATACTTTTCTACATATACATCTAGATGGGTTTGGCAAAAATGGACAAAGGAGGTGGAAAAAAGGAAGGCACAGACTGACATGGAGCACACAGCCCTTAAGTACTGGGCTATTAACCTTATATCCAAGGTATAAATATAAACAAACACATCTTTGACACACATAAAACATCACTTTACTAGCATCTAAATCTTGCATCCAGAAACCTTGTTCACTATGACTACTTCAAAATATTCTAACTCACAACCCTTCTCACATATTATTCTCTATTTTTCGTCTGTGTTTGAAGGTTAAATTGTTTTTTACCACATTTGATAATTTTCTCCCTTTCTGATTGGTCGAGAGCTGTGGTAAATAAGAGTACATACCACAGTTGCTATTTTGCTCATTTTTTAATGTGGTAAAAAAACAAGTTCACAATTATTATAGTTTCATGTCGACTTTGTTTCAACGATCCACAACTATTTAGACGATTTGATGACGCCAGCTGTGATAAATAAGAGGACATACCACGCGAAACTATCGTAAATTTGTTAATTGTTTGACTGTGAACTGCAGTATTATTCTTTATATTATTAAAGAATTGAGTGCACCTAAATGCACATAGCTATTATATGCACATATTAATTCAAACAATTTTATGCTGTGACTTTGCAGAGTTGGTCATGTTGGATAGCTGTTTGGGATGATCACAGATTGGAAAAAAGGAAAATGTTTTTTGCTAAAGAAAAGGCTGAGAGAAAACTGTTGATCAGAGTATGGATATCCTGGAAGAATTATGTCACTGTCAAGAAACTAAAAGCCATCCAGAAGAGTAAGATTAATATTGTTGAATAATAGAGGGTCAAAACACGGTATTTTGGTTCTCTGTTCCCCTCCGTAACACTTGACATTTGTTATTGTGACCAAGATACAGATGTTTGTATATTTATTTACTCTCATGTGCCTGTAGTACTGGTAGGTATCATATACAAACATCTGTATCTTAGTCACAATAACAAAATGTCAAGTGTTACAGAGGGGAACAGAGAACCAAAATACCGTGTTTTGACCCTAGATCAAGCACAAGAAAATGTTTTTTCTTCTGATATCCAAACACAGAGAAGTTAGTTGAAGAAACAGGCACAGCCTTTTTTAACCAACTTTAAAGTGTTTGGAATGGATATAGGAGGAAACACTCCTTCAAGTGCTTGATCTGGCTTCTCAAACCATTGATAATTCTTGAAGAAATTTAAGGACATTGGCTGGCAAATAAGTTAACCATAGATTTTTCTTCAAACTTCACATGGTAAAGTATGATTATCATACAAGTTTAATAAGCAAATAAAAAATGGGGGTCACATACTCGTTTAGGAGTGAGATAATCTCAAAGTGCAGCCTTTTTCTTGTCAAAAAACGTGCAATACGAACAATTCGAACAAAAAAGTCATTTTTTGCAAAACATTTCTTGAGAAATACGTCTAATAACCTATAGATAAATGTTATGTATAAATATTTATGAATAAATGCAACTAACCATTTGGTTTTTGGCTCGAAAATTCGAAGCCATCATGCAACATTCGGTGACGCTTTTGTCCAACGAAGATTGAAATTTCCTTCCAAATATGTGTACTATTTAATATTTAACCTTAAAAAACTCATTAATAATCCATGAGCTATTAGTCCAATCAGGGCATTCCAATTTGGTCACATGCATGACCTTTATACCCCATAAAACACTGCCATACATGTAGGTACATTATATAAAAACATGTGTCTTTATGATAAAGGTACGTGTGTCTTTATGATAAAGGTACGTGTGTCTTTATGTACCTATGACACTTGTAAAGGTCTCAGTTTTAATCTCTCATCATTGACCTTTACTAGAGGCATCATCCAAAACAATGCTATCAAGCTCCTACTATATTATACACGACCTTTCTCAAATGTGGGATGCCAAATGTGGTGCTTAGTGGTGCATGGTGTGATATGAGAATGCGCAGTGTACCTTGCAAATAAAGTTTGTCTCCAAATTGGATTTTTCTTCAAGAAACTTTTATAATTTAGTTTTGAAGTGTTGGAGTTTTTTAAGTTATATAAAAAAACTCGCAGCACATGTTTTATCAAGGATCAAAAACCCTCGCTGCGCTCGGGTTTTTATCCTTGCTAAAACACTGCTGCTCATTTTTTATATACTACATAACTTTTTCTTTTTAAACATACAACTTTTGTTATTCTTAATAAATTTTTGAAATAAAAAATGGGGGTTACCGTATTCGTTTTAAAGATATAATCAGATATTGTGCTGCAAACTCCACAAAATCGCTCACCATCTTGTTTCGTGGAATGAATATAATGAAATAAATGAAAATAAATCCTCCAGGCGTTTCACGGAGCGCACAGAAAGGATGCGCAGAAACAATGCCTGCTATGGCCAGATTTTATGCAAATTAAGATCACATATCCAAACCTCCTTCAAGGTAGTGATTTCATTTGTTTTGTTCTCATGAATTATTAATGAGTTTGAGAATAGACTGTAAAATTATACTGGATAATCTTTTAGTATTTTTAATTTAACAATTATTTTATACTTCCCCAGGAATTGCTGCACGGCATTATGACATTACCTTGATATCTAAAACACTAAAACTATGGTACATAAGATGGCAGAGAAACACAGAAATAGCGCAGTTTATAGATCTTATAGAATATAAAGGGAACATTGCTAGACAAAGAAGAGCACTAATCCATTGGAAATTGTGTATCCTTTTGTATTCTATGTAGCACATTCATTAACTTTACTGTGCGACTTGCAGTACCATAGTCACTTTTTCATTTTAATGAATTTTCAACATTATTTTGGCATTTTTCCATCTCAATGGACCAATCAGGTACAAGTTTAAATCGAGGGGTGGAGACTTTAGAAACTTTGATGTCTGTAATTGGTCTGGTTGAGATGAAAAAATGTCGAAAATTCATCAAATGTTTTTGTAAGTAACATAGCATAATGACCCATATTTCCCACTTTGTACATGCTGTTACAAAACCTATGACTAAATTGGTGTGAGCAGTCCTGAGCAGTTTTTCTCAAGTGACCCTGACCCTTGTTGTCTACTGCACTACTAGCTTGTAGGCTTTTTTCTTCACAAGTGACAAAGATTTTCGGAAATGTTGTATATACATGTACTTCATGTTAAAATGCCACATAGTCACCCTAATGTTATTTATTGTTTATTATTGTGGTAAACATAAAGTATAAACTGCTTGTGATTTAGATATCCCAACAATGGTTGCATTCCTTAACTAGTTAAAAAGATATAGAATTACAACAGCAAACACAACTAGATAAAGCCATGGCCTTTGAACATTATCTGAAAAACCTTAAGGTATCAACAATTTTACTGTGAAAGCGATTACCACTCTGACTTAAACATAATATGGTTTGCATGTATTTTAAAATCTATTAAGTCAGTGGAATCGAAATCCCTGAATCGTGGATACCAACAATCTCAAACACTCCTCAATCCTTGAAGGAATCTATAAGGGGGATTTTATTTATTAGTTTATAGGGGGTCAGCAAAATCACCTGCTGTCTTTTTCAAATATTACCTACCCCCTTTCCACCCCCTTTCATGGTTGTCAAAAATATTGTAACCCTCCCCCTATATTTCGTCCAGTTTTAACTAAACCACTATAAAACAGCATACAATTTGTAACAACCCCCTAAAAAGCTTCTGAAAATAACCTGCCCCCCCTTGTAGACCCCCCATACACTAATAAATGAAGGCCCCCTACGACCTGACCTCATTCCAGTCTACACATCGCCTCATGAAGACTAACAGTAGCAGTCAAAACTTTGTAGTCCAAAACCTTCAACATTCATGAGACAAACAAATAACTTTATGATATGTATTTACTTGTTTATCAGAGAACTTGCTTACATGCTCTTCGTCAATACAAATCTTTGCAAGATCAGAATTATGCTATGGGAAAAATATCCCAAGAATTTTTGCATAAATTGGTAAGACAAGTTTTTTCTTGAATTAAAAAAAAGAAATTATTAATAAACATGTACAAGATGATGAGGAATATTTATGATGATCATAATGATGATGACAATGATGATGATGGTGACAACGAAGATGGTATTAATGTAGAGGATTACCATATTTACTTGACTAAGCGCCACCCTCAAATAAGAAATAAATTTTTATCAAAAGCTATATTCTTCAGTTCAAAATTATTATATTCACATCAAGTTATCTCCCCAATATTCATAGTTCTGATCAAGAAGGGGATTGTGAGATTGAGAAAAAAATAATAAGCACTGCAGCACTTATTCAAGTAAATACGGTATTAAATAATGATGATGATCATAGTGATGATGATTTTGACTGAAGATGGTAATAATGTTGAGGATTATTGATGATGATGGTGATGATAATGGTGATACTGATGACAATGATGATGCTGATGACAATGGTGATAACATGCATGTATATCAAGAATAAGGTTGATTATAATATAAATAGTGATTAATGATGATGATTGTGGTGGTGATTGGTAATGATGATATATGATGACAACGATGGTTAATGATGGTGATTGATGATAACAAGCACTTAACAATTTTGTCATTATAAATTATGTTTATTCGTCTTTTTAGCAACTTAAAAGGGTTTGGAGAATTTGGCTGAAACGATGTGAACATTCTGAGGAATTGAAAATATATCCTTTTACCAGAAAAGCAAGAACATTATACAGGTATCAACAGCAAAACAATTGTTGCCGTTTGCTTTGATTGATTGATCTATTTATTCATCCATACATCCATTCATTCATTCATTCATTTTTTCATTTATTCATTCTTTCGTTCATTCATTTATTCGTTCATTTATTCATTTGTTCATTCATTCATTCTTTCGTTCATTTATTCATGCTACCATTCATTCATTCATGTTTTTGTTCATTGATTCATTCTATCATTCATTCAATTGTGCATTCATTCATTTTTTCATTCATCCATTTATTCTTTTATTCATTCATCAATCCATTAGTTCATTCATTTATTCATCACTCCATTAGGTCATTTATCCCATCATTCATTCATTCATTCATTCAACTGGTAATTCATTCAATCACCCATTCATTCATTTATTTATCCATCCTTTCTTTCAAGGCATTGATTCATTTAAAATTTATTCAATTGTTTATTCAATATTTCATTTATTTCATATTTATTTATTCACTCATTTACTTCTAGGGTAACGTTGTTACAAAAAGCTTTACGTCAGTGGCAGAATTACAGAAGATGGAGGAAGTATAGAAAAAGACAATACAGTATGGCTGATTACCATTATAACAAAGCTATTCTCCCAAGGTAATAGGGAAACCTACGGTGTAGTTCTGATTCCTCATCCCAATTGCCAAATCTTTATTTTAGTTTTGCACGATTGATATTCAAATGTTCTTCTGTTTAGTTTTAAGCACAAGACATTTTTATTTAGTTTAGTTTAGTTTAGTTTATTTGCTCTCTTTGAATATTACAATTTATAATTATTAATATTAAAATGATTTACAGTTTTTATTTACACTTTGGTTTTAATATAAGAAGAGCCTGGGGGCTAAATTAACTGTTAGGTTTTCTAGTTAGCCCCCAGTCTTTTAGTTACAATAGTAATTCAGGTTTAAAGAAAAAAAATATATAAATAGAATATAATTACAATGGATAAATATAATAGAATTAGATAATTAGATAATGAGGTAAGTTGTAGAAATTAAGAAAGAGTAATATTGATAAATAAAACATATAATATGATTGATATAGTTTGGAAAATATCATATAATGTATAAGTGCATAATTTGAGTATACACCTAGACATTACATTCAATAATTTAATTGTTGATCAAGTAAATACTGTTTAAGGTTTTTTGAGAAAGAGTATGTTTTTTTTACAGGATTTAAGTTCAATTGGAATACTGCTCCAAATATCGATTGCCATGAACGAAATCGATTGTTTGCCAATATTTGTCCTAATTTTCGATTTATATAAGTTACCATAACTTGCATATCTTGTATTGTAATTGTGCATATCTCCAGCATATTTAAACATAGTGTTAAAGATGCTAGGAAGTGCCCCAATGTGCCATAAGTGTATAAATTTTAGGACATGTAAGTAGTAAACGTTTTTTACTGTAAGGACATCCAGTAGGTTCATTAAAGGTTTAGCACTTGCTGTATCCTTACCGTAAAGTGTGGTAAAAAAGATTAAGCGTATGATGTGATTTTGCTTTGTCTGGATTTTCGTAAGATGAGTTGTGTATGTACTTCCCCAAGCCATGATGGCGTAAGATATATAGGGATAGATAAGATTGTAATATATCTGCTTAAGTTGTTTAACTGAAAGATAATGCCTTAATTTTGCAATAATCCCTGTATTACGAGATATGCGTGAGCATATGTACGAAATGTGATGTTTCCAACTCATTGAATCGTCTATCATAACACCCAAATATTTTATATATTTTTTCCTCTCAATGGGCATTTGCATTCCATTGGCTATAGGGATTTTTATATCAATTTGGTGATCTTTTTTCCGTGCAGATTTAACTATCATAAAATTCGTTTTTGCTGTATTTATTGATAGTTTGTTTGTATCGCACCATTCTTTGACTTTGCCTAGCTCCTGATTCATAATATTTGCTAATGAGTTAAGGTCTCTTGCAGAAGCAAATAAATTTGTATCATCAGCAAAGATTTTGAACTGGAGTTTATCCGTACTTTGTGGATATGTTTATCAACATAGACATTACACATAAGTTTTTGATTTGTGTGCAAGCAGTCATAGATAAGGTTCCTCTTCTTGTTAGAACATCTGTTGAAAACCTACAGTGTAGTTCTGCTTCTTAATGCCGATTGCAAAATCTTTATTTCAGTTCTGCAAGATTGGTATTCAATGTTCTTCTGTTTGATTTAAAGCACAAGACATTTTTATCAACATAGACGTCACACAAGTTTTTGATTTGTATGCAAGCAGTCATAGACAATTAGAACATCGGTTAAGGCTTTTGAAATTCTAACAAGAAAAGGAACCATATATATTGCCCTATTTCACTATGACATCACTTATAAACAATCTATTGTTTTAATGCTAATGATCATGGTCTCGCCAGAGGGAACAAAATTGCACAAAAATAAATAAAATCAAAATAAAATTTAAAGAGATATTATACCAGTACTTAACATTGTGAAGGAAAATCTTTATGATTCCTGTCTATGTATAAATGTGACGTCATAGTGACGTCATGGATAACTAGTTCATGGATCTTTTTCTGCAGATTTACTTTCATCTTGACAATGTTAGTGAAATATGAAAAAACTAATGTAGGAGTTTCATAAACACTATAAACTATCCACGTCTGATCTGTATGACTCACCATTGTATATCCCATACAGATTGGCCACTCATATTGTAGATATCACTAACATGTGTTAGCGTGTTCCCTCACCGTTTACAATTGTAGTTTTTTTTTCTTTCTTATTTTATTTTCAATGTTTGTACACAGTTTGTATTTGCTCTCGGTGAAATCCTCTAAATAAAATAAAATAAAATAATGTACATGATATAAATGTCCCATTCTTAAGCCCTCTGTTCAATTTCAGATATTTACAGAGAATACAGGTGTTTGTTGAGATTATGAAAGAGAAGAGGGAAATGCAGAATGAAGCAGATCAGTTCAGACGAGAGATTTTGCTTTCACAAGGATTCTACACATGGCATAATGAATATCAGCTTGTTGTTGATGTCAAAATGATGACAAGAATGGTGGGTTGCCTCATTGTTATCACTGTCAACAATATGGGGGGCTTTCGTTTATTGGTGCATTGGGGGTCAGGAATATTGGGGATTTTGCTTCTAATTATGATAATATAGTTTTGGCTATATCACAGTTTTTATTTCTATAATCATGATTTGATTTCAGGCTATTCTACACCACGATGATTGTGTCAAACAACAGTATGTGAGAGTATGGAGACAAAGAACAAGACAAGTACTTCATGAACATAGCCTTGAGGTGAGTGTTCACAGCCATTATCATTGAAGTTTGGTGTCGTGTTTGCAAACAAGCATGTTGTCAGCCATTCATTAAAGTACTAGGAAAGAGTTTGAGTGATCCAAAATGGTGCTTGGTCGATCACTGAATACCTGTAAATCAATTGGTTAATCATTCCATGCTAGCAGAAACTACATTTTCATACTTGCCTTACAGCTGACTAACAGATTTGTTTGACTGGGCCACAGTAATTGGCCGATGCTGTTGTGGTGTCCCTGCCTATTGTGTCTTAATTGCTAGTTTACTTATTTATTTTGTATATTTATTGTTTGTTAACGTAAAATTTTAGCAAATTAAATCAAAACAAATGCAATGTAAACCTTGATTTATAGTATTTTTAAAAAGCTATAAGGAGTTTGTGGAATTGTGATTGATTAATTGATTGACTGACTAATAGATTTAATTGTTGCTTGGTTGATTGAGTGTTTGATTGGTTTGTTGGTTGGTTGATTTGTTGGTTGATGGGTTGGTTGGTTTGTTGATTGATTGGTTGTTGGTTAATTGATTGGTTGGTTGATTAATAGATTCATTAATTAATTAATTTATTCATTCTTTTAATAAAAAAAATCATTATCAGGCCAAAGCTGATGATCACTATGAACAACAATTGTTAATCAAAGCAATCACAGAATGGAAGAACTTTGCCAGGGGAATGACAATAAGGTCTGTATCAGTGATGATGATGGTGATGATGATCATGATAATGGTGATGATAATATTGATGATGGTGATGATGATAATATTGATGGTGAAAATTGTGAAGGTGAAGATAATGATGATGATGGTGATGATAATGACATTGGTGGTGATGATGATGGTGATGACATTGGTGATGAGAAAAATGATCATAATGATGATGGTATTGATGATGATAATATTGGTGGTGAAGATTATGAAGGTGACGATAATGGTGATGATAATGACATTGGTGATGATATTATTGGTGATTATGCTATTATGATGATAACAATGATGGTGATTATGATCATACTAAAATGATGATTATTCTATTATGATGATGGTGATTATGACAATAACAACAAAAAATTTTATTAATGACAGTTGAAGTGATTATCAAAATTCTACCTTTCTTTCAGTCGTTACTACCATCAAACTGCTGTTAGGCATTATTATCTGACAATACTTCACAAAATATGGTCTGCATGGAGTGAGGTCAGTTCTAAATGTATACTTGTTACTATTGCACTTTTCGTTTGATTTCTTAGTAATATATTATACCATATTAATACTAATTAATATTAATACTAATTCCCTTTAAATGTGTGAATATTACCTATTTGTAAATAATCATTAATATCTTCGGATATTTAATAATATACTGTACAAAATTGCTAGATTCTGATTGGATGAAAGGAATACAATTAGATCGTAAATTGTACTCTGCATACCAATAAGTTTTCAGTATATTATAAATAAAAAATCACACAATCTTCTCGTACAATGGCTCGTCCAATTTTGAAAACTTTCAAAACATCACTTGTAGCTATTAATTACGAATTGTACTCAAGATCGTGTGATTTCCTATACAAATACGGTATGAAAATGAGGATAATTCTCTTTCATTGTCATGATTTCTTATTTACAAATTTTACATGAATTATTAACAGCTTTGATAATGTTGAATAACTATTATGGCATATTATGGTTTTTTATAGTATGTTGCAAGAAGAGAGGCCAAATGGAAGAAGCAAGCCATTGCAGACATATATTATCAACATAGAATCTTGAGAAAAATTATAGACCGCTGGAAGGTAAAGACTGTCAAGTAACGACTGCTTTTGATGACATCAGCTTATGATGATGATGATGATGATGATGATGATGATGATGATCACAATGATGATGATATTGGTAATGATCATGTTGGTAATGATCATGTTCATAAAGATGATGATAATGATGATCAAGTGATCAACGTCGATGCAAAGGCCAGGCCACCTTTCAAAATGGCGCAGGGAACTGTGAAGGGATCTATTATGACATTTTAGTAATTTCTCTACGCTTATTAATGCAATAGATGTATAATGTGGACAATCAAGCTGCTATATCCATTGCCAACCAAAAGTTTCATGGTCATCAAATGGCAAGACTTAGGTAAGTGTCATAGAGTACAAACGATATATCCGTGAAATACAAAACTAAATAATACAAAATAGTTACTGTTAAGCCTGGTTTTCACTAGCGACGCAACACAAGCACAAGCACAAGGATAATTATTTTAGAGTGAAAACGAGACGCGAATAAGCGCAAGCGCAAGAAAACTATTCACTAGTGCCACGCGCAAGCACAAGCGCAAATGCAAGAAAAAAGTAAAATTTTTGATATCTTGCGCTTGCGTTATCACTGCGTCAAACGGTTTTCACGACGAAATAAGGTCTCTTGCGCTTGTGTTTGCGCTTGTGCAGTTGCGTCGCTAGTGAAAGCTAGGCTTTAGTGTTGTCTTCATTGTGATTTCTTAGGTGGGCGATGTCAGCTTGGTGTCATTTTGTATGCTGGCATAAAACGAAGCGAGTTTTGAATTACCACGCTACGAATAACTATAAAACTACTATCGTAAAGAAGGTAAGATACAGTAAAACCCCGCGTATAAGAACCTACAATTTAAGAACCTGTCAGGCTGAAATTTTCATTTGTTTTTTGTTTGTAAAAAAGAGCCATGTGCAAAAGCATTGACCTGTATGTAAATAAGATAGGAAGAAAGGTGTTGTAATGATGAAGTGGGTGATGCTAATAGAACCTAGATAGCCTGATTTCAAGTTAAGCATTATTTATATAAGAACCTGTTCAGGCTGACTTGGAGAAATCATACGGGTCATTATAGTACATGTACTTTCCTTACCTAACTTTCGAACTGATTGTCCCTCCAAATATTCCTTTGAATTATTGAGATTTATTGGATGAATGGTACTTTTATTTCTAGGTTTTTGCATCTTGGCATATCTATGCTTGTGAACATGCACACAAAGTAGAAGAACAAGTTGTTGTATGTCGTGAAAAACGAGCCATTCTCAACCAAGGTACATAGCTTTGCATTCCTCCGAAATAGAAATGTGAAAACGGAGAGTACCGATATTTAGCGTCGTAAGTTGATCTCCCAGGCAGCCGACTGCGCGCTCTTTCCCCCCTCTCTCCATCAATGCTCCGTTTTATGGGTACAGTAAAAACCTGCATATAATAACCAGTGGATTAAGAACCGCTAGGCTAAAATTTGTTTGTTAAGCACCTGTTAAAAAAGAACCACTTTAGCCTAAGAAATTAGACTGGTTCTTATATGAAAGGTTTCAAGATTTATTTGGTCATTTGAAAAAACATAATTTGAGTCTGAATATGACCAAATTTAAATCAATGCAAGAAAAGTGTTTTGCAAATGTATTATCAATTAGTTATTTTAAAATTAAAATTAAAATTAAAATATTATCAATTAGTTCTTTTAAAATTTAAAATTAAAATTAAAATTAAAATGAGAATACATTCACCATTCAGATGCTTCTACATAACAATTTATATCACATAAAAAAACACTATATAAGGGAAATTGTTTTTGCTTTGTAAATAGGAAACAGTTAAGAACCACCTTAGCCTAATTTCTCACTAAATACCAATTATATAAGAACCGCTTTAGCCTAACCTCGAAAAATAGTGGTTCTTATATGCGGGTTTTTACTGTATTTGAAGCTACTCAAAGCTACACAGATTGAAAAGAAATTGAAACAAGTGTGAGGCTACTAGGGACAGAACCCAGTACCCCTCACTTCAAAAGCCGTGCACTAACCAACTGAGCTACACTTGTTTCAAATAGTTTTATGACTTTTCCCAAATGCGCTTCATTCTTGATCATGAAACAATAGGTTGAAGTTTAGGCTGGAGTGGATGGAATACAGTGAATGTGTAGATTATAGCCTCGTCTTAAATCTATGTTTCATGATTTATAATAATAACTGGATTCTGATTGGACGAGAGGAGTACAATTAAATCTTAAATTGTACTCTGCAGTGTACCAATTAGTTTTTCAGTATATTATAAATAAAAATTGCACGATCTTCTCGTACAGCTGGTAATTAATAGATACTCGTTATGTTTTGAAAGTGGACTTGCCTAAATTTAAACGCTAGCAAACACTAACCTTTGCGACTGATGACGTCACGTTGACCACTATCTATATGTATTCTTGAAAACTTTCAAAACATCACTGGTACCTATTAATTACGAATTGTACTGAAGATTGTGCGATTCAGTCCTATACAAGTCGAGTAAGTCGTGCTAATTCAAGAAAGGTCTGTTTAATAAGAATTGTTATCTATTCACAGGGAAGTTGCATCGTGCCTTTCGTGTGTGGGTACAATTCACTAAAGTGTCATTGTACAAGAGATCACTTTATCAAATATCGGAGCAGCATCACCGTAAGAAACTACTGAACAAGACATTATCGGCTTGGTTGCAGTTTGTGCAGCTGAATTTTAGAATCCAGGTTAGTATTTTACTTCCTTCCTGCCTGCCTTCATGCTTGCATGCTTGATTGCTTTACTTCCCCTTTTTTCCTTTCTTCCCTCCTTCCATGCTTCTTTTCTCCCATCCTCATAGGGTCTACATGTAGTTGCATAAAAATTATTTCATTCATTTCCTTCTTTCCCTCGTCCGTTCGTTTGTTTGTTTCTTCCTTCCATCCTTTTCCTTCCTTCCTTCCTTCCTTCCTTCCTTTTCCTCATTTCCTCTCTTCCTTTCTTTTCCTCCTTTCCTCTCTTCCTTCCTTCCCTTCCTTCCTCCCTTCCCTTCCCTTCCTTCCTCCCTTCCTCCCTTCCACCCTTCCTCTCGTCCTACCTTCGTTTTCCTCCTTTTCTCTCTTCCTTTCTTTTCCTCCTTTCAAGTCAACATTTGTACTTGCAGTAAGTGTCTCAATCTGTTATTGTGTTTCTAGTTGCTGCATCGACAGTCTCTATGGCTGCACAACCAAAGAATCACCTCCGCCTTCTTTAGATCCTGGAAACGTCAAGTAGGTTTTGAACCAGAATGTTTGTTTATTGACATTGATGGTATTTACTTGTTATACACAGAAAAGCGAAGTGCATCTAAAAAGTAGAACTTGATTCTTCTTTTAGACGATGCAAGAAATCCAACAACCCCCCCCCCCCCCCCCCCCCCTCTCTCTCTCCAAACACACCCACACATCTTCGATATGTGGCATGTAATACACCCAACCGAAATTGGCGACTTATTTGAATAACTATTGTTCTTGACTGGTTAGCCTCTCATACATGTATGTAAAAACTCTATTGGTTTTTTTTCAACGTGGACACGAGGCTAGCCAGTCAAGAACAATAGCAGGCTTCCATATTTCCAGTAGGTCTATGTACCAAATGTACCAAATGTACCAAATGTAAAACACTTGAAAATTCCACGGGGTGTAGTCAACTTCTACAGAGTACATTACACGCTATTGAGGCTGCGGTTAAGGTATCAGGGGACCTTCGCGACCAATGTTCATTAACTCCTCATAGTACGTTAACTACTGAAGCAATCCCTATAAAAGTATACATTTTCTTAAAGCTGAATAAATGGAGATTACAACTATGTGACAACCGCGTTAACTGATAAAAAAAAAAAAAGATTTTAAAAAAGGAAGAGATTCAAATAAAAGATCCACACGATTTTAGAGATCAAACTGTGCTCTAAACGATGGTGGTAACAGTTTGTAAGTATTTGCTGTAGAATTTGGTAAATGAACCAAATGTAAAACACTTGAAAATTCCACGGGTGTAGTCAACTTCTAACGAGTACATTACACGGCATCGAGGCTGCGGTTAAAACACTCGAGAACAATGAAATGGTCATTTTAAAAGACTTTAAAATTGAATTGATTTTCTTTACAGTATTTGCTGTCAGTGCGAACAAGAAAGAAAACATCACTATCGTTATGGCATTGGAGTGTAACTCTACAGAGAAAGGTACGATGACTAGTTTTAGTTTTAAAACAATCAGTATGCGCCGAAGGCGAGGTGAATATCGACGAATGATAACAGAGACGAAGTACCCTACACACAACTCTGATCACATGTTGATCTGGAGGGAGGATAACCGGATAAACCAGACTCAAAAAACCCTCGTGACACATCGAACAAACTCTGTTCACTTGTCGCCCGAGCCGGGAAGTCATGTTACAGTGGTGAAAGGCCAGAGCTCTCACCACCCATGCCAACCATATGTTGATCTTTCAATTTGGTCTTTCAATTGTTTTCAGGCATTTCAAGGATGGTTGCAATATGCAATTTCAAAAAAGCACAAAGAAATCCGTATTACACAAGCATTGGAGCAAAGAAGAACGAGGCTAATCAAAGGTGGTGTGACGCAATGGATCAAGGTAAAGAAATGTCATCATCAAAATAACGATCATTAGCATTATCATCATTATAACTCTCAAAGCTACTGTCATCATCATTATGGGAATCGTCACACCATTTTCATACTTATCGCCATTGCCGCAACCAACATAATCATCATCATCATTATGACCATTATTATTACCGCTATCATCATTATCATCATCATCATTATAGTTATCAAAGCTACTGCCATCAACATCATCGTTATCATCGTTATCATTATCAGCTATCATCATTAACACCATCATCATCCATCATCATTACCAACATCATTACCATCATCATCACCATTATCATTACCATCACCATTATCATTACCATCATCATCTCTTTATCATTTCATTCTATGATCCTATCACAACTTCCATTATCATCATCATATTCATCAGCATTATTCATTATCATCGTCATCATTACCATTATCATTACCATCACCATTATAATTACCATCATCATCTCTTTATCATTTCATTCTATGATCCTATCACAACTTCCATTATCACCATCATATTCATCAGCATTATTCATTATCATCGTCATCATTACCATTATCATTACCATCACCATTATAATTACCATCATCATCTCTTTATCATTTCATTCTATGATCCTATCACAACTTCCATTATCACCATCATATTCATCAGCATTATTCATTATCATCGTCATCATTACCATTATCATTACCATCACCATTATAATTACCATCATCATCTCTTTATCATTTCATTCTATGATCCTATCACAACTTCCATTATCACCATCATATTCATCAGCATTATTCATTATCATCGTCATCATTACCATTATCATTACCATCACCATTATAATTACCATCATCATCTCTTTATCATTTCATTCTATGATCCTATCACAACTTCCATTATCACCATCATATTCATCAGCATTATTCATTATCATCGTCATCATTACCATTATCATTACCATCACCATTATCATTATAATTACCATCATCATCTCTTTATCATTTCATTCTATGATCCTATCACAACTTCCATTATCACCATCATATTCATCAGCATTATTCATTATCATCGTCATCATTACCATTATCATTACCATCACCATTATCATTACCATCATCATCTCTTTATCATTTCATTCTATGATCCTATCACAACTTCCATTATCACCATCATATTCATCAGCATTATTCATTATCATTATCATCGTCATCATTACCATTATCATTACCATCACCATTATAATTACCATCATCATCTCTTTATCATTTCATTCTATGATCCTATCACAACTTCCATTATCATCATCATATTCATCAGCATTATTCATCAGCATTATTCATCAGCATTATTCATCATCATCGTCATCATCATCATCATCAATGACTCTGATCATCATTTGATAACAGGTATCATTCCATCTGTCTTCACTACGTAACCGCTACGCTCAAGAACGCCATGTCCAACAAGCGCACAACATCCACCAGTTTGTACATAAGTGTGCCTTACATTGGCGAAGCTGGGCAGCGCGGAGAACAGAACGTAGAAAACAGCAAGGACACATGCCAGCCGTAAGAGGTGTTAACCCTAAAGAACTATGTCAGACGACACGAAACATTGCCGCGAAAAGTGTGAGACCATCACCAACTAAAGAACTGACTGCCAAAGAGTAAGTCGCTTGCTAGTTAGCTAATTATCAATTTATAGTTTACTCGCTAGTTTACATTTTAAATCATGATAATAATCATTATGGCCGTTATCAATATTATTATCAGTGATCATTATCGTTAATCGTCTTTATAGTTATCATAATCATCTTTACGTATACTATCATCATTACCATCATTATTATCATCATCATTACCATCATCATCGTCATCATCATTTACCATTATCATCATCTTTACTATCATCATTACCATCATCATTACCATCATCATTACCATCATCATTACCATCATCATTACCATCATCATCATTATCATCATCATTACCATCATCATTACCATCATCATTACCATCATCATTACCATCATCATTACCATCATCATTACCATCATCATTACCATCATCATCATTATCATCATCATTACCATCATCATCATCATCATCATTACCATCATCATTACCATCATCATTACCATCATCATTACCATCATCATCATTATCATCATCATTACCATCATCATTACCATCATCATTACCATCATCATTACCATCATCATTACCATCATCATCATTATCATCATCAGTACCATCATCATCATCATCATCATTACCATCATCATTACCATCATCATTACCATCATCATTACCATCATCATCGTCATCATCATTTACCATTATCATCATCTTTGCTACCATCATTACCATCATCATCATCATCATTATTTACCATTATCATCTTCTTTGCTATCATCATTACCATCATCATCATCATCATCATCATTATAATCATCATTATTGTACGCGTTATATTCATCATTATCATTGGTATTATTCTTTTCGCTATGGTTATCTGTTTTGTTATCATCTTAATGGTTATTGTCATCTTAAGGTGGCTCGACCCAATAATTTTTCGCGAGTACCGTCCGCATTTGAAGCTCCAGTATAAAAACGCGTTGGGTTCGATTTCAAATCCACTTGAACACATTTCTTTCATAAAGACTGAATTATGATTTAGGATGTTTTTTTGAGAAATCGGACATAACTTCAATTGATTATTACGAAATATATGTTTTAGCCTTGAGTCCAATATTAGCCTTTAAAGTCATTTTTTTAGCAAAATGCTTTATGCTGCTTACACCTTGAATGTTTGCCCCCAGTTGTGGAAAGTTTTATCAAAATTTATAAGGCGGATAGCGAGATATCGAGGATTGTTTAAATAATGCGGATAATTTACGCAAAATCTAAGCAATAGATTTTGCATCGAAATATTTATTATTTCTTGGGTATCTGTTAGCAAAAATCATCGTTTGTTCTTTTCTCCTATATCTCTTGCTCACTTTTTGGCAATTAGATAGCAATCGAGCCATACGATCTTCTCAAAACGAAAAATATATGAGCCGGACCAAAAATCCTATGTTTACTTTTTTTCGCGGTTTTGTATACAATTTCACAAAAATACGAAAATCGTAAAACTCGTCTATTTGTTTTTGATAAAACTTTATGAGGGCTTCAAGTTATTAATGTTTCGTAAAGTCTCTGATTTTCATGTTCATTGGGTAGTTTTAAAGGTATCTAATGTAGACGCAAAGTTGAGTAATATTGAGATACTGGTTAAAGATGTGGTGCTCGGGGAGTTCTATTGTTTGATGTTTGGCACAACAAGACATTCCTTCAGACCATTTGCATGATTTCACCGCACTTGGCTGCCCTACGAATCGTTTCCGAAGTATGGTAATACTCCAGTTTCGAGATCTCTTTTACTCAGTGTTAGCCTCAAAACCATGTAATATATTCTTTTGTTCAGTAACAGTCCGTGCAAATGAAAGAGATTTGTGAGCATAGAAGACAATAAAAATATATCGAAATCTCACGAGTTTTATCTAAATTTCTGCATATTTTACACACAATTGAGGCTAACACTGAGTAAAAGAGATCTCGAAACTGGAGTATATATAGATGCTTCGTTAACGTTAACGTGTGCGTTTCAAAAGCACATTACCATACTTCGGAAATAATATGACCAACGCGTTTTTATACTGGAGCTTCAAATGCGGACGGTACTCGCGAAAAATTATTGGGTCGAGCCACCTTAATTGCAACGTTACAATCACCGTTTCATCCATCAATACTGCATTACGCCATACCATATCAGTTCACCATTACCATATCAATTTTATCAATATCAGTTCTTCGGGTGTTTTTTTTTTAGAATATTGCCCGACCTCTTTAAAGCTCGCCCCAAACCACGAGTTCCAGAATATCTTAGAGAATCGTACGACATATCGTCGATAACTCATGCCTTACCGACAAATATCGGCTACCGACTTGAATCGCAAGACTTGTCATCGACAAATGACGACTGTCGAAAGGAATCGTACCGCATGCCATCGACAGATAACGATAAAGCACCAATATCAAGCATTACTACCAGCCTTGTCCAACGCTCAGAGGACACGCCTTGTCCACGGCCACCCCCTCCCCCTCCGTGTAGTCAGGCACACCCTCATCCCAGACAGAGGTCATTTACTGATGATTCGATTGCATTGTCAGAGGGGGAGGGGTGGGTACCTGCTAGGAATAGACCTGTCAATGTCAAGCTTCTGCCACCATCGTCTTTCCTACTTCCTTCTAAACACGACGAACGTAATGCGACGTCTGTCAACCAAGGTATGAAGATGTTGGTGATGATGATGGTGATGACGGTGATGACGATGATGATGGTAATAATAATGATGGCGATGATGGTAATGGTAATGGTAATAATGATGCTGGTGATGACGATGATGATGGTAATAATAATGATGGCGATGATGGTAATGGTAATGGTAATGATGATGATGGTGATGGTGATGATGATGATGATGGTAATAATAATGATGGCGATGATGGTAATGGTAATAATGATGATGGTCATGATGATGATGGTCATAATGTCAATTATGATGATGATGATTATGATGATTTAATTGCTATTTTTATGGTGATGATGGTGATGGTGATGATGATGGTAATAATAATGGCGATGTTGGTAATGGTAATAATGATGATGGTGATGATGATGATGGTCGTAATGTCAATTATGATTATGATGATTTAGTTGCTATTTTTCCATGTCTTATATAGCCAAAAGTAACGAATCACAAGCTGTGCTTGACGATGACAATGTCAAGGCTGAAATATTTGAAGCCAGAAAAAAACTACAGGAACACTATAATCTAAAGCTTCAGTATAGGTAATTATATCGCGCCTTTTTATGGTTTGAAAAAAAAAAAAAAAAAGGTTTGTAAAATGGGTTTATTTTCTTCGAGGTTTTCTTGTTGTGTTTGACTTCATTCCCTAACTTTCTTTTCTTCTTTGCTTCCCACTTCGTTCTTCCTTCGTTTCCTCCCTTCCTTTCTTCCTTCGGTCCTTTCTTCCTTCCGGCTTCCTTTTTTCATCCTTCCTTCAATCCACGTTCCCTTCCTTCTTTCATCGTTCCTTCTTTCATCGTTCCTTCCTTCCTCTTTCCCTTCCTTCCTCTTTCCATTCCTTCCTTCCTTCCTTCCTTCCATCCTCCTTCCCTCCTTCGTTTTTTTCTCCTTCCTTTCTATCTTCCTCCCTTTCTTACATCATTTCTATATTCCTTCCGTGCATGCTTCCGTCCATCCTTCCTTCCGTCAATTCTTCCCTTCTTTTTCCCCTTACTTTCTTCCATTTTTCTTCTCTTATCATTTTTCCCTTTCCTTCCTCCCCCGTCCATTTTCATTGCTTACTTAATTTTCCATCATCGTATGTTGTTTAAAAAGGAATGTAAAGGAACGTCGAGATGCACTACTTAAAACAGTCAACTCTGATAACTCCAGCACGGATGCTAGAACACAACTAGAAGAGGCAAGTATAACAAAATGAAGTATACATGTATGTATAACAACCTTAGTTGGACTTAATATAGGGCGAAAACACTAAGACCATGAAATAGAATAAAATAGATACTAACTAATAGTTCCACAACGTACAAGCATTTCGTAATTAGTCAAGTCATACTAAACACGGCTGTAAAATATTGAATAAACATGAAGCTTTAAACTTCGATTTCAGATTGAGAACGAACTGGACGACTTGACGGCCATCATTGAGCAGGATCGTTCTACCGTCGAGCAGTTAGCCGCAAACATACAACAGCTGATCGCAAAAGTTTCGAATTCTAAGAAAAATATGTAAATATTAAATGTCAAAACATCAGAGATGGTTTATAAATCAATTAAACTTTTAATAATAGAAACTATAGTCGTCAAAAACAACTCATTTGGACCCGCCATATGAGTTTTGCATGTAAACAGGTGTTTGAATATTTTAGCACTGTCATTTACTCTGTAATAGTTCTTATTTAATGACTATTAGGCCCCGTTTACACGGATCCGGATACTTTTGAAACCGCATAGTTTTTGATGCGAATCGGCCTATCGTCCACACGAATCCATTGAATGCGGTCACCGAAACCGCATACTTTTACTTGAATCCTCCGGATACGCGGATTCGTGTGGACGCATATATTTCTATGCGGTTTCAGCCGGATCGGATTCGTGTAGACGAGGCCTTAGGGGCTGTTTATATGAAGGCGAGTTGTCCCTGGTAGCCGGGATAAGTCTATTGTTTTGAGTCCCCCCGGGGAATACAAGACAATAGAGTTATCCCGGCTAGCAGGGACAACTCGCTTTCATATAAACAGCCCCTTAGTCACTATATATTGGTCTGATCCGCGGTTATGAAATGGTGTATGATGGTGATCGTCATGGAATAGTAAGCAATTAAAGCAAGTGCAATTATACAAGGCTGATAAAAAATTGTTGTTTGCCATGATCCTTTCTACATACCTTATTGTTGCATATAAAAAACGTTTGCGGAAATTGCTCACCCAAAATACAGTACCCGCTCTGTTGTATATCTCGTTAATCTGAATTTATTACATAATTATCTTGTCCATGTTCTCTATATTTACGCTTATCTAATCTCTCTTATTTAATCTCTAATTTACTACATAATTATCTTGTCTCACATTTATGTCTTAATCTCTTATTTAATCTCTCTTATTTAATCTTTAATGTACTACGTACATAATTATCTTGTCTTACATTTATGTCTTAATCTCTTATTTATAATATCTCTCTTATTTAATCTCTAGGAATTCTAGGGGCTGTTTATATGATGGCGAGTTGTCCCTGCTAGCCGGGATAACTCTATTGTTTTGTGTTCAACGGGGAATTCAAGACAATAGAGTTATCCGGGCTAGCAATGACAACTCGCTTCCATATAAACAGCCCGCTAGTTGAGTAGTAATGTTGTTTGAAATGATTGGTATTAATGAAAAATTATAATTATTTGTTCCAGTTCCGTGACTGTTCGCTGCCCTCGGGCTAAAATGAACTTGAGTCAGGCCAATTACAAAAACATATTTACGCCCGCGAATCTCAACTCTATTGTTATAATAGTTCTTATTTAGTGATTATTAGTCACTACCAAAGACAAGGAGACAAGTAAAGTTCATATGTATAAAAATTGAAGTTGTGCAGTTTTTACCGAAAACTACTATCGAAAAACGTTAGTTTTGTTTTAAGGGGATTAAAATATTATTTTCTCGATGATGAAAGGCCTCTGTATACCAATATAAAGTGTTGACCTATAAAGAAATGTGATCCTTGACTTATGTTATATATCCTGATGGGACAATCGATAACGTGTTTTGATAACTCAAACACCCGGTATATAGTTATTTGTTTGATTTAGTGTGTTCTTAAAAATCGTGAAAATGAAGATGAGGAAAATGATCTTTCTCATTGATGACGTCATATTGTCACGTGACAACTGAACACTTACTATAATTGACCATTTATGGTTGAATGTTAATACATTTAAAGTCGGGTTCGTTTATAATGGATTATTACCTTTGATGGCTGAGTTTATTAAATTTACGGTGGGGTCGATTATAACATTTATGGTTGAGTGTTATTGCACTATCGTGGGGATTATTACATTTACGCGGGTGAAACAGCACCATCCTGTGAGACAGCATACGATCGTTTACGATTATATTTTAAACCCTTTTTTATAAATGTGTGCAATGCAGTACCTTTTAAGGTACAAAAATTAAAATTAAAATGTCATATATATAGACCTTTTTCGGGTTTTTGTCGATCAACCTCGGCTTCGATAGCGCGTAATATATTCTTAAGAATTTGACTACAGCCCTTGGTAATTTAAGGAATGTGCACATTATCACTCACAAACTCCACGGGCCACCGTTAAATACTAAAGAATGTATTACACGATGGAACAGAACTGTGAAATGGCCTATTGTTTGTGATGATCGATATAAAATCCTATAAATCTCCATTTTTTACTCTTTCTTGTATAATCCTGTGCGATCGTCTTCAATTGTTTGCGATAACTTGTGAACGATCCTGTGCGATTGCTAATGAGTAATATAATTGACCGATTGTTTGCGATATTTTTAAATCCAATTTTCTCTGTTGTGCGATTCACTGCGATCGCCTTTAGATGTTAACAGTCCTAAAACCATGTAAATCTAGCATTCTTTTGCTCGATCTGTTGTGCCATCCATTGCAATCGCCTTTAGTTGTTTATAATAACCTGCAAAGTTTTCTTCTCCCATGTTGTGCGAGATCTAGCAATTATTTGCGATCATATGTGAACCCTTTTGTTTCTGTCGTACGATTGACGGCGATCGTACACGATCGTGCCCAATAAGGACATTTATAAACAACATGGAAACAACACATTGGAAAAAATGGTTACAGCTGCAAACCGACAGATAATGAAATTAATGAATCCAAAAACTATTTAAAGAAAGCTAGAACCCATATATATGTTAGTTACAAGTCAGTACCAGAAGACAACTAAGGATCTATTGATAACAACATCGCAACAAATGTTTGAAATCTTGAACATGAACCAGTCTAACGTTACACTTTTTAACAGCTACTACAAGTATTATGAACCTCCTACAGACGTTGAACAACATGTTCAAATGGCAGCATTATTCCTTGTTGGTGGATTTGGCGGTGTGTGTGCTAACGTATTTATCATCGTACTCGCTGCTAAGTACACCGTGAGAAGAAATCTTCATTTCTTGATCATCAACAGTGGCCGTGTCAGATACTCTCTTAACAGTGATGACATTTCTTTCTGCACAAACATTTTTGTTTCGATACAAGTTATGGCATGATGGGATTGTTGGCAAAGTTGCTTGTAAGACTATTACATTTCTACAAACCACTTTTCAAGCAGCATCTCTTGTTACCCTTTTGATAATCAGCATTGAACGATACAGAATCACAACAAGGCGAGCTGTTCAGATATCACGACCATTTTCGACCGTTAAAACAACGTGTGTGTTTGCTTGCTTGTTGTTGGTTGATTTCTGCTGCAATGAATTTGAATGAAGGAATTTTATGGCAGTCGGGGAAAGATATGGCAATTGTTATGTAGAAATTGAATTATTGTTTTATTACTATAAATGGTATACCATCTCAGTTATTGTAACAATATTAATATTTCTGGTACTAGCTTTATTGAGTATTCTAACCTTACGGAGACTGTCCAATCCACAAGCCATTGAAGACAATCTATCTGAAGCACAAACAAAACTACGAAGAAAACGAATCGGTAGTGCGGTCAGAATGGTTTTGTATTCGTTACTTCTTTATTCGTGTTGTTACCTTTCTTTATTCATTTGGGGATTGTTTCTTTGTATTTCATATCTCTTTCCATCAACTAATTTTCTTTGTAATAATTGCATCGATTGGAAATCAATGATTTTTATTATATGCCATTTTCTTCCAGTCGTCAATTCTAGTTTCAGCCCTTGTGTGTACTTTGTCTGTCTGTCTGATTTCCGCGAAGCAGCAAAAATTTAACATTTATACTGTGTAGAAGAAACATTACTAACGATTCCGTTAGAACCAAGAACAGAACCAGGTCTGCACAACCAAGTGATACAACAAACATGTAGATAGCGTGAACTTTCCAAAATCAATGCGTCAACAGGATTAAACTATTAATACTTTTCTTTTTATATCGTATCGAGTTACGTATAGGGCGTGGACATATTCGCTCTATGGTATAATATAGAAGCATTTTAATTTTTTTTTAGTATCGTGTGGAGAAGATGAATATATTTGTGATTTATTACACTGTAAAAAGAAAGGAGTCGTTTCGACTCCTTCAAAAGAGTCGTTTTTTTGACCCTGTAACGACACCTTCAAAAGGGTCGTTTTGACCCTTTATATTAACGAGTCTTCTAAGGAGTCGTTTTGACTCTTTTGAAGAGTCGTTATTTCGACTCTAAAGGAGTCATTATGACCCTTCGAAAGAGAGTCTTTTTGACACCATAGAGTTGTTTTGACCCCTTGAAGGATGATAAAACCGACACCGCAAAGAGTCATTTTGACTCTTCAAAGTGTTATAATTTTGACTCTAGAAAGGGTTATTTTGACCCCTGAAAGGGTGATAAAACCGACACCGCAAAGAGTCAATTTGACCCTTACAAGTGTTATAATTTTGACTCTAGAAAGAGTTGTTTTGACCCCTTGAAGGGTGATTAAACCGACACCGCAGAGTCATTTTGACCCTTACAAGTGTTATAATTTTGACTCTAGAAAGAGTTGTTTTGAACCCTTAAAGGGTGACAAAACCGACACCCCAAAGAGTCATTTTGACTTTTCAAAGTGTTATAATTTTGACTCCCAGAACTAAATATTTTGATACTTCAAAGAGCGACTCGCTCGACCCTTATTAAAGAAATGATTAAATACCAGAATGATGTTCACAATAAGTTTATTGAAGCAATGTTTGAATGGAAATTAAGATATCAACCACATATATGGACAATCACGTGCTTATACCAATTATTCAATAGTTTCGCACAAACAAGCCTTAAGACAGAAAACATTGTATAACTATTTTATCCCACATCATATATAATAAAATATTATAGAAAATACCTATTTGTGGGCGAGTGTATAAAAATGTAAAAAGACACTAATATGACTATAAAAAATGACTCAAGTTGAATTGCATGCAATATAATTGAAGTGTTATTATATTATCTCCCTTTCGGCTTCTGTGGAATATCTTGTATTTAATGTAATAAGAGTACAGATGTCTTTTACAAACTCATTTCTTTGGCTCTGGTTGAAGGTTTTCGAAACAATACCTGCTTCAACGTTGACTGAAAACTAAGACAAAACAAAACATATTAATATTAATTCTATGAATAAATGTTCAATTTGGGACCAATTTGTTTTTGCTGACTTTTTTTTAATGTTTTTAACTAAAAATAAAACATTTTGATGTGAAATGTCAGCTAGAATGTCAACAAACTTAACTCAAATGCTTTTTTGTAAAGGCAAACAGTACAATTATATAATCATTGTTATTTACAGCAGTTTTCAGTCACACGTGCACAGCTCGCATGAAAAGCACTGCTATAAAACGTGAAGTTGGTGGATGTCAATCAAACTGTGTTTACAAAATGCATGGTGTTTTTTACTCAAGTCGGGCTGCGAAACATGTCTGAATCTGTCGAAAATCCTCTTCGTCAGATTCAAGCATGTTATGGAACCTAACTGAAGTAACAAACACTGTGCAACTTGTAAACACAGTTTGATTGACGTCCACCAACTTCATGTTTTAAAGCGGTGCTTTTTATGTGAGTAGTACATGTGACTGAGAACTGCTGTAACAATTATTCGCCAAAGGCGAAGTGATGGTTGGTGAATATTTACCGAGCAGCAAATCTTCTACATGTAGCTGCGAGGTAAATATACACCGATCATCACTTCGCCTGAGGAAACAAGCATTGAAAGTGAAAATATTTTATTTTTTAAAAGCGTGATCGTCATGCGTAAAAATTGTAAACATTGTCTCCATAATGCCAAAAAAAAAAAACGTGAAAATTTACTATGATACCTTTAAATAGATTGAAATCAAACTTTGTAGCTTCTTTAGTCGATTTTGGGACAGCATTTTATTTAAAGTTTTCAATTTCATCTTCACTAACAGTGACAAAGCGACTACTGGAAGCCATTTTGTCTGAAAAGGTGATTATTTTGTATAATCACCTTTGTATTTATACTAAATATAATTATTTAATAAATAATTAGTTAGCAGATTACTAACCTTAGATGGAATTGAAATGTTTCAGCCCAATTATGTGGCACATTTTTCTCCATTGTCCTGCCTCTCTTAGTTGGCTTACTTGCACTAGCAGGGCTCTGGCCAATAAAATGTAAAAATTGGAAAAACAATTGGTTATTAATTGCAATATGGAATTTATCTTTAAGTGTTCAAATTTGATTTTGTATGTGTGAGATAAATTAGTGGTCATTATATTATTATATGATAGATAATGTAATGAAATGTGTAGCACCGTAAATAATGTTGACATTACTTTACTGACGTTTCAAGCGCTTCATATTTATATTTAGTATCTATTTTAGTCTATTAACTCTTTTGCTCCAACGAAGGCCTAAAGCTCTAAACGTCAGTAAAGTTAATTAAGTCAACATTTTTTACAGTGTTACAAATTTCATTACATTATCTATCGTGTATATCAAACACCGACGCAGTCTACACTAGTTTCCATTTATATTATTATATGTTTATTATGCACATTTGATCGTATTTCAAATGTTTAAATGTGCAATAATTAAAAGTATTAAACTATATAATATCATGTAAACAAAAATTATTTTAAAACCAATATTTTCACATGAAAAACTTATTTATTCTTTCTTAGTTGAAAATATGATTGCAAACTAGAAACTGACAGTTATAAAAACTTTTTTTATTCAACTAAAATAGAAACTACATTTACAAAGCTACATCAATTATTGCTATAAGATTACAGATGTTTGGCGTCACCAAATAAGCAAATGAATTTATAATTGTGCTTATCATACAGGTTTCTGATTATATTTATATACTTAATAAAAAATAATAATAACAAAGTTCATTTGGATTTGGCTGCCTCCACTAATCACTATGTTCAAGAGTTTTGGCAATGTAATCCTATATCTTGGATTACTTAATTATAATACACACATTTCTGACATTTCTAAAAGTTTGTGTGACTCTACACTTTTAACAATTTTGCCCAACATAAAACCAAAAGAGAAAAACATCACTTGCTTTAGAGTGTGGAAAAATCCCCATGTACACCTCAGGTGCTTTCTCTAAGTTCTTTTCTCTTTAATTTCTGTTTTTTCGTTTCTGACGTTTGTCAAACTTTCCAGTTGTATGCTTATTCACAAATAACTATAGAAAGCAAAATATAATCTTAGAGCAGTACTTTTTAATGATCAGGTATTTTAATATTTGAATCCTTTAATTGGCTTGTACAATTGCCATAAGTATCTAGTGTTACCATAAGCCTCCATTTACACTAACAGTAAACATGCTATGGCGTTAGCCCCACTCCAATTTGATTAACTTGCAATCAATAATGAAGCATCTAACTTTACCATACACCCCCATTCATGTTAGCTGTAAATATGCAGATGGCACTAGCCCCACTTAAGTCAATTGACATGCCAACACAAGAAAGGCAAATACTAAAAACAAAATAGAGTCCTTTTGATAAAAATTGTAACATCGCGATATTTTTTATGAATATAAAATGGCACTTGTGACTACATTGCTTTTATCAAATGATTTTTAGCTTCTTTAAAAAACATGTCTCTGTCCTCTCATATAAACATGGTAGCATAGTATCTCGAAAACTGTTTGTTATTTCCAAGGGAGAACGCCATTGTATGCCTTATTTTTCTTGTAGATGTTTGCAGAAACCCACCGATTTGCTTGACCGTTAGTTTGGCGGGCTTTTCAGTACTCATTTCACGGTTTAATTAAATACACTCTATTAAGATCATAGGTTATAAAACGGAGACACTTTTCACTTAGCTATCTTAAGTTTAGAACAAATTCTGTCTTGTGAAATAAGGTTTAAAACAAGCCAAGAATCATATTTGTAGCTTATATTATAGAGAGAGTTAGTAAGCTTATATTTCGACAAGATGACCGCTTCGAATTATCCAAACAATTCTTTTGCTTGGAGTTTATTTCTTCTTTAAGTAGTCAAGGAAATCATTTCGCTTTACAAAACGCTTTTAATGGTTTTAAAACAAGCCATTATTAAAATCATATCTGTAGCTAATAGTATAAATTGAGAATCAAAGTGTTCTTACCTGGATACTTTAAACGGCAATAAAGACAGCAAGTCATTCTCTTTAACTCGTCAAATATAGCACAAGTTCTTTCTGAATGATATACAAACACTTGGGTTCCGTGCATAAGCGATTCTAACCGGGTAAAGGTCCATTTTTGTGATTGAAAACAGTCACCAACGCCACAAAGACAAACGGGCGCCAAAACTTTCAAACGGTATGTAATCCGTGGTTTGCAAAGCACCTTGGGCCGGGGATAAACATCCCCGGCCCATGCCCCTCTACGCGCGAGCGTTGTAACACTTAGCAAGACTAGCAAATTTTCAATAAACGTTGCAATAACTTTGCACTATGGGCAAAGTTAATTTTTATTTTATATTTGCAAACGTAATTCAAATATTGTGAATGAAATTCACTCCATATTTGCTAGGCTTAATAAACTATAAGCAAATGCGTTTTTTCGTGTAGTGCATGGTACGTTATAGGCCTTATGACAACTGTATCATTTGTGTTCCTTTTATACCGAAAAACATGTTATCGAACTACAAAAATATATCAAAATAGATGTTGAAAATACAACACTTCAGAAGGGTCAAATTGACTCTAATAAAGTGTAGTTCGACTCTTAGAAGAGCTTATTGACTCTTTGGAAGAGTCAAACGACACTACTATAGTTCTTAGAAGAGCTTATTGACTCTTTGCAAGGGTCAAACGACACTACTATGGTGTTATTTTGACTCTTTGTAGGAGTCAAACGACACTACTATAGTTCTTAGAAGAGCTTATTGACTCTTTGCAAGGGTCAAACGACACTACTATGGTGTTATTTTGACTCTTTGTGGGAGTCAAAATGACTCCTGGAGCCAAAATGACTCTTCAAAGGGGTCAAAACGACTTTTATTTTTAAGAGTCGTTTTGACTCCTAAGGGCCAAAACGACTCCTTTGTTTTTACAGTGTATAGAAATAGTTAGACATAAACTATACATATACAATTAGCTGTAAAGTTATATGATTAAAGTACCACCATACATAAGTGTTACTCAGGGGGGACTATTTACAGTAGTAGAAGTTATATAGGGGATAGAGGAGGAAATTAAAGGAAAGGTGAATGCTTATTCATGGTTTTCGCAAGGCGGTGGCGAACAAGCACAGAAATGGAAGCTGTACGTATTGGGAAAGAGGAGGAGGGAGATGGTGAAAACATTGCTAATGAACACTTGTGACAAGGCGGTGACGTTCATTCTCAGGAATTCCATGAATAAGTTGTATGGGGAAAGAGAAGAAATGTCCATGCTGGTAAATATATATAGAAACACCAGAGATAATGTGGAGAAGGTCTGTAGAAAAAGAATTAAAGAAAAGCCGAGTTTGAAGATCTGGCCATGTAAGGCAGCAAGAGATTGATGTGTTCGCGAAGGCCTTAAATATTTCAGTGCACTAGACACAGATAGTTGAGTGTGAAATAGACTTTGTATATTGTTAGAAGTGACATGAAATTTTACACGCGTCAGTCCTACTTATTTTCTCAGTACCCGAACCATGGAATATCTCGCTGGTTGTTCACTATCCCCAACAATTTGGTGGGGGAGGGAAAGGGAAAAGAAGGGAGATGTGGAAGGTGAGGGGAAGGGAGGGGAGAGGAATGTAGGTGACAGAGGAGAAATTCATTAGCGCATGTGTGTGGAAATTTCAATCTAATCCCGCTTCAAATTGTATGCTATTATCAATATTACTTTTGTAACGACGTGAAACCTTTATTTCAAAGACTATATAATTACAGTCTAATCAACCATATGGTTTCCAAGATTTTCAATTCTACTGATCGATTATTGTTTAATATCTTACAAAGTAATTGCTGCATATTTAATTTGGAACGAAATTTGACGCGGCGTCAAAGAATTAAATTACAGCCGAAATCGTTGCATTGCGACTACTCAAGTTTCGAAGTTCGGTTTGATTTTGAATTTTTCTGCGACTAGGGGCGGAGCTTATGTAAATTACCGCTGACCGTTAAAAGGCACAGAGCAACACGATCCTGGCAAAAACACACGATGGAAATACGAACGCTGTCCTGATTTTCGCATGAAACTGAAAGGCTACAAAATAACTCATATTTACACTTATCAAGGGAGCACGGCAGACTGTTGTTTGTAGTTTGGATATATTCGTTCTTTTGAAGGTTTTAAATTACAACCATCTTTTCAAAGTTTTAAGTTACATAAACGGCTTATTTCGTCAATCGACTGACCAGTAAAAATGCGGGCACAACTATCATTGCCGAGCGAGTCCCGTAGGGACGAGTAATGTACGAGTGTCACCCGAGAGTTGTAACTCCCCGCGAGCTCCCATTAATCTACCAATTTAGCTGTTGATGTAATTTAAAACGTTGAAAAGATCGTTGTAATTTAAAACCTTCAAAAGATCGAATATATCCAAACCACAAACAACAGTCTGCCGTGCTCCCTTGCACTTATAGAAATGACTCGAGGGTATTGTAGAAAGTTTACATAGCGGGTAATATTAATGGGAAGATAAGGATGGAGTATAAGACGTCATTTTGCTAGCTTCTTGTCCATGCATCAGTAAAACTAGAAGTAGTGAAGTCATCTCGCACGGTCAGCGGTATTTTACATAAGCTCCGCCCCCAGTCGCAGAAAAAATCAAAATCAAACCGAACTTCGAAACTTGCTAGTCGCGCGATGAAACGATTTCGGCTGTAAGCTATTTGGCATTTTCATGTGGTCAAAAAAGTAGATAATCCTCGTGCAATCGTCTTTTGTTGTGTACAATCATATAAAATCCTGCGAATCTCGCATTCTCTAATTTGCTCTGTTGTACGTGGGATTGTCTTTAGTTGTTTAAAACCCATGCATGTATATATATGAAAATCTGCCGCAAACTATCAATCTTCCTGTTTGCGATCATATGTGAACCCACTTTTCTTTCTCGGTTTTGCCATTGACGACGCCGATCGTCCACGCGTCCTGTCCAATGGGATATATAGGTGAACAGTTCATAATATAAACAACATGACAACCAAATATTGGAATAATAATTGCCAACAGCCGGAAGATAATGATATTTGTGATTTCCAAAACTAATTAAAGAAAGCTAGAACCCATGTATGTTAATTACAAGTCAGTACCAGCAGGCAACTAAGGATCTACTGATAACAACATCGCAACAAATCTTGAACATAAACCAAATCTAACGTTACACGAGGTAACAGCAGCTGCAAGTATGATGAACCTCCTACAGACGTTGAACGAGATGTTCAAATGACTGCATTTTTACTTGTTGTTGCATTTGGTGTTTGTGCTAACGTATTTACCATCTTACTCGCTGCTAAGTACACCGTGAAAAGAAATCTCCAGTATTTTTTGCAATTTTTGAGGAAATATAGGAAATATGTTGACGCCATGATAGAGAACTATTAATAAATACACCTAAATACTTGATGTAGTTTTTCAGTTTCCTCGAGATTGTGAACAGTATTGTTTTTGCCGATTAATGAGACTTTAAAAGTGGATGTTTTTTTCTGGGGTGATTTGATGATCATAAAGTTTTTTTTTTTTAAATTTATAGAAAGTTTGTTTGTATCACACCATATTTTGACCTTGCTCATTTCTTGATTTACTAATTGATCAAGTTCAGCAATATTGGGTGATGTAGCAAATATATTTGTATCATCAGCAAATATCCTGAAATTGAGTGACTTAGAACAACTAGGAAGGTCATTTATATATATTAAGAAGAGCAAAGGTCCCAGGGAGCTACCTTGGGGGACGCCGCATTTAACAATTTGCTTTGATGATTCAGTGTTTCCTATTGATACATATTGCTTCCTGTTTGTTAGATAGCTTGTAAACCAGGCTAAGGAGTTTTGGCATGATGACATTGTTGACATTGTTGGTACTTTTGCTTGTAGAGCCATTTATTTTCTAATCCACACTTTTCAAGTAGCATCTCTTGTTACTCTTTTGATAATCAGCATTGAACGATACAGAATCACAACAAGGCGAGCTGTTCAGATATCACGACCATACTTAATAAAACTAGACGCTCTGTGAGCGATAACTCGGGCTCTTGAACAGAAGGGAATCTGAGGGATTGAAATTCATGATGTATCATACATAGATCATACAATACATATACAGTGGTACCGCTATTAAGAGGTCTATGTACCGGGATGCCTGTGTTACAAAGTGTTGACATTTCACCCGTCCCCTCCCCTCAAAGCGCCGCTACGAAGATTTGAGTATGCAAAATACTGAGTTCGAAAACTTGAACGCTTCGAAAACTTGAAGTTGTTCTTGAAAATTGAACGTCAGAACAATAAACTGATAGATAGTTACTAAAGCAATTTGTGCAATTTTTGAGGCAATTTGGGCTGTTGAGAGTGGTTTTCAGACAGGCCGAGTTGAATGTTTTCATTCCGTGTTTGACGTAGGCTCAGATTTCAGCCGTTGGGGTTTCGTGCGCCCGCGATACTATCGCGGGCGGACGAAACCCCAACGGCTGAAATCTGAGCCTATGTTTGACGGTGTTCGCTTTGTAGGCTTCGTGAAGCAAGTCACGTTCTCTGACATTTAAATGAAGAACAAAATAGCACATTAATCAATATAAACTCAAGATTTCCGTTTGGAAGTGCTTGATAATATGCCGAAGCGAATGCAATTCTGCTGGCACATCTTCTGTTTTGTGTTAGAAAGGACTTCGCTAACGGCGGATCATTCCGGCCAAGATGTCCTCGTCTTTATAAAATAGGAAATAGCAAGCTATATTTCGGGAGTCAACCCTGTAGTACAGCAACTAACAATAGGTAATGTCTTGTCAATCATCAGTCCAAAAATTAAAAAACTTTAACTTTCTGCGGGATCAGAGTTAAACGAGTAAACGCGAGTCGATATTCGATCGAACAATTTATTCGTCATTTTCAAAATGACTCGTCTTCACATGTTATCCAAAATAATGACAACGCCAATCATCGTCAGTCTCCGGGCTCGTCAATGACATCACAAATAAAAACAAGTTTTCATTTCAATCGATATTTATTCGTTCGTATGAGCTTTCGGAACGCCTGGGACCTGACCCTCCAATTTGAGGACCACGACAAAGACGACGACGACGACGAAGAACCGTTTGCATTTTTAAGACTCGGGCTTTCCGTATACGGAAGCCCGAGTAAAAAGGGGCTGTTTGCTTGCTTGCTCCTGGTTGGTTTCTGCATGCTGCAATGAATGTGCATCAAGGAATTTCATTGCAGTCGATTGATGGCCAATGTTATGAAAAATTAGAATTAAGGTTTTATTACAATATAACGCATATGATCAAAGATATTATAACAATAGTCATATTTCTGGTACTAGCTTTACTAAGTTTTCTAACTTTACGGAGACTGTCCAATCCACAAGCCATTGAAGACAATCTATCTGAAGTACAAACAAAACTACGAAGAAAACGAATCGGTAGTGCGGTCAGAATGGTTTTGTACTCGTTACTTCTTTACTTGTGTTGTTACTCAGTTTCCAATGTTCATCTTTGGAATATTGGATTCTATTTATTCTTTTTTTCCATCGACTATTTCTTTTGATAATAAATGCATTGATTGGGATTCAATAATATTTATTACATTCTATTTTCTTCCAGTCGTCAACTCTAGTTTCAGCCCTTGTGTGTACTTTCTCTATCTGTCTGGTTTCCGTGAAGCAGCAAAAACATTACTGTGTAGAAGAAACATTACTAACAATTCCAGGACAACCCTGAACAGAAAAAACTCTGTACAGCCAAGCAATATATACAACAATATGATAACGTGAACTTCTCAAAATGAATCCGACAGGATTAAACTATCAATACATTTTTTAACGTCGTGAAGACATTCTTCGATTTTCTATTTGTTTTGAAAGCCGTGTGCAATTATAAAGATGTATTCATTTATGCTTTCTTAATGTTAAAGTTAAAAACTATACATTTGCTGTAAAGGTAGTTAGCTTGAAAGTTGATTAAAGTAAATCTATACCATCATATAAAAGAGTTACTTACTGCCGTCAGTCCAGCCTATGTTTTAAATAAAAGTCAAACCAACCCTTTGGATAAACCTTTAGCTCTAAAAAGACAGGGCCGATCATTTTCAGAGTAGTGCCAATGGAGAGAGAGGGAGAGGGGAGATGAGGGATGTAAAATGAGAAGAGGGAAATTCATTAGTTGTTGGTGTGTTTAATATTTCAATCTAATTCATCCGTCAAATTGTATGCTATTATCAATATACTGCTTTTGTTACGACGGGAACACTTTATTTCAAAAGCACTATAATTACAGTCTAATCAACCATATGGTCTCCAAGATTTTCAATTTACTGATCGATTAGGTGAGGCGGTGAAATTCGGATGTCGTCCAATTTTGTTCTAAAATTAAATATGCAGCAGCTTTGTGAGATATTATAAACAATAAAAGATCAGTAAATTAAAAAATCTTGGAAACCATATGGTTGATTGGGCTCTAATTAGTGCCTTAGAAGTAGAAGTTTCACGTCGTTACAAACGCAATATCAGACGGCCAAGTTGTATGTGCATGGGGAAAGAGAAGAGAATCCTATCAATTTTGTTGACGCTAATTGGTTCTTGTTTCAGCCAAGCAGTAGAGCTTAATGACTAGATTTTGTATTTTTTATCGAGCTATTCACAGATTTAAGAATTCCTTTGTATTTTACTTAAATATGGATGGTTATACTATATATGGAAGAGAGCACGAACGACAACTTTGTTTAGGAGAACATTTATATGTCCATGCCGGTAAATATATCGAAACACCAGAGAGAATCAGTGGAGAAGGTCTGTAGAAAAAGAAAGAAAAAGGGGAGGGGGTTGAAGATCTTGATGTTGTGTAAGGCAGCGAGAGATGGAGGTGTTCGTGAAGGCCTTTTCAGTCTACTAGACACAGATAGTTGAGGGTGAAATAGACTTTGTATATTGTTCGAAGTGACATGACATGCATTTTTACACGCATCAGATATTTGTTCTTTATTTTCTTTTCATATATTTATCTCTTGTTACAATGTCTTTTCTCAATAATCCTATGTCAATATTTGTATTTTTGTATTTGTACTTTTTTCTATTCCTTAACTCCATAAATATTGTAAATCAGTACTGTGTGATCTCCCACGATGAGCACAGCTCTTGGAGAAAACTCAGAGTAAAATATATGTTTAAATAAAAAAAAAATGTTTAACTATTCCTATAATAAATCACAAATATATTCATCTACTCCACGCGACTTTCATTATATTTTACCATAGGGCGAAAATCTTCATGCCCTACGTAACTCGATACGTTATCAACAGAAAAGTATTGATATTTAAGTCCTGTGGACGTATTTGGAATGTTCACGCTATTTACATCTTTGTTGTATCGCTTGGTTGTACAGAGTTTGTTCTATTCCTGGTTGTCCTGGAATTGTTTGTAACGTTTCTTCTACACAGTAATGCTTTTGCTGCTTCGCGGAAATCAGACAGACAGACAAAGTACACACAAGGGCTGAGACTACAGTTGACGACAGGAAGAAAATAGAATGTAATAAAAAAAATTGAATTCCTAGGGATGCATTTATCATTAAAAAGTTTTGTTGATGGAAAGAAAGTGGAAATAGAAAGGAGCAATGTATATATGAAAAAAGGAAAGTAACAACACGAATAAAGAAGTAACGAATACAAAACCATTCTGACCGCACTACCGATTCGTTTTCTTCGTAGTTTTCTTTGTACTTCAGAGAGATTGTCTTCAATGGCTTGTGGATTGGACAGTCTCCGTAAAGTTAGAATACTCAGTAAAGCTAGTACCAGAAATATGACTATTGTTATAATAGATTTGAGCGAAAATATTAAATTGTAATCAAACGATAAGGGGTGATCACATTGGCTTTCTTTATTCGACTGCCATAAAATTCCTTCATTCAAATTCATTGCAGCAGAAATTAACCAACAGCAAGCAAGCAAACACATACGTAGTTTTACCGAGTATGGTCGTGATATCTGAACAGCTCGCCTTGTTGTGATTCTGTATCGTTCAATGCTGATAATTAAAAGGCTAACAAGAGATGCTTTGTGAGAAGTTGCATATAGAAATAAAAGGGCTTTACAAGCAAAATTACCAACAATTTCATCATGCCATAACTTGTATCCAAAACTCAATACTTGTGCATTTATTGACATCATTACTGCTAAGATAATATCTGACACGGCCATGTTGATGATCAAGAAATGAAGATTTCTTTTCACGGTGTACTTAGCTGCGAGTACGATGGTAAATAGGTTACAGCATACACCAAATCCACCAACAAGTAATAATGCTGCCATTTGAACAGCTCGTTCAACGTCTGTACGGGGTTCATCATTATTGCAGTAGTTGTTACCTCGTGTAACGTTAGACTGGTTCATGTTCAAGATTTGTTGCGATGTTGTTATCAGTAGATCAGTAGATCCTTAGTTGACTGCTGGTACAGACTTGTAACTAACATACACATGGGTTCTAGCTTTCTTTAAATAGTTTTTGGATTCATTAATATCATTGTCTGTTGCTTTGCAGCTGATGTCAATTATTGCAATTAATATTTTGATTAAAAATCTGTATGGAAATTGATCTGACACAGTACAATGATTTTTTAAAATATTTTTCACAAAAAAAGATAATCAGTCAATCCAATCTGTCACCCGACAAATGAGAATTACTTTCTCAACGACGTGCAACTGTTTCATCGGCGGGTTCAGTTCAAATGCTCAAACAATGATATATTTTTCAAGATGTTCAATTTACCAATCGATTATAACTAGAACACTCGAGACTCAATCCAATCAGTGATCCGAGAAAGGGTATATGCTATTATACTAGAATTTCTTTCTTACCGAAGTGAAACTTTTTCAACGTTTTAAATCCACTAATTTCTTTTGAAGATTTTCAATTTATGGCAGGGGCGGATCTAGGGAGGTGTCCCTAGTGCCCGCGGAGGGACTCTCTTAGAAAATGAATAGGGGTGCTCGACGGACCTTTTAGGGTCGAAAATAAGACCCTCGCGTACCTTTTAGGGTCTGAAATCAGTATCTGAGTTAATTTATGCGTACCTTTTAGGGTCATTTTCAAAACCATCCGTCGAGCACCCCTATCCATTTCTAAGGGAGCCACCCCGGGCCCTAGTGGCACCGAACACCCGCCCCCTAGCGCCGCAATTACCCCTATTTTATAGGGACCGGACACTGCAATTGGGACAACCCCCTGATAAGTTTCTAGATCCGCCCCTGTTTACCAATCGATTATTGAAAACAATCGAGCTGTAGACACTTTTTCTCGAGTCATTACTTTCTGAAAATGTTACTGCTTTAAAACTTTTAGAAATGAAGCATTGAATTAAAATACACGATGTTTATATTACCGGTATATCCTATATTGCTTATCCAATCAATGGGATTTAAGTTAAAAAAGGGTCAGTGTTCACCGTTTAATATCTGACAAAGTTGCCGCACTTTAATTTTTTTAACAAATTAATTTGATTTTCAATTTTCGCGTCATTGAATTAGAATAAGCTGTTTGGCATAGAAAGATGGCTTCTTATATACAACTGAACAGCCAGTCTTACTATAGATGTTAGTTTTGCTATTTTATTTAATAAAATAAATGAATATAAATATAAATTTAGATTTTTGAAACGCAGATGTCAGATTTGAACAAGTTCCCCGCCCTTTGCGGATTTCCTGTGTCGTCTGTGGAAGTCTGGTGACTAGTTGTTGTCAAACAACATGGCGGCCGATAAGCGTTCGCTTTACCATCTCGCTCCAACTCAGACTCCTTCTCCTCAAATACGGTACAAAACTACCCTAGAATTGTCATATTAGTTCTATCAATTACAGATGGTAATATTAATTGCTTTATTTCGCAGAAAACCTCTGGCTCAAGGCCGTTTAGATGCAAGTCCATTTCACGAAAGGTAAGCTTACGTTTGAATTTTCAACTTTCCCGCTCTTCTAAACGTTGTCAAATGTATTTACATACTTGTTGCTTTTTCTTGAATTCTAGTTTAAATCCAGAGAAAGATTCAGTTTCAAAGGGATACAGCCCTGCCGAGCACAGGCCTGAAAGTAAACCTAGTTTTATGTTCTTTTTTGTGTAATTATTGTTGTGAGTCGTTCAATTTTATCTGCATGGGAGGGGAGGGGAGAGGCACTCATAAAATCGTAACAAAGTAGATAGGCCACACAAAACCTTTAGGCAAAAATATTTAAAACCACTGCACCCCTCTCCTGATAAAAATGAACAGTTTCTTAATTATCTGCAAATTATGTTTATAGCAAGAATGCACGAAACAAAGTTTGATACAACATGACATTTTGTTTTTCTATTTTCGTCAATCTCTCCTTGTAGTAACCCAGTCTCAAGATCCAAGATATCAAATTGGTTTGACAAGAACTTCTGCAGAACAAGAGGGTCCTAGATTGTATGTATTCAACCCTAGATTGTATGTATTCAACCCTAGATTGTATGTATTCAACCATAGATTGTATTTATTCCATGCACATTTACTACATGACTTGTATACTGCCTTCAAGTGTTGTCCATCAAGTCCCCTTCTCAATGTAAATCCAGAGTGATTCAGTCCTTGACTGCGAACCTCGATAAAGTCAGCCTAATTCATTCATTCATATTTCTAATATTTGGGGAGGATCTTATACTTTACTACTAGGTAGGTACTAGGGGGATGTCCAGTGCCACTAGGGACACCCCCGTAGATCTGCCCCTGGTATGTTAAATAATAATACATTTTATTATTTTGCAGAAGAGCTCCAGCACAATACAAAGAGCCAGGTCAAAAGAAACCATTACTATCACCACATACCATTGAACCATCATCATCACTATCATTATCAGAAAATGAAGACAGCAACAACTCATCCCTTAGCAGTAAACAAATCAATCACAAGGATCACAGCCCAAGCAAAACTGCCGTCCCAGTTGTAACAAACATAGAAACATCTCCTGTTAAAGTTGTCTGTCACTCTCCTCGTCGTTCCAAGACCAGGGATCAGGAAGATGAAGAAGAGGAGGAGGTGAGAGGATATGCCGATCAAGCTGCAAGGGTGACTGTGCCAGGTGTTACAAAAGTTGCAATACAGCATGCTGATGAAGTGAGGAAGCCCTTTGTTAACAATGATGGAAGTATAAGTGAAGGTAATTGTTAGTAAATATGTGCATTGAGCTCTCATTTAAATGGATACCTATTGGTTTTATAATGCTGTTACACTGTGCAATTTTCTGAGCAACTTGTTTTGCAATGCTTGGTTCCCTTGTGACAGTAGAACTGAACTTTACTTTGTACAAGGATGTCTACAACAACAAAAAAATGCAAGTCAGAAACAGCCTATGTTACACTGTGGAATTTCCTGAGCAACTTGTCTTGTAATGCTCGGTTCCCTTGTGACAGTAGAACTGAACTCTACTTTGTGCAAGGATGTCTACAACAACAACTATTGAAACAGCCTCTGTTACACAGTGCAATTCCATGCAATGCCATCACAAGATAAGTTGCTGAACAATTTGCACAGAGTTAACAGTGCCTTCAATATTATTTCATTTTAACTTGTAGATAACATCATATGCCTTCGGACCATAATTTGAAAAATCCATTCTTCATAAAGTTTTGTAGCTAAGGATAGTTTAATTTTGCCAGTAACCATAAGTCAAGCAACATGCAGCAAAACCTTCACCAACCATTTTTGAACTTGTTGTATTTATACTAACATTGAATCTACAATGTACATTGCCAACAGAATTTAATATTTTGTGCAAGGATGTCTACAACAACAAAAATTGAAACAGCCTCTCTTACACTATGGAATTTTTCAGCAATTTATGTTGCAATGACATCACAAAACAAGTTGTTGATAAAATTGCAGGGTGTGATTGCAGTGCCTTCAAACCAATATTATTTCATTTTAACTTGTAGATAGTTTAGATAACATCAAGACTATCGCAGGAAGTCCAATTGACCCTAACAGTTCAGCCGTACGCATTGCTTTAGATGAGAATGACAAAGAAAACGCAGCAATGCAACATGCATATAACCCAGAACAGTACAAGAGCTTTATGGGAGACGACCAATCACATCTTGCTGGACCATTGTCAGCGGCAATGAACCAATCAAATGTCAGGCAACAGCTCTTTGACTTTTCAGGTATGTTGGGAGTGTGTGGGGAGGATCGGAAGTGGTTGAATATACAGTTTAGTAGCAAATAGTGGTGTTTAAGCTAACATAAGAAAGAGATTGTAAGATTTATAGTATCAGGAGCATAAGAAAGTGAGGGTATATATATATGTATATTCTAAATATATATATTTTTAGTATATTTAATTATAAATAAATATATTATAATTATTATATTATATATTATAAATACATTATATTATATTATAAAACTGAGATGGTACAAAATTATAAACTTAAGGTTATTCATTGTGTACATTAGATAAGTAAGTATAAGTATATTTATAAAATTTTTGGTATCTAACGCGCGCTCTGATTGGAGCTGCGCTTGTGTTTCTAAGCTTGCTTCTCTCGTGCTCTACATCTCCCAGCGTGTTTATATCACAGTGCATAGACACGCGTGCCCTTTTATATTTCTTAAATATAGAATGCTATACATTTGAGATAAGTAGAATGTTATACATTTGTTTGTCTCATGAATGTGGAAGGTTTAGACTGTGTCATTTCTATTGCTACTGCTAGTCTTTATCAGGCAACTGGTTGACAGAAATGAGGTTAGGTCTTATATATTAGTTAGTTGTCATATTTCTTTGAGGATCATTTTATGTTGTGATTGGATTGGTGAAGTGCTTGTGAATTGTAAATGTACATTGTTTGTTGATGTAAAAAGAGTGTGAGTGTTTGATCAGGGGATCCAAACACCAAGAAACAGATAAAAGCACGAGCTTGCAGGCTTTCATCCATTTCAAGGTGTGTGGACCCCCTGATCAAACACAAAGCACATGTTTTTGATCTGACTTCTCAGTCGCATTATAATTTATTTGTTTTTGAAATGTCAGAGGCTAAAACATAACAAATTTATACAGTGTCTTGATCAGTGTCTTGATCAGTGTTTGATCAGTGTTTGATCGAGTATCAAGACCTATATATATGCATGTGACTGAAATGCAAAGTTGTTATTGGTCCCTGAGATATTGAATTATTAATGAGTTTGAGAAGTAAATTGGGCTAATACACCCATTCGAAATATTAAAAAAACTATTGTTCTTGACAGGCTAACCTCTAGCCAGTCAAAACATTAAATAATTTAATAGGTTGCAATATTTTGATTTGGTCTTACTAATACATCCATGCAGTTATTACATTCATTACATTGTTTACAGTGTGAATCGAAAAAACCGTGGGCACCAAAAATATTTTAGAAATCGTTTATTGTCCATTGAACAATTCACACAGGACTCTAACTACAAAATGTTTATCATTATATAGTTGGTTCTGAATTGTTCAACAAACAAGAAACGATTTCTAAAATATTTCTGAATGGCCACGGTTTTTTGATTCGCACTACAGACGACTTTCATAAATGGCCACCGCTAATTATCATAAATTTTAAAATTGATGTTTTAAGAAAAAGAAAGCTATCATGTGATAGACATTCATTATAACAATAACTTGTGAAAGTTTGAGAAAAAACGATTAAATTTTGAACTTATTTGGTATTTTAGCCAGAGCATCAAAACCTTCCAAGCATGCCTATTTCAGGTGGTTCTTTCATAATTATGACAGTGCTAAAATATTAAAATATCTGTTTTAATACTTATATCTGTCTAACTATGTTGGGTTTTTGGTTTTAGTTGCATCAGTTGATTCGTCTACAAGTACTGTGGGAAATACAAGGTACTGGTAATTCCCAGAAAATTAAATAAGAATTCTTTCTTATTGTTTGGTTTGTTCTAATTACTAGATAACTGTGTTCCAATTACATGTATTAGTTCTTTCTTGGTATAACAAGACCGAAAACTGATCACAGTAGAAATTTACAATGCAAAATACTTTCATTGTTACAGAAAACAATATAGTATATTTATTATTGTACTCATTGGAAGACCGTTTTTTTAAAAGGCTTAAAATCCATGGTGGTAAGCATGATAGTTTGTATGGTCAGATTTAGGGTTGGGCTGGGCTGGAGTGGTCGAATAAGCACCACCCTCAAATGAGTGATGCATTTTAATGCTATAATGTTCTTCAAGAACAGCATTTGAAATAAATTTTTACCAAAAGCTATATTCTTCAGTTCAAAGTAATTATATTTCACCGTGTGACCATCAAGTTATCTCCCCAATATTCGTACTTCTGATCAAGAAGGGGACAGTGAGATTGAGAAAAATGTCTGTTGTTCTGTAAGTCCCATGCTCCATAATAAAGAAAGACAGTCATAAATCGGGAGGAAATTATACCAATAAAATACCTAACCTATTATTATTCTCTTCTTCACCAGTGTGGCAGACGATAAAAAGAAAAAGAAGAAAAAAGGAGGTCAGGGCTCAAAATAGCTGCCTTTCAATTATCAAGCTTTCAAGCAACTTGCTCTTTGTCAGGTGAGGGTAGATAGTTTTGACAAATAATATTCTATTATTTTCCATCAAGGTCGCATTATACCATCACGGTACATGGACAGCAAGAAGACAGCTCCATCAACAAAGAAAAACACCTCTGCCTCAAATAAAAGGAAAGTGTCCTTCCAACACTTGTCAAAAGATTACTCTTTTAACCATGACTCAGCCCATCTAAACGTCACGGCACCACATAATGCTAGTTTAAAGGGTAGTAAGATAGTTACATCTACACCCGCTGTTGGGTATATCGGTATGTTGCCTGGGGGCGATATGACTGCACCGACGCCCATACTACCCCCTAGTAAGATTGAAACTGGTGTCAGGGGGATGTCACCTCATGTAAGAGGGGTGTCACGTCATGTACGAGGCATGTCACCTCATGCAAGAGGCGTGTCAGCTCAAGTCAAGGGGGTGTCACCTCAAGTCAAGGGAGCGGCATCTAAGAGGGTAACAGAAGTTGGTAGCAAACATGAAGAAAAGATGAAAAAACTTGTTAAAATGAAAGGTAATGATTGAATTTCTCTGCTATACTTAAATCTCTTAATTTTTGTAAAATATGAAAGAGCTAACCTAGAGGTTTTGAAGTCGTATACAACATTCACGTCTGTGTTGTATCAGCTACATCTGTTTCAATGATTTTGTAACTAATTTATTGAATGAAAATCAACAGTTATAGAGATACAGTAAAAAGCTGCGAGAAAGAAGCTGTAAGCCTAAAATTTGTCATTTAGACTCCCTATGAACAAGAACCTATTTTCACTACCGGAAATAAAGCGTGAAATTTACATAACAATGAGTATCCCACAATCCCCTGCGTTGTATATATTACCGGGAACCGCCCGCTTTGTTCACTCTCGTCCAAACCACGGGAAAGAGCACTTCGAGATTACCCACCCACCCAGCCCCCGACATGACGTGGAAAAACTACGGTACACATGGATATACCGCTGTCCAGCGAGCCTTTTCCGTCCTTCCCATATCTCATTGTGTATTCATTTGTATTGTAGGAAGTGGAAATATACTACTATTTAGCCTAGAAAATGTAAAAACCGGTTCTTATTTTCTAAAATCATATTAGTGTTTAAGAATCCTGCAGTATTTGTTTTAAGCAGCAAACCTCAGAATACAGCTTGCTGGGGATCATTGAAAAATCATATTAGTGATTAAGAATCATGGGGAGGGGAGGGGATGATTGCAAAATGGGCTGATTACCATTTTGTTTTGTAGCTGGATTTTATTTGTTTTTACACAGAAATAAGAACCTAATATTTAAGAACCTAAATATCCTAAAATTGTGTTAACTACGATTTAAATAAACCCCTGTTTAGGGACACTTCAAAAATGCAGGTTCTTACTCATGGGTTTTTACTTTATCAATCTATCCTTTACAGCACCATTACTACCACAGAAGAACATTGACAACCTTACAAAACACAAAGGGCAAGAGGTTTGTGAAAGGAACCAATCATTGCACATGATTGCCCATATCCAGTGGATGTGCATATAATAATTTATCCCCCTCATATAAAATACAGCCAATCAGAATGCTTGAAAGCCTTTGTAAATTTCACTATTATGTTCAAGCTCTCTTTATTTATATGATGTGGGATAAAATAGTTATACAATGTTTTCTTTTGACATAGAGCGAAAACACTAGAACCATGAAACAAAATCAAATTGTTAGTGTGTAATAGTTCTTATTTAGCGACTATTAGTTACTATAAAAGAAGTAAAGTTGTAATGAGGTATTGTTTCCTTTTGTATTTGATGTTTCTGGTTGAGTGATACTGACTAAATAGTCACTAAATAAAAACTATTAGTTAGTAACTATTTTGTTTTTATTTCATGGTTCTAGTGTTTTTGCTCTACTGTGAATATCAAACTCGTCACTTACAAATATTTTCTTTGGATACACACCTGCCTACTATCAGTGAATATTTACCGAGCGGCGAGCCTTCAATAATCACTTCGCCTGAGGTGAATAATCGTTTTAGTATAAATACAAAGGTGATTATTTCAAAAAAGAAAGAAGGAAACAGCATTGAAAGTGAAAATATTTTATTTTTTAAAAGCGCGACCGCCACACGAAAATGTAAAACTTGTAAACATTGTTTCACATAATGACAAAAAAACAACCTGAAAATTTACTATCATACATTTAAATAGCTTGACACCAAACTTTGTAGCTTCTTTAGTCGATTTTGGGTCGGCATTTTCTTTAAAGTTTTCAATTTCATCTTCGCTTAACAGTGTCAAAACGACTACTGGCAGCCATTTTGTCCGAAAAGGTGATTATCGGCTGATAATCCGAGATAGCAAACCAATCAGAGTGCGCAATTTTGTATAATCACCTTTGTATTTATACTAAATTCCAATAATGACAGATCAAGATTGATTGAGAGTGACAGAGGTAGTGGTTTACACAATGTTAAATAACAATGATGATAATACTGTCTATCATAACCTAGATTGGAGAGTTATCACAGCGTCAACTTGAATTAGAATATGCCAGGCTGTTACAGTGGATATTTCTTGAATCAAAGGTCAGTCCTCTATCCAAGACAATAGAGAATAGAGAATACTACTAATAATAATTATAATCTATTTTATTATTATTAATAGAGAATACGGTATTATGGGATATTTACTCAATAGAGTTTACTGTACAGTAGCAATTTGCCCAGTGGAAATTAGCCTTTGCTAGGGTGGGGTGGGGAGGATTCAGGGGTAAAGGTATTGGGTATGCTCCCTGAGTGTATTTCTTAGGGATAAAAATTATTGATTTAGTTTCTTTTAGGGCATTACATGTACAATGGTAATTAAGAATTTCAAAATTTGCTTGTTGTACAATGTAGTAAGTAATTTTTACAACATGAGCAGCCGTGTTGTATCTGAGGCTGAAGGCGTGCGATTGTATAGCCGATACAACACGGACGCGAATGTATATAAAATACAACCTTCATCAAATACGTGATTTCTTTTGTAGAATTCCCAATAATTATTCATGAGTTTTATAAGTAGTGTTTACAACATGAGCGGCTGTGTTGTATCGCCGATACAACACGGACGCGAATGTTGTAAACTACTTAAAAAATGTCTAGGTTAGCTCTTTCATATTTTACCAAAATTTTCAAGATTAAAATAAATTTTGCCGTAAAATTACCAGTTAAAACTTATGCAAATCAGGATATACAACACTAGTGTTGTATCAGATTTACAACACTCATCATGGTCATATTTCTTTTGAAAATGTCTCATTAATTATTCATGAATTTTATAAGGTTCTATAAGGTTATAATAGGGGGTTGCCAGTGTTGCCAAGTCATACGGGTTTAATGATGAGATATATATTATTATTCACAAGTTTTTAAGCTTCTCATGGATATTGTTGAATGTTTTACAGCTCAAAAGTACCTTCTATCAGCAAGAAAAAGATGCACAGGTTAGTAGTTTGTCAATAATTGAACATTTAAAAGTTTTTATATTCTTATCAAAGATATGCCTATTGTTCTGTTGCAATCTCAACCTGTTAAAAAAAGAAAAAAATCTTGCACACTAATTAAAGTCTTTTGTTACTTCTCACCTACAATACCATATATGGTAATGGCATTGTTTTCAAGATTGCAAATGGTATCTTTGATATCTATCAACTTTTAAAGAATAATATTTTGAATGTATTATATTATATCTTCAATATTTTAGTTTTTATAGTATGGCAATAACTTCAACCAAGGTCAACAAAACAAAATTATCAAATCACAATCACAAATCTTTACAAATTTTATGATTTTTTCCTTAAAATACTTATAATTTTCATTACATGTGAACAAAACCCACAAAGATTGGATAAGAAAAATCTTAGCCTGTGAGAACCATCCATAAATTTTTTGTTTGATCTCAAAAATCTTCATTTTGAAATTTGAGTGTGGCCTGTGTGGCCTGTGTGACCTGTGTGGCCTCAAATTAAATAGTACAATAATTATAAATCTTTATTTAAGGAAGGAGATGCAATAACCTTTTACAGTTTTCTAACCTACGACCCTCATAGTACCCTGCGAGCAGAGATTTCTTTCTCTCTTACCCAGGTAAGAGAAAGGAACCTCCGCTTGCAGGGTAATAAAGTAGGCACATTGTAGTCACTTTGTAAAATGAATTAATGAATTTAGTTAGTTTTAAAAAATACAATTTTTGAATCTTTTCAAGTATTTAATCACTTTAAATGGAAAACTCACAAAGGGGTAGTAATTATTGCAGCCAGTGTTTATTTATTGTGTGCTTAAAGTGACATAGATGTTGATATTTTGTCAGGGGCAATTGTACTCCATGTGGCAAGAAAATGAGAAGATAAGAAGAGAAATATCAGAATTACAACAAGAACTGGACACGAAGAACAAGATAGTTGAAGTAGATGAACAAATACACTTACAGGTGAGCAACAAATACTATGAAACATGATGATTGTGATAATTGTGATGGTGATTATTGTGATGGTGATGATGATAATAATGGTGATGGTGATGATGATAATAATGGTGATGGTGATGATGATAATAATGGTGATGGTGATGATGATACTAATTTAATGGTGATGATTATGGAAATGATGATGGTGATAATAATAATGATGGTGATGATGATGAGGTGGTGATGAAGATGGTGATGATGGTGATAATAATAATGATGATGATGAGGTGATGATGGTGTTGATGATGATGGTGATGATGATGATGGTGTTGATGATGGTGATGATGAGGTGGTGATAATGATGGTGATGATTAAGGTGATGATTATGATGGTGGTGGTGGTGATGATGATGATAATAATGATATCTATATTGTATCATAGTATAATGTTTGCAAGCACTATTATTGACTCTTTATCTGATGTTTTTCCTCAGTTATCTGGTCTAAAGACAATAGGTGGAAGTCTGGCCAAGCAAATACTAAATTATGATCAACTATCTTCAGCACTGAATACAACTTGCCAGTACATGCCTGTCAATGGGGTCATTGTAGACAACCAGGGTGAGCTGTCCATGTATTCATGCATTTATTCATGCATTTATTCATGCATTTACTCATCCATTTGTTCATGCATTTACTCATCCATTAATTCATCCATTAATTCATTAATTTATCCATTTATTCATCTATTTATTCATCCATTTATTCATTCATTTGCTCATTTATTTTTTTATCCATTAATTCATTCATTTATTCATCCATTCATTCATCCATTCATTCATCCATCTATTCGTCCATTTATTCATCCATCTATTCATTCATTTGTTGATTTGTTGATTTGTTTATTTATCCATTTATTCACTTGACATAGTAGACAATCAGGTAGAGCTGTTCATTTATTTATTTTACAATTTGCTTTTCCATTTATTTGCTCATATATTTATTCATTCATTTATTCATCCATTTATTCACTTGTCATAGTAGACAACCAGGTTGAGCTGTTCATTTATTTATTTATTTATTTAACAATTTGCTTTTCCATCCATCCATTTATTCATTCATTTGTTCATTTATTTATTCATGCATTTATTCATGCATTTATTCATTCATTTGTTCATATATTTATTCATGCATTTATTCATTCTTTCATTTATTCATCCATTTATTCACTTGTCATAGTAGACAACCAGGTTGAGCTGCTCATTTATTTATTTTACAATTTGCTTTTCCATCCATCCATTAATTCATTTATTTGTTCATTTATTTATTTATTCATTTATTTATTCATTTATTTATTCATGCATTTATTCATGCATTTATTCATTCATTTATTCATGCATTTATTCATTCATTTATTCATCCATTTATTCATTCATTTATTCATCCATTTATTCACTTGTCATAGTAGACAACCAGGTTGAGCTGTTCATTTATATATTTTATAATTTGCTTTTCCATCCATCGTTTTCAACTTTCATAATGTAAAACGTTTTGATGTTAGTCTTTGGTATTGCGATATTTTACAGAGGAGTTGTTCGTAGCGTTATCGGAGAGTGAACGACTACTTGGTGAGATAGAAAGCTTGACACGACATCGAGGTCACAAGGTATAGAGACTTACTTAAGTACAATAACTAGTATGGTCATCAACAATATCATAGATCTCCATCGTTATATCATCATAATCATTATCATCATCATCGTTATATCATAATCATTATCATCGTTATGTCATCATAATCATTATCATCATCATCGTTATATCATAATCATTATCATCATCATCGTTATATCATTATCGTCATCATCGTTATGTCATCATAATCATTATCATCATCATCGTTAAATAATCATTATCATCATCATCGTCATATCATCATCATCATCGTCATATCATCATCATCATCGTTATATCATCATCATCATCATCATCGTTATATCATCATAATCATTATCATCATCATCGTTATATCATAATCATTATCATCGTTATGTCATCATAATCATTATCATCATCATCGTTATATCATAATCATTATCATCGTTATGTCATCATAATCATTATCATCATCATCGTTAAATAATCATTATCATCATCATCGTCATATCATCATCATCGTCATATCATCATCATCATCGTTATATCATCATCATCATCGTTATATCATCATAATCATTATCATCATCATCGTTATATCATAATCATTATCATCGTTATGTCATCATAATCATTATCATCATCATCGTTATATCATAATCATTATCATCGTTATGTCATCATAATCATTATCATCATCATCGTTAAATAATCATTATCATCATCATCGTCATATCATCATCATCATCGTTATATCATCATCATCATCATCATCGTTATATCATCATCATCATTATTATCGTTATATCATAATCATCATCATCGTTATATCATCATCATCATTATTATCGTTATATCATAATCATCATCATCGTTATATCATCATAATCATTATTATCGCTATGTCATCATAATCATTATTATCGTTATGTCATAATCATCATCATCGTTATGTCATCATAATCATTATTATCGCTATGTCATCATAATCATTATCATCGTTATGTCATCATAATCATTATTATCGTTATGTCATAATCATCATCATCGTTATATCATCATAATTATTATCATCGTTATGTCATCATAATCATTATCATCGTTATGTCATCATAATCATTATCATCGTTATGTCATCATAATCATTATCATCATCATCGTTATATCATCATAATCATTATCATCATCATCGTTATATCATCATGAACTTTGATATCCTTTTGGCGGATAACGGCAGAAACAAGAGCGCAAGGTCGTAATGTGCCCGCTTTTCTTTGCTAAAACGGGACTTTACTGCAAAAAAAGGGGGGGGGGGGTGAAAAGTCACCCAGTTTACAATCCCCCCCTCCCCCCGCCCCGGTCATCATAATCATTATCATCGTTGTATCATCATTATCATTATCATCATCATCATCATCGATATCATCACCATCGTTATCACTGATTACCATCATCATTAACATCGATATCATCACCATCATCGTTATCACCATCGTTATCACTGATTACCATTACCATCGTTATCATCATTACCATCATCATCATCTTTACGATGATCATCATCATTACCATGATCAAAATGATCACCATCGTTATCATTACCATCATCATTATCACCATTATCATCTTTACCATCTTCATTATCACCATCATCATCTTCACCGTCATCATCATCATCTTAACCGTCATCATCACCATCTTCATCATCATCTTCACCATCATCTTCACTGTCATCATCATCTTGACCATCTTCATCATCATCTTCACCGTCATCATCATCTTCACCATCTTCATCATCATCATCTTGACCATCTTCATCATCATCTTCACCGTCATCATCATCTTCACCATCTTCATCATCATCATCTTCACCGTCATCATCATCATCATCATCATCATCATCATCATCATCATCTTCACCGTCATCATCATCATCTTCGCCGTCATCATCATCTTCACCATCTTCATCATCTTCACCATCATCTTTACCGTCATCATCATCTTCACCATCTTCATCATCTTCACCATCATCTTTACCGTCATCATCATCTTCACCATCTTCATCATCTTCACCATCATCTTCGCCGTCATCATCATCTTCACCATCTTCATCATCTTCACCATCATCTTTACCGTCATCATCATGTTCGTTATTATTACCATCATCATCGTCACCACTTTATCGACATGACCGTCATCACATCCATCGCTGTCATCATCATCGGTTATTAATTATCTTATGTTTCTGTTACAAAAGATATCGACGTTTTCTAAAGAGATGGATGTCTTGTCAAAAGTCACTGAATCTGAGGTCCAAGAACAAGCAAGGTAATTTACTGTAGAATAGATGAGATGAAAAGTAGAACGATTAAGAGGAGATGAATAGCAGAACAAGTGGGAGGAAACAACGAGAAGGGAGGGAAGGGATAGAGAAAAGATAAAAAGTACCATCAAAAAGGGAGGGCGGCAGACAGTGCAGTGGCGAATCTAGAACAAGTGTAGCTAAGTTGGTTAGTGAGTGGCTTTAGGAGTTTGATCCCCAGTGGTCTCACACTTCTTTCTAATCTTTGTCGCTTTGACTAGCTTTAAATACCATAGGGAGAGGGAGAGGAGGGGATGTTAGGAGGAGGGTACACTGCTGCCCTTTTGGGAGGGGAGACTAGCTTACTTCTAGCTGTAGGAACTACCTGGCTTTCTCCGCAATCAACCTTTTTTTATTTTTTGGCTCCCTTTGTTATGGTTTCAGTGTCTGTTTGAACGTGAACTTTTCCCTTCTCGCCCCCATTCTCCCAATCTCCTTTAGTCTAGCAAGTAAGTACTTATTGACTGAGTGAGAGGATCCGTACAAATGACCATGAGCCAAATATTTTCCCGTACGGCCCGAACTAACTCAGTCAATAAGTTTTTTTTATCATAAAGCCCATTTTTTGTGATGTGTCGAGTTGCGGGTCCGTACGTGTTTTTATCATATGACCCGTATTTTGCCCGGCGCGCGCTCTTAAGAAAATCTTTGGAAAAAAGTCACGTGATGGGGTCCGTACGGCTTTTTTCACCTGGTCCGTACTAAGTACTTATTGACTGAGTTAGGTCGGGCCGTACGGAAAAATATTTGTCTCTTGGTCATTTGTACGGACCTCGCTGCGCTCGGTCCGTACATCATGACCGCGAGCCAAATATTTTCCCGTACGGCCCTCCCACTCAGTCAATAAGTACTTAGTACGGACCAGGTGAAAAAAGCCGTACGGACCCCATCACGTGACTTTTTCTTAAAGTTTTCTTAAGATCGCGCGCCGGGCAAAATACGGGTCATATGATAAACGTTGATATTATTTTTAAGATGTCAAGAGTTGTTAGCAGCTGCCTCTACCCTTGGAACCCAAGAACGAAGCTTACAAGCACATGCTATCCAACAGTGTACACCTTACCCATGTACCTCGTCAGATGATCGTAGTCTATGAAAGGTATTTACTGTCAAAACCACTAGAGTGGTTAGATGCTCGTTTGAAATAATATCTTGTTTCTGTGCCATGTGTTATAACGTTTCCATAACATATGAAGTATTTCTCACGGCATTTCCCATTGCATTTCCAACGGTGTTTCATTATAAAAATGGTGGATGAGATGCATTAGTTAGTTGAAGTTCCTGCTGAATAGTAGAACATTAAAAGTCGTACAAAGATCCCTCAACTTGCCTCTTGTATGTGATCACGTTTGGCCAATAAAATATATACAGTAGTTTATCATTGTTTTACGTTGAAATACGGGAAGACGTTCCTGAATCTTAAGTATTAAATCCTGTATTTAAGTAGTGTCAGCCTTGCGTTCTATTATTTGTCGGGCTAGAAGGCTCGACTCTAGGTTTACCTTTTAGCCAATCTATGTATGTATGTATCTATCTGTCATGTCGCGTATAGTCCCCCATGATGCTTTGGGAACGAACACAGGAAGCCCAAAGTAGAATTGTTTAGCCTCCTGTGTTGATTTTATGACTAGCCCGACTTCACGCTCATATAGCGTCTAGTTTATTATAAAATAACTAGTAGAAACCACGCATTCTGATTGGTTGAGGTGCGTGTGCTTTGTGAGAGCACACAGCACGCGCGTTTCCATGTTGACAAAAGTTAACAAAAGAAATAGAAAAATAAAACTTTTGCTTGATATTGCGTGTGCACTGATTGTCAGAATACTCGACAATGTTGAAGACACATGGACTCCTACCGGAATGCTTTGCGTTGTTTATTTTGATTTTTTCGCAGTCAGTCGTATTATTATTAACCTGATTTTCAGAGCGGACCTGGGTCCTGGGGAGAAAGCGATAGCGTAGGACTCAGGCCTGCTCTGAAAATCGGGCTATCGTATTATGAGAAAACAAACAAAACGACATACGATTTATAAACATCGTAAAATATATCAAAATGTCTGAATGTGCGATTTTCATGGTCCACGAAATTCAGTCTTTCGAGCGGTGCATGCTGGTAAGTGACCATGGGTTTTTAAGAAGCACTCTGCTACGCTCTTGTTTTGCCCATGGTGATTTCAGGCTTGATATTCAAACTAGAAATAGCAAACAAAACGATGGACAAAGGACAAATGCAATATTTTGGTTTTTATTTCGAAGTCATAGGTAAAATGAAGCTGCTTCAGCTTAATGTTTATATGATTATTTTTTTGAAAAAAAAATAAATAAAAAAAATACAACAATCAGGCGTTCAGAGTCGACATCGACGATCAAAAACTTTTTCTGAGTGAATAACATGATTTTTTCTGGTTTCTTTCCGCACGCCGAGGAATGCCTGGATGATTTTGTTTTATTAAGAATTCCCACAACCTCGTTCCCAGGGCCTTTGGGAATGAGGTTGGAATTCCCAGGGCCTTTTTCCGCGGAAAAAGGCCCTGGGAACGAAGTTGGAAAAACCAAGCAGGCGAGTTTTCCATGTTTGCAGAAGCACAATATATAACTCAAACACGGTCGGTTGGGCCCCCATGTTTTTTATTTTTTTTTACATTGAAATAACTAAAAATATATCTTCACTCAATTTTTGAAAAACAACAACATTTATTATATGACCGTGTATCTTGGAGTCTGGACACTAGTAAATTGAGCAATATGATTGGTTGAATTCGATTTCGCTCCGGTCTAGATTTTCCTAGGTAGACCGGTCCGAAAGTGATATTGATATTTGAAAAAATTGAAAACTCTTCTTAGGTAATTGTTTATTACGGTAATTTATCAAACAATAATAGCAGGAGAAACGTTTGTACGATCCTGAATTGACCAAAACATTGACAGATAGTTAATGCAATAAAATAAACAAAAACCCACTGAGAGAGAAAATCAAAGGCTATATTTTAACAAGCAAAAGTTGAGAAAATCAAATCAAATTGCAAAAACTCACGAGAGAATACACAAAAGGATTTTATTTTATTCTAAAGAATATAAAGCTCGTTCACATACCTCAATAATAGTTGAAAAGTGTATTTTTAGTTTTTGTCTTTCCTTGTAAACAACACGGCGTTGAGTTGAGCTTTCTTTTGTTGAGAAATATCGTTGCTTTTCAGTTACTTTTAAAAAGCTGTAAAATTCACGATAAGTTTGTCTACAAGTCAACAACGTTTTTTGAAGTCAGGAAGTGTTCTTGTCTTTCTTTCTCTGCATAAAAAAGGTTCAAAAATCTTGAAAAAGGCCGTTTTTCTCGATTCAATGTTCTCTCAGCGATCATCTTCTTCATTCTTGAAAGTACGACACAGACAAATTAATTCCTTCAACAGTTGTCGGTGATTTCGCTTAAAGTTCTTATTAATATTTATCGAAAAAAAGCTTTCGTATAGGCTTTTTTTCTCGGTGCAAATGTCCACAAGACCGACGAATTTCAACTCGCTTCAACATTTGATGAAGAAAGCTGCAGTAATTTATATATTTTAACCTTAAAACTACTGTAAGTTTGTTGAAGTAGACTGAATGAAAACCGGTTTCTGACAACCCGCTCTTTTTCAGTAAACTACTGGGAAGCCATTTGAAAGCAACGTACGCGCGTCGTAAAATATCAAAAAAATTATTACTTTTTTATCGAAAATAATTGTTGTCATATAATAAAACCCTTATTAACCGATCTTGCTCGGTCTGTACGGGAGAATCTTGACTTCGGTCGGGGTACAGACCTCGCTGCGCTCGGTCTGTACTTTCCGACCTCAGTCAAGATTCTCCCGTACAGACCTCGCGCTCGGTTAATAAGACCTAATTATTTGTCACAGGAAATCGTCTGTTTTATATTTCGTTCATACCCTCAAACACGAAAAAAGCGGCTATTTTGTTCGAGACGTACAGTCTTTTTCTCCAAAAAAAAGTTATAAATATCAAGTTTTGGATCAAAATATCGTTTTATTTCCAAATATTATGAGTTTAAAACATATTTTAGGGCCTTCTTTTTATGATTGGCATTTTTACTAGATTTCTTGCTTGTTTTTGCCAGTAAGACATCCGTCACGCTGCTTGCTAAAAAAGAGTTTGACTGCCCAATTTTTTAAGATTATATGATGTGTCTAATGTAATTTTATCAACTGTCAAAGCCTCAGAAACTTGACATTTACTTTCCATTTCGCCACAAACGTCCTTATATGGACATTTGGTTTACTTTCGAAAGTCAGTGGAATCAGTGTTGTTGTAGCCTGCTTTACAGACCCTTGTAAGCGCTCGAAACGTCTCCCAAGCGACGCTTGTTGGCGGGAGACGTTTCGAGCGCTTACAAGGGTCTGTAACGCAGGCTAGTGTTGTTGATGTTGCTGCTGTTTCATTTTGCTGAAATTTTAACAATTTTGCTTCAACTTCTATTTGGGTGATTTGTGTTTCGGTTTCAAACAACCTTTGTGACTCTCTTTTTAAAAATAGACAGTCAAGGACTGCATGAAGCTACTGTTTTTTATATGAATATAAAGAAATATAATAAATGTGATTAGTATAAATACAAAGGTGATCATACAAAATCGCGCACTCTGATTGGTTTGCTATCTCGGATTATCGGCCGATAATCACCTTTTCGGACAAAATGGCTGCCAGTAGTTGTTAATTTTGTCACTGTTAGCGAAGATGAAAATGAACTAAATATACAGGACACAATTCACCTCAAAGTACACGTTTTTTCAAAAACAAACTAAATCAAACAACAGATTGAAATCCACAACCTTATAAAAAATTGAGTTCAAAAATATTTTTTGCAAAGAAGATATAAATGAAAAAGCATATTTGATAGTCTAATGAATGCGTTGGAATATTGACAGCAGCTGACAAAATTTGTTATCTTAGAGGTCACGACCACATGGTATAATGTTGTTACAGCGAAAACAAACTGAACAGAGTAAGCTAAAACCAAACTAAACTCCAACAACATACAAAGTTTTTGATATTTATTTTGATAATTCATCATTCTACTAGTTCTCAGAGTTTTTAGAGTTCTAGATCATCTTAGTCATGTTACGATCAGTCAAGGATCACATTTCTTACGTGACGCATATTGACTTACAAAGCCTAAAACTTGTCAACATCGAGTAAATAATCTTTTAATCCTATTAAAACATAACTACAAATTTCTCAGTAGTAGAATTTGATAAAATGTACAACTTTAAAAGGTTTATTTGCAGAGATTTTTCGACCAATTAACGCGAAAATCGTCATGATGACTCAAACATATCTCAAGTTTCAAAGTGTGCCTGCGTTTGTTCTTTTTCGTTTTCTTTCGTCAGATATTAGCCATTTACTGAAGAATGCACTGAAAAATATGTAGGTTGAACTTAAAAAATCAATAAAAAATTAACGAAGCGCCAAAAGACAAATCGCAGGCACACTTTGATAGTTCAATATATGTACAATAATAAGGTCAAAAAATTTGATCCTTTCACATTAACACTTCTGCAAATAAACATCTCGCGCTAAGACAACACTCTCTTGCTATATGCCCGATTTCTCCAAAACTAATACGTTTTATTTAAAACTTCAACTAAATATGTAATCTTTATCATTTGAGCTTTCAGGAAATGTATACTTTGTAGGGAAATTGATGTAAACTAAACGCGTTAAGAGCGTTTTAAAAAAACGTCCCGATAGTGTCCTGTATATCCTTAAAGAAAATGCTGTCCCAAAATCGACAAAAGAAGCTACTAAGTTTGGTGTCGAGCTATTTAAAGGTATCATAATAAATTTTCACGTTGTTTTTTTGTCATTATATGCGAGACAAAGTTTACAATTTTTACGCGTAACGGTCGCGCTTAATAAAATATTTTTACTTTCAATGCTGTTTCCTTCTTTCTTTTTTGAAATAATCACCTTTGTATTTATACTCAAACGATTATTCACCTCAGGCGAAGTGATTATCGGTGAATATTTACCTCGCAGCTCAAAGACTCACCGCTCGGTAAATATTCACCGATAATCACTTCGCCTTCGGCGAATAATTGTTAAATAATTAAAAACAAATTAATGATATTAAGAGCTTTTCTGAAAATTTAGTGACAAAACAGGGAAAGTAAATAAATGAGTGAGAATGAATAAATAAACAAATCATGTACAAGTGTTCAATTATGACAAGTAGTTTTTGCTACAGGTGGCTAATTTTTGAGTTTTTATACTATAATTATATAGGCACTTATTACTCTATTACTCAACCAGAAACAACAAATTCAAAAGACAAAATATACCTTATTACATCTTACTTAATTGGGAAGCAAACACCTTTGGTTTCATGTTATTCTTTTTTGCCTAAGTATTTTATCTTTTAATTTATAGCAGATTCTTGATCTCTTTCACAATGTTTATCTTGAACATTTATCCTTGATCGAAGCCTATTGTTGATATATCTTTTGAAGAAACTACAAAACAATGTGCAAAATATTAAGTTAGACAATTATCTAAACTGAGTCATATATTTGCAATACTTTTACTCGAAATAAATACAGAAAATGTATGATAATTTGCAAATTAAGTACCGGCGATATTCTTTCAACAATCAGATAAACCATGGGATAAACTCATTGTAAGCAATTATATACAATGATAAGCTTATGTAACAGTATATTGCTCTTGGTTGCCAAATTTAATCATTCCATTTCAGTTTCAAAGAGTTTAATATTTAAAAGAAAAGAAACAATAAAATAAATAGCCGATTACCTCAGATTGTAGAAGGAGACACGAGTATTTGGACCATAAAAATCTCAACCGAGAGGCAAAATGCATGAAAATATCGACAAATTACAGCGCAACGCGTAAAAGTATGGCCACTGATAATGTATTTGCATACTTCTGTCTCGCAATCGATCCAATCAGCGTTGTAGGGTTGTGTTATCTTGTCTTGGATCAAAACGCTTATTGGATCGATGGCGAGACAGAAGTATGCGAATACATTATCAGTGACCATACTTTTACGCGTTGCGCTGTAAAACGCTTGACACTTTTGATGAAGTATATTCCAGTTTGCAAATGCAAAGTTTTAAAAAAATTGGAAATAGAACAGCAACTTACCTCGATTGACTTGACCATATTCGAGCAGTATTTATCAAGAGTTTTCATGCAAGAAATGCATCAATGCCTTTCCAAATAGTATAAACATGTTGGTTATCTTTATCAACATTCTAAAATTTGTCTAAAGTAATTACGCTAGAGGCAATACAATTCAAGCTACATGGCTTTGCCTCACGTCCGACATTTTGTTTTCGACACAAGCGGCAAATTTCGCGCATGCGTAGTAGGCAGTGTTACTCATCTATTTTTATCTCGGACACTACACGATGACATAGAAGCTACGCCTCCATATATGGAGGACAGTAGCTTCAAAAATGGAAACTAGAGTAAACTAGTATAGGCTGCGTCGATGTTTGATATAAACGATAGGTAATATAATGAAATTTGTAACCGTAAAAAATGTTGACTTTAATACTGACGTTTCGAGCTTTAGCCCGTCGTCGGAGTAAAAAATCTTGAATTATTTTCAGGCAAACTTAAAGATCTCTCTTCAATCCCAACCCCCCCCCCCCCCCCCCCTTTGTGGCCATTTGTTTTCGCGTCCTTTTGTTTTTGAACATTTGTTTGTTGCTATATCATTTCATGTTCAATTTTCTGTTAATTTTCAAATGTAATTCATTTTTCTTTTCTATTGCTTCCATATCTATTATTTTATACTGTTACTTTATTTGGTTGTTTTTCCTTTTTTTCAAATTTCAATTTTTGACCATTTTTTTCATTTCTTCACTCGTGGTCATTCGTGGTCACTCGTGTGTACGTTTAGACAGCCTCAGCATCAGCCTTTCAACCTCGATAGGGACGCTTCAGTAGTAATCATAACTATTACAATTTCCTCGAATCTGATTGGTTGACAGACTGCTCTATTTTCCACTAATCAATCTTGTTTTTGTAATCGGACAGTGTAATCGGACAGCTGTTATCGGACAGTTTTATGAGCCAATGATTTTACTGCTTTCAGATTAATCAATCATAAAAATCACTATAGCAACGAAAATTATTCTCAAAAAATGAGTTTTTTTCAAAAATGGAGGATTTTTTCATTTTTATTAGAAACCCCACACATTTTTCTCTGAAATTGTAGCGTCAGCATCAGCCTTTCAACCTCGATAGGAACGCTTCAGTAGGTTTTGTTATAATCTTAAATAAACATTTAGTGTTTATTGAAAGGACCTGTCGCTGAGAGGAAAAACAATGAAAAAGTCCAATCAAAAACTTGAAGCTTAAAGTAGCCTGCGTAGCGGCCCGGGAGGGGCCAGCTATGCAGGCTAAGCTTAAAGGTGGTCGCGGTCGCTTACGAGAGTTGTCGCTTACGACTGACAGTGGTCGTTACGAGAGTGGTCATTGTGGTCAACTGTAGTGTGAAATTCATCAAGAAAATCGATCTATATAATGAATAATACAGCGGCAAGATGGCTGACAGCAGCTTTCTTACCAAGAAGAAAGATGAAGCGAATGCTTACTTGTTTAATTTTTCTCACTGTGTTACTTATTGTCTACATCGTTGTCGAACCCCGCAAGAACAAGGAGATTCCAGAGGAGATTCCCGACAGAAAGGACTTCAACTTCTCTCTCATGTTACCGTTTATGGAACCGAAACTTTCGATTGACGAGAGGTCGTTGTTTATGGCAGTTATTGTTAACACTGCAGCTTCAGGATTCAAGCATCGGACGCTACGAACTGCTATAAGAAACACATGGGGACATGTTTCATCGAAGGCATTTGACCGTAACAAGGCATGGCGGTTGTTCTTTGTGCTCGGTCTTACCAACAAGCACGATGATAAACAAAACCGCATAGAATCGTTTCAAAACAACGATATCATTATAGGGAACTTTACTGATCATTATTACAATATCGCAACCAAGACATTCATGGGACATTACTGGGTATTCACACGACTCAAGTGTGTATATGTTTTGAAGACAGATGATGACGTTTATGTTCGCGTTCCTCAAACAATACAGTGGCTTCACGATCAAGGCTCCCCACGGCCTTTCTATGGAGGATATGTGGAGAGAATTAAACTAGACGTTATTCACGATGTAACTAATAAATGGTACATCACTCCAAAGCAGTATGATGGGGACTTATGGCCTCCTTATTGCCACGGGGCATTTCATGTATTATCCAACGATGCAATACCTATAATTGTTAACTCCTCTAGACAACGAAATCCACCGTTTACAGACGATGCATATATTGCAGTTCTCATGCATAACGCCTCAATTGCCGCCACACCAATACCTGGGTATTATTTATTTAGGAATTATAAATATGACTGCGACTTGCTGACAGTGAAAGCTACAGGGCATAAATTATCTGCGACGGATATTATGAAGTATTATAGTTTTTATCAGACTTATAATAAGGATGATATCCAATGGAAGTGCTCTTATAGGATTTATAGAAAGTTTATTAGCAAATATCTACCTATCTTGTAGAAGTTCTAGGTAGCGAGAATATGTTCTAGCTTGAAGTTGACGTACGATCTTTTTCTCCAAAAAAGGTATTTATTTTCACGTTTTGTGTCAAAAAATCGCTTTATTTCGAAATATTATGAGTTTCAAAAACATTTTATGGCCTTCTTTTATAATGACTGGCATTTTTTACTCATTTTTCACGCAGCTTGCGAAAAATGCCGAAAGTGCCGACTTTGAGGCCATTTTGCTCGAAAACAACGACGGTGACCCCAATTTTTTTTAGCTTATTTGATGTGTCTAATTTAGTTTTATCAACTGGCAAAGTCTCAGAAAATTGACATTTACTTTGCTTTTTCCCGCGAACGTCCTTAAGTCATATTCTCTAATCTAATCAGCAAATTTACTATAAAACCGGGCATCATATAATAAGGCCCGGGTCGCACTATGGCCAAATCTAAAAATTTACTCGACAAAATGTCCTCCAAAGTTTTAATCCCGCAAAGGAATTATTTGAAGTTTTGAGCACGGTCGCATTGCAGATCTATGCCGATATTTGTATATCAGCGTTAGCGTGGATATTATTGCAAACACTGAATCAAAGTGTTCTAAAAGATAGCTTATTTGTAGTTCTCTTGAAAGCTTTGACTCTGCAAGCGAAAACAGTCAACTTTCAATCACTGATGAAGCCGTAACTGGTTGACTACAGTTACAAATTTAACATATGCTTCTCCGAGTCTCCGTAGGACTGTTTTTCCTTACATCAAGCAAGTTAAAAGTACATTATTTTGTTTTTCGAAAGTTGTCTGTTTTTATTCGAACAGCCATATTGACAAGCGTTGACAGTTCCCGCTGTGATTTCTTTTGTTTAAGCAAAATTTCAAAAAATCGAGGCAGCACTACGGCGTCTTTGACGTTTTGGCCGATTTCTAAATTTTTGCCAAACTGGTAAAAGTGAGGTCGCACTAGGGAAAGGGTTGTGATGAAAGATTTGAACACTTGTGTAAACAAAAATCGACCAAAATTTGGTATAATGCGACCCGGGCCTATGGCCCTATTCGCACTAGACCAAATTTTGTTTGTTTTACCAAAAAAAGCTGTCATCGACGAGGTAGTAACAGTGCGAATGATATTTTTGTGTTGGGACAAAATTTGTCGCTGCCAACCAAACTTCAAATACGCCGCTGTCCTGCTCTAAAGGCCACCAAACTTTGTAAAAATGTCAATTTTGACAGGTTTGGTCATTATCACTTCAACGTGTGTTTTCAAAGTCAACAAAACCACACACTCGATCAATGAAACAGAGATGAATCCGTGGTATTTTATCGTGATTTGTACGGGGAAATGTTCTATTTTTCAATAACAATTAATACTGTAGTCAAATAGCTGAATCTGCTCCAAAATGAGACGTTAAATGTACCTATCAAGTGACACTTGGTTGACGTTTGCGATCGGCCTAATATTATAGTGCGAATACAGTTTCTAAACCAAAATTTGGTTGAGACAAACTTTGGTATGAATTTTGGTTGAGCCAAACAAACTTTGGCAGGCTAGTGCGAATGGGGCCTAATACTCCTCCTTTGTCGAGAGATAAAATAACTGTCAACATAGGGAGGTCTCAAACGAATAATGTCCAGGGATGCTGTTATATTATCGCTCTTTAGGCTTATTTCTAAAGTCTGAAGATTCTTTTTTTTTTCCTTTCGATAGAGAATCGTTTAAAGGAACTATATGGTCAATGAATTCGTCGCTTTTCCACTCAGTTTAAAGCCTTGAATAATTTTAGTTAGATATTTATGGCGCGTATTTCGTGCCAAAATTCAAACATGCAGTTCTTACATGCAATTGTATATTCAAACATTCAATTATTCGATTCAAACATTCAATTATTCGATTCAAACATTCAATTATTCGATTCAAACATTCAATTATTCGATTCAAACATTCAATTGTATATTCAAACATTCAATCCTTCGATTCAAACCCCATTTACACGACATCATTTTCGGGCCCGGCACTCCTAACTTTTGGTACGCGTACCTTACTTTTCTGGCACGGCACTCGTAAAATTTGCCGTGTAAACGCAATTAAAAGCGGCCCGCGTACCTACTTTTTAAGCGGGCCGAGACTACCTCAGGTAGGTAGTCTCGGCCCGCCAAAACAAGAGTCCGCGTGCCTTAAATGCGCCCACGAGTTCGAATATCCAGCGGAAATTATACAGAACATGCTAACTCGTTTGTTTCGGTCTTGATCGTGCAAAATGGCGGCGTCTACTTGCAGTTCTACAAGTGGAAAAACCAGAGGAAAAACGTGGTCGGATGAGGCCACAAAAACTTTAATTCAATTTTTGATTGAAATTTAATAAGTAATTTAAATGTTTGCTTGTGATTGTGCATGGCCTACGAACATTTCTAGTAAAACCTTCAGGATTTGCATAATTTAAATACCGATCTGATTTGATATAAATGACACTCGCATACTCTCTGAAATCTGAAAATACTTTTGTCTACCTCTCCATCCAATTCCTAATTCATTTCTGAGGCGTGCGCACACATTCATTTTACTCGAAACTTCTTGTTGACACTCAAATATTCCTGTACAAAAAATAAATTTAATAGTTACTTAAAAGAAAAAATAGGTGATATTCAATACAATACACAAGATATAATTAACCTGCTCTACACAAAATCATGATCAATTCGACCTCTGTTTTTACTTCAGAATGACTCAGTTGCAATGACCCTTGCTTAGATATATTTTGTGCAAGATAAAAAAATGCCGAATAATTTTGTTCACAAGTATCTGATCAGGTGTGAAACACGGGCCGCAGTCAGGATTAAATCCCCTATTTTACTAAAACTGACTGCAGATCTTTCACATCTTCACATTTACCGCTATATTGTACTAATTTATCTTTTTAACTGGAAATAAAATGCACTACCAGCGGACACATTCTATGATTTTGTTCAATTTCAAAGATTGACAATTCCATGAGACATAAACATCAGATTATGCACACCGAAGATTGTAAAGAATATCTAACATAAACCGAAGTGCGTTGTTTCTGCTCTGTTCGATGAGCGTAAAATACTAATAAATATTTACAAATTCATTTTTAATTGTACGACTTTTAATTTGCACAAGCTGTAATGATACCGTGTAAATTTGAATACAAAAAAGCCGCACGAGATCTACAAACTTTACAAACTTTCGAAATTTTAGACTGCAAAATTAGGCCGAGGGCTCAGAAAATCAGGCGGGCCATTTCAAATTTTTGGAGTGCCCAATAGATAAACTGGCCCGTCTACATTTGTCGTGTAAAAGCAATTTTGACGGGCCACAATCAATAGGCCCGCGTACCTAAAGTTTGGAGTGCCGGGCCAAAAGTGATGTCGTGTAAATGGGGTATCAAACATTCAGTCCTTCGATTCAAACATTCAATCCTTCGATTTAAACATTCAATTATTCAATTCAAACATTCAATTTTATATTCAAACATTCAATCCTTCGATTCAAACATTCAATCCTTCGATTCAAACGTTCAATTATTCGATTCAAACGTTCAATTATTCGATTCAAACATTCATTCCTTCGCCTTAAACATTCAATCCTGCGATTCAAATTCAAACATTCAATCCTTCGATCCGAAGATTTAATCCTTCGGTTCAACCATGCAATCCTTCGGTTCAAACCGGCATTCTTCAAGTTCGAATTGGAAATTGTCATCGTTCGTCGTTCGAGACTGGAACTAGTACGTCCACTTTTGTACCGTGGTGAGATTGTCCTGTGTGGTGAGATGGTCCTATGACGTAGGCATCATTCTATAGCCAATCAAGTCATTCGATAGAATGCACAGATTCTCACAAGGAAACTGGTAACGAAAGTCCGTGGCAGTTTTGACCTGAACAAAAATTACCGCTCGGGGGAATGAAAGGAATGATATAAGCCAATAGTCTGGGAGCACATGTAGTGCCGTGGTATTTTCGTGAAGATTAAACGCGACCTGTGCAGAAGTGTTGAGTAGGACCTAAATAAAATTTTAAATGTTGTCGGCACTTCTGTAAGTCGTGCAGGGGGGCCTACGGGGCGTTAAAAAGCTACCCACTCTAATCTTGCATGAAAACGAGGCTCAATCATAAAAACTAAATGAAAGATGGTCTTAATTTAGTATTTTTCAATATAATATTGAGTTGTTTGATAGTCTTAGATGTTGTACTGAATATCAACGTTTGTAGGGATAATTATAGGGGTCACGTGACCGGAAGTTAAGGCTCAATTTTCTTGTTATCCTAAAAATGTCTTAAAACTGGACTAAACTGAAAAAACATGACACTACAAATGAAAGCTCGATTCTACTAATATTTTAATCATCACTGTCATTAGTTGGGGGGGTGGATGTTAAATGCGAAATTTTGAAAATTAGCATTTTCTGGTGTCGAAAAAGGAGAGGAGAGCGCATCGATATTTGCTTCTGATACGTATATTAACACTATTAATCAATGTGGTATCTCTTGGGGGGGGGGTGAAATTCATCCATCAACGCCCTTTTTAAAAGACTTTAAAAGACCGGTATGTTTTAGGGGTATATTTGAAAATTTCCGACGAGCATCCCTGGTACGCTTTCTCCTGAGTCCCCCCGGGGACTGCTTCCTGTTCGGGCAGTTGTTTTGTCATTACAGGGATCCATTCGTCATTCTCTTTTTCCCGTCAACCAACACGGTCGTTATTCCGCACTAGCATCTGATAGTGAGCACGCAGAATCGCTTTATAAAGTGCGCTCTTTGTTGGTGGTAGCCTGTTTGACTGAACCTGATTCTTGTGAAATATCTCCCACCTGTAGTGAGGTTTCTGACTTCGGTGATGGCTGTCCTAGGCTGATACAGTTAGCAGACATGCTTCTCTACACATGTCTCTGTTGGGTGCAGTGTTGTTACAAGGTTCCAAAAAGCGTTTATGACATCTTCAACTGCATTTGTAATTGCTTTCCAGCAAGCAACTTTTCTCTTTTCCAAAAAAAACTCCCAGTTATATCAGCTCCGCTGAATGCATGGAAGACGGGTAGTGATGCCAATTTACCACTGCCCAAAGCACAATCAATCGGATCAAGCTCAATCACACCATCATTTTTACCAGTGCCAGTGACAAACGATGTCTTCTGACACAGCTCTGGGTATCGCCTTCAAAATAGAACAAGGACGTCCGTACTTTCTGCTCCGTTGGCAGTCTCGTCTAGAGCATATATTGAGCAAGATCTTTGTATCCACCTTTTCTTGATTACTTTGAAGATGGTCTACACCGTACCTTTATGTGTTGCAAGACTTGTACATCTCCAGGCCATATCAGCCCGTAGTTACGTCATCTCATGCAGCTTGATCGAGTAACGGTGAACGAGGAACTGCCTTTGGAACTAACTTTGTTAGTTCGTTCTTAGTCGTACCCATGATGAGACAGGAGTCTTTGCATGCATGGCGACCTTAATAAAAACTTACAATAAATTGATTTTAAATATTGCGGAATATAGCATGAAAGTGATCAATTGCACATTACAATATATGGGATCTTGACCAGCCTGTCTTTTAACTTGGGCACTTGTTTTAAGGACGGGGCCTACTAATTAAAAAGTAATGTATTCTTCAAATAACTATGTGAGTTGTTTTAACCCTTCAGAGGGTTCTACAAATCTGGCTAAAAAAGGTGGGGTCACCGGGCAGTTAAGAGAAATAATGAGTCTTAAATATGGCTGACGTCACGATTTTACCGGCATCGACAAATAATTTTTTTTTTCAAAGGATTTTCATTGATACATCTCTTTGATAGCGGTAAACAATTAACAAGTAATTTTCTAATAGGAATATATATTTTGTAACGTATTTTCAAAAGTTAGTAGTGAAATATGATTTTTTTAGCATCGCGACTTGTATTTTACGAGGTTCAGAAAATTCGAATTTTTGTCTATTTTCCATTCAAAAATCAGTTGCTTTTTCGAAATTTTACATCAAAACCATTGTTTAACATGTTCTTAATAATTGCAGTTATAAAAAAATTGGGGTCACCGGGCGTTTTAAAAAGTTATCGCGTGGTAAACTTTGCCGCCGAAGATCATCATAAGACAATTTCTTTCCGGTCCCCTCCCTACTAAGTAAAGAAATTCGTCATCATAAGTGCATTGTGGGACTGTTTTTATAAAAACCGCTACCGTCGCGTCTACCATCGTTAGATGTTTTTTATTTGTATTTTGTTATCTTTTGAGGTAAGATAGCGCGTTAAAATGGAAACTATGTAGATGCGCAGTAGCCTGCGCAGTGGCAATAGTAGGCCCCGTCCTTAAGGGACGATGGTAAGTCATATCGGTCGAAAATCAAGCAGTTATTATCGATGGATTCATACTTCCTTGTAATTATACTGTTAAAGTGCTCAGCCAGTTGCGAACAGTATTTTATATCGTTTGGCTTGTCAAGGAATCCGAGCTCTCAGTGTATCACACTGCATCTCCCAGACGTGCATGTGATACACCTAATTCAAAAAAGGTTGACAGGGCGAATGGCGATTGGCGATTGCACGACTGAAAGGGACTGGGTAATACAAATTTCTTCTTATTCCATTCTAAATTACCCAAACACCGTTCAGCGATGATCTTAGATGGGTGTCTCAAAGATTTCGCTGAATGGTTGAGGCATTGTTTGGGTAATTTAGAAATGAAAAACAAGGAATTTGTATTACCCATAGTTCCTTTTGGTGGTGCAATTGCCAATCACCAATCACTGTTCACCCTGTCAACTATAGATAGATAGATAGATAGATAGATAGATAGATAGATAGATAGATAGATAGATAGATAGATAGACTCTTTATTTTGAGAGGGTGACACTAAATAGTCTTCATAGACTAATAAACTTGTGGCCCTCAAATAACATACAAACAAATAAATAGATTAAAAGCTATAAAAATACAAATATAAAATGTTAAAATACTATATATAAAAACTAATAGAAAATTTACATGTACAATTATGATTTGAACTAACCTAGTAATAAATATAATAATGTTAATTAAGTTATACTATAAAATGATTTATATTGGTTTGATTATCTAAAAAATATTTATATAAAGAAGATTTAAAAACGTTAAAAGAATCCTCCTTTCTTAAAACTACTGGTAGACTATTCCATAAAATGGTTGTAATAACACTAAAAGACCTCCCCCCCTCTAATTTGCGCTTAAACTTAGGACATATAAGATTATATTTACAATATCTTGTATTTCTTGAGTGTAGCTCGCTATTTGGTTTCAGTGAATCATTTAAATAAGAAGGGACATTGCCATTTAGTCTTTTAAAAACTAATAGTAACTTATTAATGTTGGCCTCTTCATAAAAAGGAAGCCACCCTAATCTATTAAATAGGTCTACTGACGAAGACTGTTGATTGGCATCAATAATTATTCTAGCAGCGCGTTTCTGCAACTTTAGAACTTTAGCTAATGATTTTTTATCACAATTTGTCCAGATGACTGAAACTTAAGTTAAAATAGGCTTTATCATACTATTATAGTATAACAACCGCTGCTTCAAGGGCAAATAGAGTTTGATTTTTTTCAAAACACCAATTCTTTTTGATAGCTTAATACACACGGTATCTATATGAGAGCCAAAAGATAGTTCATTGTCAATTTCTAGTCCTAAAAGCTTAACACTGTTCACATTCTTAATTACGTTTCCATTAAGTTCAACTGTTGGTAAGCAGTCTATCTTTGATCGCAAGCGTTTCCCCGTGACAGTCAGTGTCTTTGTCTTTTCTTCGTTGATTGGCAGTTTGTTTGATGTGGCCCAGTCGTGTATCTGTGCCATAGAGTTGTTGAGTGTATCCTGCAGCTTGAGTATGTTTTTAACATACAACTATTTTTTAACAGTCAACTATTTTTGAATTAGGTGTATATATCGACATATATCGCTAATGTGTAATTGATGATTTTCATGCTATATTCCGCAATATTTGAAAATCAATTTATTATAATTTTATTATGCTAGGTCGATAATGGGAATGGAGCGGTAATTTTTGTTCAGGTCAAAACTGCCACGGACTTTCGTTACCAGTTTCCTTGTGAGAATCTGTGCATTCTATCGAATGACTTGATTGGCTATAGAATGATGCCTACGTCATAGGACCATCTCACCACACAGGACAATCTCACCACGGTACAAAAGTGGACGTACTAGTTCCAGTCTCGAACGACGAACGATGACAATTTCCAATTCGAACTTGAAGAATGCCGGTTTGAACCGAAGGATTGCATGATTGAACCGAAGGATTGAATCTTCGAATCGAAGGATTGAATGTTTGAATTTGAATCGCAGGATTGAATGTTTAAGGCGAAGGAATGAATGTTTGAATCGAATAATTGAACGTTTGAATCGAATAATTGAACGTTTGAATCGAATAATTGAACGTTTGAATCGAATAATATTGAACGTTTGAATCGAAGGATTGAATGTTTGAATCGAAGGATTGAATGTTTGAATATAAAATTGAATGTTTGAATTGAATAATTGAATGTTTAAATCGAAGGATTGAATGTTTGAATCGAAGGACTGAATGTTTGAATCGAAGGATTGAATGTTTGAATATACAATTGAATGTTTGAATCGAATAATTGAATGTTTGAATATACAATTGCATGTAAGAACTGCATGTTTGAATTTTGGCACGAAATACGCGCCATAGATATTCGCTTGTCATTTGCATAGCAAATACCATTGTCAATCTGTTTACTAACTTATCCAGGTAGTATCCGGTGTCAATTAACATGTGAACTGTGTCACCTCATCTGTTCAGGGCTGGGAAGCATGTGGTCATGTTCCAGTCGACGGACTCGTCTGGTCTGACTAGCCTGCGTGCAGCCGGTTTAATTACCCGTAATAACCGTCTGCGAAAGTTCGCCAGATATCGTGTTCTCTGTGACCCGATATAAGAAGCGATTTCTGATTGGCTCTCGCTAAGATCAATTCTTACGCGAACTCTGATTGGTCAACGGCACGGCATAATCTCTTCCGGTTGCGATGTTTTCGTTGCTATACATGCACGTGAGTTTGACCATGTTGACAGCGAGAGTAAAGACATCAGTGCTCTATTAAAATATATTACAATCAGCACTTTCACAATGTTCTTCAAAGGACGCTGTGATGTTAAAAGCACTTTCGGTGGAGGTTATATCTTGGAGCGAACGCCTTCATCTCTTCCATTATTCGGCGTTCGAGAAGAATTTGGAGCTCTGAAAGAATCTTAATTTCACACCTTCCTTCAATGAGGAACCTCTCTTCTGGCTTAAGTTGTGTGCTGCGTCACAAATCGCAGGTAAATACACTCATAGTAATATATTTAGACCATTTCTTTACTCTAGCTGTCAACATGGTCAAACTCACGTGCATGTAGCAACGAAAACATCTCAACCGGAAGAGATTATGCCGTGCCGTTGACCAATCAGAGTTCGCGTAAGAATTGATCCTAACGAGAGCCAATCAGAAATCGCTTCTTATATCGGGTCACAGAGAACACGATATCTGGCGAACTTTCGCAGACGGTTATTACGGGTAATTAAACCGGCTGTACGCAGGCTAGGTCTGACGAGTAGCTGTTCTTTTGATGTAACAGTTTTAGGTTAAGTGGAAGAGGTTTTGGTTTTAGAACTGTAAAGTCTTTCAATTATTTATGAGTGTAAGGAAGCTAGTGAGTTTCGGTTTTAGTACTGCAAATTATGGTAGTCATCAACATCAACATCATCGCCAACAACAACATAATTACCATCACCATCATTATCATCATAAACAACATCAACATCTGTTTTGGTTTGATAAGTTCTAAAATGTATTTTCCTTCATTTAAATTCGATGGTAAGGCTGAAAAAAACCAAACCAGACTTTCCATTAGCCTGAGAAAACAGACGTTAGTTGTGGTTACACTTGAGCTCAAAATTCGATTTCCCGTGGTAGACTTACCTAGGTTTAGTTACCGTGGTATTTTATTTGTCGTTTCCTGGATTATCTAGCCGAAGCTGATTGGTTTATTTACCTTGGGGAACAGAAAAATGTAGCTTTGGAGCTCGGGAACTGTCATGGGGAATTCTTTTGTTCTTTTTGACGTATCCATGGTTATTCACCGCGGTGAATTTACCTCGGGAAATGTCGGTTACACTACAAAAACGTGTTTACTATCATAATCGATTTATTTTTTTGTAATTTGCACTGTACGGAATGTAATACTTTTCTGCACTGTGTTACACTTGAACTGCACTGCTCTGAGCCAATCAAATTCGAGTAATTTTTTCATGTATATTATTACTTCTGAAATACTGTTATCTGTAATTCAGCACCATTCAAGCGTGATTATAATAGTGCATTTTCAATTTAAAGAGCTCCCACAATTCCTATCGGTCTCAGATCAACCATTCCAGATGGACAACGTTAATTGAAATAGGTGTAAACACCGTAACAATAGAGTACTCAAGTGTGACGTCACGAAAAAACAAATTTTGGCTTTTACAATTTTTGGTTTAATACCAATTGCCATGGACAATCACAAAAGACGACCACACGCCAAATTCGGCGAGAATCGGTCAAATAGCAGCTGAGATATGGCCACTTGAATACATAATTTCCCCATACAAATCACTGTAATTTAAGCTCAGTTCCAAAAGTTTTCAACTGAGCCGAAGATACAGTGATTTGTATGGGGAAATCATATATTCAAGTGGCTATATCTCTTTATATGATATAGTGAAAATATTATTTTATGACGTCGTCGGAGTACAGAATATCATAGGTTTTTTATCCAGTTTCGAATTAGGATGATATGGATTTTAGTTTATTTCGATGTTCATATAATAATTATGAGCTTTATATAAGATATGTTGGAGTGGAGGCAGTACACCAATTAAAGAAAATGTTTGTTTATATATTCGACTCGTAATTTATCCAGGTACCAGAGGTTATTTTCTACATGCTTTAACGATTGCAAAATTTACGGTTTGTGATGCAACTAGGTTTCTCTTCAGAATAAAATATATGGGTTCGTCAGCTTTCATTTGGATATAAAGATTGAGATGAGGTAAGACAATTTTGAGGGTCGAAACCTTGATTTTTAATCTAAAAGGAAATTTTCTTGAAGCTCGGAGTTGGCCAAAATTGGCATATTGGGCTACCTGTAGTGCAATTTTGGAGCGCCTCAAATAGATTGGAAACTACCGACTATGACGTCATTGCCGGAACTTACCATCGTGTTTCTTTGCGCTGTAAATCAAAAATCTATTTTTAACTACGTTAAATCAAAGGTGAATTAAGAATTTTTAGTTAATTCTGATCGTAATATATATTGGAGGTTGCAGCGATGAAATATTTCCAGTGAATGACGTCATTGCCGGAATCGGGCTGTGCTACTGCTCTGATTTGCTCATTGTAAAGTTGGACGGCATAAAAAGAGGTGAAATCGCAACACAATCAAAAAACATGAATTGGCCAATGATCATAGTGGTCAAAACTTTCATTTAAAGTGAAATCTGGCGAACCCATATATGCACTTTAACAATTATTCGCCGAAGGCGAAGTGAATATCGGTGAATAATAACCGAGACTGTGTCTAGGTGATTATTGACCGATATTCATTGAGCCTGAAGAAGATAATTGTTTTAGTATATATACAAAAGTGATCATTTTAAAAAGTGAAAACAACCAGCTTTTTTTTTTTTAATGTTGATTTCTTATTTCTAAAAAGCGCGCGAAACGCTGTAGGTGATAATCGAAAAATAGTGTAAATTCTTCTACCAAACACCTTGCGTGATTTTCTATAATCACTTGTAGTGTCTTGATACTATAAATGTTTAACGGTTTAGACGTACAAATTATAAATACAACTACTAGATCAGGAAACCATCTGGTTTCCAGGGTAATACCCATAAGTTCTGAAGCCACGTGCACAAACGAATATTTAATGAGACACGAGACACACCCCGCTATTACGGACACCCCGGACACCTCGATATTACGGACACCTCGATATTACGGACACCCCGCTATTACGGACACCCCACTATTGCGGACACCCCGCTACATGTTACGGACACCTCGCTATTACGGACACCTCGATATTACGGACAGGAAAAAAATCCCCAGCAAAAAATACTGAAAGTTTCTCCCGTTATTACGTACTCTCAGCCTTAAATTGACATTTGCTTTACTGACTTTCCAAAGTCAGTGGAATCAGTGTTGTTGTTGCTGCTGCTGTTCTATTTTGCTGAAATTTTGATAAGATACACGGCTGGAATAATAAATTGGACAAAAGAAGAACTTTATTCACGAGACACAGACATGAAATTGAATCACAATACATCGAGGCTTGCATCCATGTGCTGATGTAGATCGTATCTACCTTCCAATATCTATAGGGGGAAGAGCACTTAAGGCTATTGAAGACAGTGTAAGAGAGGAAGCTGAACTTTCCTTGATAGAATATGTCAGCAAAAATGAAACTCTACGGACTATCGTAAGAGAAGTTATAGTAGAATCAGAAGAGACCACGAAGAAATAACAACACTGTAAGACACTGTAAGACACCAGTGTAAGAGAGGAAGCTGAGCTTTCCTTGATAGAATATGTCAGCAAAAATGAAACTCTACGGACTATCGTAAGAGAAGTTATAGTAGAATCAGAAGAGACCACGAAGAAATAACAACACTGTAAGACACTGTAAGACACCAGTGTAAGAGAGGAAGCTGAGCTTTCCTTGAGAGAATATGTCAGCAAAAATGAAACTCTACGGACTATCGTAAGAGAAGTTATAGTAGAATCAGAAGAGACCACGAAAATAACAACAGCGCAGGACTAAGAAAAGACTTGAAAGATATAAAGAGAAGCCTTTACACGGTAGCCTGCGTCACATCCGGACTAGAAAAAGTCCGGATGTGACGCAGGCTATTACACGGACGCTAAATTACAGCGCTTTTTTATATTAGGTGTACACACCGACAAGAAAATAGAAGCAAGAAGACCGGACATTCATCATCATCTTTATTTGAATAAACCATCGGGGGGAGGTTACAATTTTCTTTGCAAGATAAACACTGTTTATAAAATAAACATACTGTTTACAGAATAAACATACTGTTTACAGAATAAACATACTGTTTACAGAATAAACATACTGTTTACAAAATAAACATACTGTTTACAAAATAAACATACTGTTTACAGAATAAACATATTGTTTACAGAATAAACATACTGTTTACAAAATAAACATACTGTTTACAGAATAAACATACTGTTTAGAAAATTTTACAGATAAAAAAATAAATATATATATATATATATATTCACACACGTTTTTATATAAATCCCCGATGGCAAGACAATTCAAAAAGAAGCCACAGGCTTATACTTTTGAACTGCCTTACAATGAATTGGCTAGATATGATATTCAAGTTACTTGGTTAGGAATATGAAAAAGCAGAAAAAAACACAGATAGACACAGAATGCATCCATATGTGTTTTATACATGTATATTCTCTCATTCTCTCATACTCATGAATGTATAAATATGATTATAGTGATTGATAAGAACAAGAAAAAGGTTGAGCTGATTGACATATCAGTACCTACAATTGATGTGAAGGAGGGAAAAGATTGAAAAATACCAAGACCTAAGAATAGTACTTGGAAGGTTGTGGGAGATGAAGACCATGGTAGTACCAATAGTAATAGGATCGCTAGGAACCATATTGAAAAATATTCAAAGACTTAATAATTAGATTTACAAAAATCTGTACTTTTAGGCACGGCACATATATAGTAAGAAAATTACTCAAATATGATCCTTTGCGCCACTAGTTTGTTTGCTTTTCACGGATGACAACTTTCTCGCTGTCGTGGGCTTCCTGTTTCAAATCTGCCTGCGGAGGAGGCCGAGACGAATAATATTGATATAATGATGATAGATAATGATGTGACGATATTGAAAAACATAATAATATTTATCAACTTATAAAGCGACAATATCATCATACATTTTCATCGGTAAAAATAATTTGTGTTTATCGAAGAACAAAACCTTGTTTTCTGATGGTTGGATGATAAACAACTACTTATTCAATCAATATCTCCTCGTTTTTCTTTGTTAAATAGCTAGACTCAACCTGTTTTTTGAAGGTTCGTGTGAAGCAGGCTTTCAAAATTTGTGATGCCTGTGTACAGCAGTCCCACCCCTCCCCCTATGTTTCTCCCCGAGGGGGAGGGGTGGGGACGGATGTACACAGTCTAGTTTATATATGGATCTTGTAAGGGTGTTTAGACGTTGACCCAATCGTTTGTTTTTCTCATCTGTCAATGTCAGTTTCTTTATGTAAGTTGAATTTTCAGTATTATACAGTTTTTATGTTGACAGTTTGATGTGTAATATATATATCTTATTAGACAGTTTGGTGTGTAATATATATATCTTATTAGACAGTTTGATGTGTAATATATATATCTTATTAGACAGTTTGATGTGTAATATATATATCTTATTAGACAGTTTGATGTGTAATATATATATCTTATTAGACAGTTTGGTGTGTAATATATATATCTTATTAGACAGTTTGGTGTGTAATATGGTTGGATATTTTACGAGTGAAACGCTGTACTTTGATGAACCTTTAGGCGAGTCAAAATCCAAGTAAACGAGTAAAATATCCAGCCATATTACACATTAAACTGTCTAATGAGTTATTTATTATCCAACGATAAGGTTTTTGTTTTTTTCATAGAGCAAAGTATTTTACTACTTGAAAGACAAGTAAAGTTATCGCTGGATATTTTTACTCGATCCAGTCCTACTCCTGCTATATTTTTACTCGTCTATGACTAGTTTGATAATATGGTTGGATATTTAACTCGTTCACTTACCGGATAAAGGCTCGTCATAAGAACATCTCACTTGTAAAATATCCAGCCATGTATCACCAAACTATATTATTAGCAAACTGTCAACATAAGTTATAATTATTCAATAACTAGTTTCACTTAAACTAGTTTCACTTGTTTGAAACTTGTTTTGGAAGCAATTAGACGGTTCTTGCAAACAGACAACAAATCTGAACTCTTTCAAAAAAGAACTAAAAGAATCACTTAAAAGACAGTTTCCATAAATAGAACTATATGAGATACATCTTGTTCTATCATTTTATATCTCGAACGCTTTTATAACTACCATACTTTGTGTTTTTTTTTTATATGCAAATAACTATTTGTTATCATTGTAAATTATTCTTGAAAAACCTTTTATAGGAAGATTAATAAAATATATGTATGTTTTCAAATACCTTTAATAATTAAAAGCGTAAAAATGCTCTAATTAAAAATAATAAAAATAATAAAAACTAAATGAAAATACCTTAATTGGTATAGTTGAGAGCATAATTTTAGTAAAGTTGAGACACTTAAGGACATGACGTACATATGACGCCATTCATTTCCGAGATGAAGTCACGCATATCGGTCATAGCTTGCGTGACCAAACATTCAAACCAATTAAATGAACGATTAATTGAAATTATTAATTTGTGAATATAACGTATTACATGAAGACTATATTTATTAGTTTTTCTTCTTGAAGTATGAAGGTATTTAGGGATGTGACGGTGGTGGATTAATGTGTTTTTTTATTCTCGCCCTATTAATTACACACTACGTGATCAATATCGTTTGACGTTTCCAACCCATGCATTACAGTGTAATAAATCACTAAGGTGCAGTCATTCTTATCAAGTACTCTTATCATTAACACACTTTGTTCATTCTACAGACCTAAAATGCTGCATCGTAGACGCTCTCGATCACCCGTTCGATTTCTCGATTGTCGAGTAGTTCTACTCGACAATTCCGAATTTAGTACGACTTTCGAGTCGGGTGAAATCCAAGGTGGTGAGCTGTTCGACCAAGTGTGCGAAAAAGCTGACATCCCGTCCAACTATCGCAGGTTCTTTGGTCTACAGTTTGTCAAACGCGAAGATGGAGAAATGTCTTGGTTGTTCTTGGGGAGTTCTATCCGTCTCTCGAAGAGAGGAAAAACGAGGTGTTTTCAACTTGCCGTGAAAGTTTTCCCCGAGAACCCGGTCAAATTCGTCGAGTTTTCGCAGTCAACCGCTCGCCTTTTTGTTTTTCAACTAAAGCATTCCATCACTCAAGGTAAAGTGCAACTACCACTCGATCAACATGCCATCTTAGATAGTTACTTTGCACAGGCTGTCTTAGGAGACTACACAACTAAAGACCACAGCTATGGCTATCTAGGGGGACTTCTAGGACCAACGTTTTTCTCCCATCCCAGCTACATCAACTCAAACTTCGATATAAGCGACTCAGCCTACGAGAAAATGGTCACGGAGATGCACCGGTCACGCAAGGGTATGTCAACCAAAGAGGCTTTGATGGCGTTCTTGGACCTATGTCACGCAAACAAAAGTTACGGTAAATTCGTTCATAAAGGGGCTACTGATAGCTCTAACAATGATGTAATGTTCGCGATCGCAATCACAGGACTTCAAATCAGCGTTCCCGATGAATTTCGTGAGCCTGGAGAAATTCTTAATGATTTTCCATGGGAAGTTGTTCATACTATTTTGTCAGACAAAGCCAAACTGATTTTAACGATCAAACCAACTGGACTCACAACAGGCTCCGGAATCATTTACACGTTTCGATTTCACGGACATTTCTCACATCTACAAGCAGAGCGCGTGGTCACTGATTGTCTGAATCACAGAAATCTTGCTTTGAGTAAAGCGACGTTGGATCGCAAGGTGAAAAAGACACAGTCTTTGGAAGATTTGACGAGGGCTAATACCTTATCTGTTCCTTCCAATATCTTCAGGAATCGTTCCTACAGTCCTATGATGTCTTTGAGAAAACAAATGAGAGTTGGGGTGGAACATTTTTAAACCTTATGGCATTGGTTTCAAATGCACTGAAAATGACATTGAGATGGATTTTGTTTTTTCTTATTGTGGCATTTAAATGGATTCCCGCACCCGTGACACTGCAATTTTTTTAATGCACTAATGTTTTTCATTTTTTACTTTACATCTAAATACATTAACACTAAACATTATAAGAAATGTTTTTTTTTTGTAATTGGAAAATAACTGAACAAAATTCACCTTCAAATCGGCGTTGACTCGGAATATTGTTAAAGCTTACAAAAATTTGAAAAAAACGATAGAAAACTAAAATAATACAGTAAAAACCTACATAAAAGATGTTCAGGCAGAAGGTTTTATACTTGTATGCGTGATTTTTTTATATTACTAATGTTTCATGGAAATATAAATAAATAATCATATATTAATATTGTTTCATGGAAATAGTGTTTGCACTCCAACTATTATTGATGTGTCTCTTTTTGTCAATGTAAAAACGATAGATCAATTTTGTAGATGAACCTATGTATATTATTCCATTGTAAAGCACACTTTAAATATTAAAACTTGTATGGGTAAATTGTGATTTGTTTTCTTAACTTTGTCTTGTTTTATTACGTAAACTGCTTCTGTTTTTACTTTTAATTTACCTATTTATTCATTTATATTTTTGTTTGTTTGCTCGTTTGTTTGTTCATTTGTTTATTTGTTCATGTGTTTGTCCATTTGTTTGTTTGTTTGTCCATTTGTTTGTTTATTTGTTTGTTTGTTCATTTGTTTGTTTGTTCATTTATTTATTTGTTCATTTATTTATTCATTTGTTCATTTATTTGTTTGTTCATATATTTGTTTATTTATTTGTGTGCTTACGTGCTTAATTTATGCATTATTTTTATTTTTATTTGTTTTTTTTGGTTTATTCATCATTCATTTTGTATTTATTTATTTTTTTTCCTTTTTTTTCTTCATTTTTTTTGTCTGTTTATTCATATATATATATTCATTTTTTGTTTATTTATTCATTTATTTTTTTTATGATAGTTTTCTTCGTTTTTTTAATTATTTTTTAATTTTTTATAATATCTGTTTCCTTTTTATTTGTTTTCAAATAACTGTTTTACTATATAAATGAACTAACAAAATAAAATCAAAATACGTCATTCTACGCATTAAAAGGCTTGAATTCTTCCACGTGTTTCCTAAAAAAATTATATTTTTTTAATATTTGAATTCATATTTTCTAACGGGGAAGACTAGGTGAAAGCGTTCTTGCAATTATATAGCGGTTCAAATCGTTTTTTATTTGTTTTACCAGAGATTACGAATACTAATTGGCACGCGACCGAGAATATCAAGTTTGTACAAAATAGAATCTTTGATCGAAAATGTTTTTGAAATAAATTTCGAAATGGAAATAGCTTCTTTTTTAGTTTGTTTATATACTTTATCACCGATAACGTATAACTAGCGGTACACCGTAAACACATGCACGTTGCCACGGAATAGAATCTTTGATCGTGGAATGTTGACTTTGTGATGAATAAATTTCACATTGATCGTACAGCCTGTGTACACTTTGTCTCTAGGAAGCTTTTGTGATCATGTATTAGAACGATTTATTATTCGATTTTTACGCGATGATTCAAAAAGTGCGCGATTGAAACAGCTCGCGCTAGAAAACGTAATTTCGAAATTCCCCATTATGACGAAGAAAGCGAAAAGGATTTTCTCATTTCGTTCATGTTTAGTTAGTAATTAGCTGGATAATATGGGTACTATTGGCCACGATGTAGTAACTTCTAACACAGACATTAATGAAGATCATGATCCGAAAAGTACTCTATCAGAATATGGAGATATTTTATCGGAAATCTCCGACGAAAAAAGACACGATTCAGACATTGATTCGGATTCTGCAGTGAGTGTTTTGAACTACTTGAACGGCAACGAAAACAGCTTACGGTCTTCAATGTCTTCCCATTCGGATAAATCAGCTATAATACGTCTAAATAGTGAGCTTCTAAAAGCGAAGAAAAGCAACTGGGAGGTTGTCGACGCTTTGACCACGGCCTATGATGATATTCGCGGTCTTAGAAAACGTGAACAGAGACTTAACGATTTATTACGGAATAATTTCAACGAGAAAGATGGAATCACTGATCAGGATGCTGCTAAAAAAACTGAATTTAAAATCTTATATACACAGCTAGAGATTAGAGAAGAAGAATTATCCAAGACAAAAGATATTGTTAGGAAACTAATGGTAGAGCGCGATCGATTGAAAGACGAGTGTTCAAAAACGCGCTCTGATGCACAACTGTTGGCTTTACAGGACAGACGAAAAGAAAGCGAACTCGCCGTTGTTCAGAACAATTTAAAAACGCTTAAAGAACAGCAGAGGCTTAATGATGATAATTATTTCGTCCTGAATGGTAATGCGCTTAACTTGGAACACCAGTTACGGAGCGCGAAGAACAGTGCTCAAAAAGCTGAAGAAATCATATCGACCCTGAAAGAAACGCTGAAGCTACGAGAAAAAGAACTGTCAGACATGAGGACGAGAGTGGAAAATCTTGAAGATGAAAATGAAAGCGTTTGCTTACGGTTACAGGGCAAGGACGCCGAAATCGAGAAAATACAAGCAACAGAACTAACAGTTTTTAAAGAAGTAGAGAGTGAAATAGCGAACGAGTTGACTACCATGCAGTTGAAGTTTAACGAAATGCAAGTGAAAAGTGAACAAGATGATCAAAAGTTAGCAGAAATGACTGAACGATTGAAAGATTGGGAAAGGTATGGCGCAAGGTAAATAAATAAAATAGAACTAAATTGTGGGAACGGAACAATGGAATTGAGATGAAAATGAAAAAGTGGGAAATGGGAAATTGAGATGACTGATGGGAAGTAAAGTGATTATTGAATAATGGGAGAAACAAAAAAGAGGTGAAAATTGGATTATGGGAATTGAAGTGGAAATGAAAAGTGGGACTCATTTGAAATGGAAAATGAAAACTGACGATTGAACGTACAAATCTGATTCGCACTTGTTTTCACTGGCTGAGTTTTTGTCTCAAAGAATATTTCTTTATGCCGTTTCGGGGGGCTATCAATAAACGGGTTAATATTTTTGAATAAGCGATAGGTAAAATAATGAAATTTGAAACACCGTAAAACATGTTAACTTAGCTTTACTGACGTTTCGAGCTCGACAAAGGGCTAAAGCTCGAAACGTCGGTAAAGTTAAGTCAGCATTTTTTTTACGGTGTTACACATTTCATTCTAATATCTAATCGTTTAGATCAAACACCTACACAGCCTACACTTGTTTACTCGCTAGTTTCCATTTTCAAAATAAGTCTAAATTTTAAGCAGAGATTTCTGCTGACCGTATCTATCAACCAACGAAGGTAGACAGTCTCATCTCATACCAAAACAATATTCATATGTTATGGGTTGTATTAGTTATATTTTTTTAATTACAGCTATTTCAGAAAACGTAGAATATTGAATAGTGCATATTGAATACTGCATTGCAAGACCGAAATGCATTTCGGGTCATGTAATATTGGTAAAAGTAAAACATAGTTATTGACTATGAATAAAATAAATAATTATTAGATACTTTATTCTTAGTGCATTCCATTCAAAACAATATGCGTGCTAATTATAGGGAGTAAATATCGCTGTGTACAGCTATTTAAAAAAAACATTGAATACTGCATACTGAATGGTGCATTGCAAGATCAAAGGGCATTATGGGTCTCATTAATTTGAAACAAAAAATAAATATACAGCAACATTTACTCCCCACAACTAGCTCGTACATTGTTTTAAATGGAATGCACTTAAAATAGAGTAAAATAACTTATTATTATTTATTTTACTTTATGCAATATTACATGACCCAGTATGCATTTTGGTCTTGGAATGCACTATTCAGAATGCAGTATTCAGTACTCAATGTTTTTTGAGATAGCTGTATATTTTTATCTCAAACAAATGAGACCCACAATGAAATGAAATAGAATGAAAATGAAATAGCTGTATAATGATTAGAGTGCTTACACTAGTCCATGAAATAGAATCTAAATAGTTCCTATCTAATATTTTTTATTTAGTGACTATCAGTCACTATCACTCAACTGGAACAGCTTTAGTAACAATACACAAGGGAAATCAAATACTCAAAACCATAGAAAGTTAATACTTTATTCAATGTGTATATATTGTTACTAAAGCTGTTCCAGTTGAGTGATAGTGACTAATAGTCACTAAATAAAAACTATTAGTTAGATACTATTTAGATTTTATTTCATGGACATAGTGTAAGCACTCTATCTTCCAAACAGAATGAGCGAGACAATGGATGAATACGTCTATGAAGTCAACACTAAACAGCTTGAAGCACGTCAAGAAGTAGCCAAATACATCACCGACTTAGAAGCACAACTTGCGGCCTTCAAATCAGCACAAAAATACCAGGGAGGGGAGGGTAGAACCAAACCGAAGTCAAAACACAGAAACCATAGCTTTCCCATTACCCAAAATAACTTTGGAGCAGGACTGCTACGTCATTCAAGTGATTCGTCTATCTCATGTGGGATCCCTGACAGTATGGAGAATATTGACTTGACGCATGCTCAGTCTGACTTGGAGTTGTCTGACGGTTCTTCTAGTAAATCGAAGGGACGTCGAAGGACATTACCGTTGACACCCAGTGATATCGAGGCCCTTAGTGATGATGGTGTGATGGTGGGTAATAAATTTGACAGTGTAGATCTCCAGACGCGAAGTCGTTTGCCTCGTCGTCTCACAAAGGATTCTGGGCTAGGCGAGAGTCTGATCGGTTCAAGTGGTAAAGGAAGACCAAAGAGTGCTTATCCATGGAGAAGAAACGGTATGATATCATAAGTAGTTTGTATCATTGTCACTGTCATATGATAATCATCAAACAAACCACCACCACCACCACGAGGATAGCTAGAATATATTTAATGAATATCAAACGGCGCGAGTGTGGCGAGTGTGTGTATACTGTGATTGCTAGGAGCCGTAGAGCAAGAGAGAAGTCGTGCAGGAACATGAGGTGTAGCCGAGACTTCTCGAAAGACACAATAGTTTCTTACACAGTTCACCGCGCCATCTTGAAAGGGCCTTTAAGTCGAAGCGAGACGAACGTTGAGCTTGCAATGATAGAGACCTTTTAACACCTTACGGGACAATTATTCACGTGTCTCTATCATTGCAAGCTCATCGTTCGTCTCGCTTCGATGCAAAGGCCCGGCTACCTTTCAAGATGTCGCAGGGAACTGTGAACGGAACTATTATTACAACCATCACCTCTACTCACCCACCCACCCACCCACCCACACCCACCCAGCACTAGCACTACCACCGAAGCACATAACCACTACCACTTATTTGAACTTGAAAAGCCAAGTTTTTCATTACCGTCTCGTTTGTTCGTAGATTCCAAGCCCAAGCCAAAGACTTCTAGCCCGGTCAAATGTAGAGGAGAGAAAGCTGAGGATGACTCTGACAGTTTTCTTACAATAAGTCCTCTTTCGGTCGACACAGGGAGCCCTGTGTCAAGTGCGGTTGAGTCTGATGTGTCGGGTAGAAGATTGAGACTACTGAAAAGCAGAGAAAACAGCCCTATTAAACGAGAAGGTGGGAATTCACATCATACTTTGGTATTTTTGCCATGGTTGTTATTATCTTTATCACCATCACCATCTTAATCATCATCATCATCACTATTCTCTTCGCCATCATCATTACCATCTCCATCATCTTCGTAATCATCATTTTTATCATCATCATCATCATTACTATTATCTTAATCATCATCATCACCATCATCATCATCATAATCACCATCATCACTATTATCTAAATTATCACCATCATCATCATCATAATCACCATCATTATTATCATCATCATCACCATTACCATCATCACCATCATCATCATCACCATCATCATCATCACCATCACCATCAAAATCACCATCATTATCATCACCATCATCATCGTCACATCACCATCATCATCACCATCATCATCACCATCATCATTACCATCATTATCATCACCATCATCATCACCATCACCATCATTGTTATCATCACCATCATCATCATAATCATCCCCCATGTTTTTCAGTTCCACTTCGTCGATTCCTGTCCCATGACAGAGCGCGTGCTCACCGACGCCATGCAGCCTTGTTGTTAGTGTTTCGTTACTTGACGCCTGTAGAACTGTGTAGCCTGTCCAGAATCTGCAGGGAATGGAGAAGCCTTAGTGAACACCCATCTTTGTGGAGAAATGTAGCAATTGTGAATACACATGTCAACAACATGGTAAGAAAAAACCTTTCGTTATTTATTGCGTTGCCGTCGGTCTTCGTGATTAGGGAGAGAAGAAAAAGGGAGAGAAAAAGTAGGAAAAGGTCTTTCATTTTCTCTTCCTCGCAACCCCGCAGACCGCCGGCATCGCAGGCTACCTTGTTACCAGGACCTTGTTCCTTAACGGACGGTTAAGGTCCTGGGAACGAGGTTGGTAACGCCGGAAACACACCAATATACATCTATTTCAAAGTTGTCAAAGCTACAGTCCTCTCTCTGAAGCTTGCAAAGGATGTCGGCTTTTCTTCTCTTGTGATCGATTTATTTATAGCATATTTTGGTTGTACATATTTGTAATATAACCATAACAAGTTGTTGCAGTAGTGGATGAAAAAACAAATATTTCTTGAAAAAAATGAGTATTAAATCACAGCTAGAACTCTGTTCATTTAACCGACGTCTTATCAGGCTTCAGAACTTATAATACGTTATTTTCTTTTCTTTTATAGTCACTGTTGGCCATTTCTCGAAAATGTAAGCCACTGCAGAAACTGACGCTTAAAGGTTAGCATTACTTTGATCACTGATTGATTTATTCATTCATTCACTCATTCATGCTTTAGTCCAGTCATTAATTTATTTAATTCGTTCATCATCATCATCTTCATCATCTTCCCCTCTCTGGAGACTTAGCTCCTTCCAGTTAGGGTGCGTCTATTTTTTCCAATAGGCGAGGAAAGATTGTTCTGTCAAACATCTTTCTCTGGGCATCCATCCATCGATCCATCCATTTTTTCATTCATTCCTTTCTTCATCCCGGCATCCATCCATTCATTACTTCATTTATTCATCCAACTATCAATCCATTCATTCGTTCTCTTTTTTATTTAATCTGCCGATATAGGATTAAGAAGAACTGGACACGAACAAATGGATCGCAGTGACAAGTAAGAATGAAATTGACTTTTTGCGTACATTAACATATATTAATCTCTTACAATGATGATGGTGGTAGTAGTGGTGGTGATGATGATGGTGGTGGTTGTGATGATGATGGTGGTAGTGATGATGATGATGGTGGTGATGATGGTGGTGATGATGGTGGTGGTGGTGGTTGTGATGATGGTGGTGGTTGTGATGATGGTGGTGGTGAAGATGTTGATGATGTTGATAATGATGATGGTAGTGGTGGTGGTGATGGTGGTGGTGGTGATGATGATGGTGGTGTATGGTTATGATGGTGGTGGTGAAGGTGATGATGTTGATAATGATGATGGTATAGTGGTGATGATGACGGTGGTGGTGATGGTGGTAATGATGGTGGTTGTGGTTATGATAGCGATGATGATGGTTGTGGTGGCTATGATGGTGGTGGTGTTGATGATGATGGTGCTGTTGTTGATGGTGGACAAGGAATATCAAAATTATAAAAATTATAATAATAATAATATTAATGATGACCACTAGGATCAATCAAATCTTAAAGATGATGCTTTAATGTATATTTGTTTTTTTCTAGCTGCTATCTTGAAAAGGGCCTGGAGTACATGCTTAAAGTAGCTTCAGACTCATTGCTATGGGTACATATACAGGACTGTGGCAATCTTCTCACGGACAGGTAATGCTTGGGATTCCTGTGTAGCACACAAGAAAAATTATTGATATTTAGCGTCGGTAGTTCCGTAAACTGGTCGTCTAGCCCTTACCCACCCGCTCGCTCGCACGTCACTATCGACATAAGCATAAGAATAAGCAACATACGCAGACTAAGTTGTGATTTGCTCATTAGCTGCACTTGTCTTTTCTCACACCTAGTCGAGAAATTCTTCACTGAGTCTGTGTATGTTGCTTATGCTTATGTCGCTAGTGTGAACCAGGCCTAACCATGCAACTAAGGCCTCGTCTACACGAATCTGATCCGGCTGAAACCGCTTAGAAATATTTGCGTCCACACGAATCCGCGTATCCGGAGGATTCAAGTAAAAGTATGCGGTTTCGGTGACCGGATTCAATGGATTCGTGTGGACGATAGGCCGATTCGCATCAAAACGTATGCGGTTTCAAAAGTATCCGGATCCGTGTAGACGGGGTATCAGCTACACTTGTTTCATTATCACATCTACTATATCTCTGATGTTAATTACGAGACACATGTTTTTCCAGGTGTCTACTGCTGACCGGTAGTCATTGCCGTAATGTGCAGTCCTTTACCTACATCAGTGAACATTACCCAGCATGCCCCGAGGCACTCTGGTCTCTGTGGAACTGTAGGGATCTTACTTGTCTACGAGTACCGCCAATGACTCCAAGGTAACGAATACTAATTCACAACGTTCCAGAATACAGTGTACAATATCCAGCAATGGCCATTGATGATGATGATAATGTTGATGATCATGTAATAATGTTGATAATGATGATGGTGATAATGTTGATGATGATGGTGATAATGTTGATAATGATGATGGTGATAATGTTGATGATGATGGTGATAATGATGATGATGATGGTGATAATGTTGATAATGATGATGGTGATAATGTTGATGGTAATAATGTTGATGATGATGGTGATAATGTTGATAATGATTATGGTGATAATGTTGGTAATGATGATGGTGATAATGTTGATGATGATGATGGTGATAATGTTGGTAATGATGATGGTGATAATGTTGATGATGATGATGACAATGGTTTGTACTCTGTAAAGTACAATTTACGATTTAATTGTACTCCTCTCGTTCAATCAGAATCGAGTTATTTTGTACAGTGTATTATAAACGATTTAATTATACTCCTCTCGTCCAATCAGAATCGAGTAATTTTGTACAGTATATTATAAATACCTTAGTACTTATATTCGTCTTTCATCTCTAGTGATCATCCAAATCGTTTCAACGACAAAAGCTGTGAGACCATCGCTAACTGCTGGCCAGGTCTTAGTAAACTAACCATTGGAGGGACTGGATTAACAACAACAGGACTAGTTAACATATCTAAAGGCTGCTTACGACTACAAGAACTAGAACTAGACCGTACTCACTACGTTACTGAGGAAACAGCGTACTCAATGTGCCTAGCTGGACTTAAAGGATTGCAAGTATTGATGTTTAGTTTTACACCCGTCAGTCCTGCAGCTATCAAACAGTTTTATGGTAAGTGCGTGTGCTTGTGTTTTTGACTTGTATATCGTGTTTGTTAATAACTACCCTGGTCATCAGAGGCTTGACTAGCTTTCTCCCTGCCACTTACCCTGCGAGCAGAGTCTCCTTTGCCTTCCCCGTGAGAAGGCAAAGGAGACTCTGCTCGCAGGGTACCTGCCACTTATTTTTCGCGGCTCAAAATACATAGCACAAGGAGAGAGTTAGTCAAGCCTCTGGTGACCAGGCGGTAGTTGATAACTAAATAGAACTCGGCACTGATGTTTATCATTATTATCATCATCGTCATCAACATCATCATCCCTGTATGATCATCATAATCATCATCATCCCTGATCATCATCATCATCATCCCTGATCATCATCATCATCCCTGATCATCATCATCATCATCATCATCCCTGTATGATCATCATCATCATCATCATCCCCGATCATCATCATCATCATCATCCCTGATCATCATCCCTGATCATCATCATCATCAACATCATCATCCCTGATCATCATCAACATCATCATCATCATCATCATCATCCCTGATCATCATCATCATCAACATCATGATCCCTGATCATCATCAACATCGTCATCATCATCCGATCATCATCATCATCGTCATCATCATCCCTGATCATCATCATCATCATCATCATCCCTGATCATAAATAATTATCATCATCAACATCATCATCCCTGATCATCATCAACATCGTCATCATCCCTGTATGATCATCATCATCATCATCGTCATCATCATCATCATCAACAAAATCACCATTACTTATACATTTAAACATCGTGTTTTGTTGAATTAAAATGAGAACATAATAAATATCGGCACTGATGTCCATCAAAATCATCGTCATCATTATTGTTATCCTTGTCATCATTGTTATATAGTATATATAACAAACACCATCGACTTTGTCATCAATATTATTATCTTTATCACCATGTTCAACACCTTATGATATCAAAATTAGTTTCACTCATCTGACATCATCAGCAGTATAAGCATTGCTATCATTGCCGTTGTCATCATCATCATTAACAATAACGGCCTCATCATCATCATTATAATCACCATCATTAACTGCAACAACAGCATGGGGCTACTGCCATCCCAATCGTCATCACCACCATCATTTTTGACACTGTCATTTACCATCATTGGCATTTTCAATGACTAGCACAGTATCATTATTATTAATTATCCTCACCATCTTCATTGTGTAATACCATAAGAGCGGATTTCGTATCACTATGAAAAGCTCACAGTACGAACTAGCCTGAGAAGTGAAACATTTTAGAATTCGATGTGCCTTGTGGTGCCTAAACCGCGTTCGTACTTAGCCTGAGAAAACAGACGTTCTTTCGCTCCTCCTACCCCCGTGAAACTAACGGGGGAAGAGGAGTTTTGCGGGGGGGGGGGGGGGGGGGGGAACGAACGCGGTCAAGGCACATCAAATTGTAAAAAACATCACGGTCTTGACGAGGCACGCACACGGCACCGAACGTTTCACAGTCATATATTTCATCCAGCTATACTCGTCCTAATTATTTCTTCCTCTGTAAAGCCGCGTGTCCTCGTCTAGAATACATGGCAGTGCATGTAGGTATCTCAGATTACTTCTCCGATGTGGACAATCCGCCAAACATACGAAAATATACACGAATGATCAAGAAAATCGAGGTGAGTAAGGGACTAGTCTCCCTCGCAGCCGTTATTAGTGTCGGGCTTCCTGTCCCTCCCTTAGTGAGGAGGGACAGGAAGCCCGACACTAATAACGGCTGCGCGGAGACTAGTAAGGGACAGACATTTGATATTTGCTGGGGACTGGGTTTGCTCGATAAATTTACCCGCCTTTTTTGCACGATATTTTTATAGGCTCGCTTGTTTTTAAGGATCGAGATTTGTTGATGGCTCAAACCCATCCTTCCCTTCAAACACAAACACACTCGCACTGCCACTATACTTTTTATTCAATAGGTAATATAATGAAATTTGTAACAGCGTAAAAAAGTTGACTTACTTTACTGACGTTTCGAGCTTTAGCCCTTCGCCGGAGTAAGACAAAGGGCTAAAGCTTGAAACGTCAGTAAAGTTAAGTCAACACTTTTTACGGTGGGCAAATTTCCTTATATATCCTTCGTTTATATCGAACACCGACGCAGCGTATACTAGTTTACTCGCTAGTTTCTACTTATTATTCAATTTAACAGAGACAGAAAATCGCAGCAAGTTGCACTAAATTTCGAGCATGTTAAAAACAGCGTTGACAAATCTGCGATAAAATTGCCATATAAATCGCAGCTCTTGTCGCGCTACAAAATTGCTAGTGGACCCTAGTGTGATGATCAGATACATGAGAACAATATCTGTGTTTCACTTATACACCGAACCCATTCCAATTCACTAATGATGATCATTTACATTGCATAAAAGGGTCAAATTGTGTTAACAATAATAAATTTTCTTTATTTTCAGGCATTGAGGGACGAAAACTCTGATTTGGCTCGTATTCTTCGCATCAAAGCAGATTATGGTTGATATAGATTATTGAAATAGAACAATTTATTTTATAGAAAAAGACATATAGAAATTTTGGAAAACAATTATACAGTGAAAGTGCAATTAAAAGTTATCGAGGGATAAAAGTGTATTTTGATTGTAATGTGTTAAAGTGCACCTGACGCCCTTCATGATATTTTGCAAATCTGTTTGCCATGAGGTGTATAATAAGTGTACTTAAAGGCCCAGTATCGACCGGGATGCTTTGCGTGCCTCGACCTAATTTCGTGTATCACGAAATTATCAAAGTTCACAATGCCTTCTCAATCCAAATAATCCTAAGTAATCATGCTAATATCTCAAAACATTTCACTGTATTTAAGTTCTCTATGTATATTTTACAACATCTGTGCCGGAATATTTTGTATATTTTCCGTAAATAGATGTAAATAACAAGCTTTGATGTTTGAGTATGTTTGAGTAGATTACAATCAACTCGGCCGCTTCGCAGGCATCTCATTCCGATCCACGGACTAGCAGTTAAAATATGCCATAGAGCTGCTCAGACGAGACGATAATATACTATGGACATTAAAAATACTTGTTAACTTTATATTTGGAGCTCAACTTTCTTAAACATATTTTTACTACAACGATTGCTTAATAATAACAAAGCGGACAAATCGAGTTGATCATTATCGTTACTTTGATAATACAACAGAAATACACATAACATACCATGCCCAATCCTTTATTATATTCACCGCATACTATTACACGATAGTTTTCTTCTCAGGGATGCATTTAAGGATATTCAGAAACACTCAAAAGCTCAAAGGTTCGTCGAAAAAGTTCGCTACTTTCATGTCTGTTGATATGTGATATTTTTCGTATCTCCGTACGGCCATGGACTTTGAACTCACGTGGTTTTTGGCCAATTAGAGAGCGCCATTTAACAATAACGCTATTTCAAAACAAAAACAAACGGCCGCAAAGCATCCCGGTCGATACTGGGCCTTTAATTTTTCTTGATGTCGACATCTCCTTTCTGAGATATAAGCATTTGAAATCTCAAAATGCAAATGAAGTGACGTCTACCCAGGCCTCATTAAATATACAAAAGTTCTCTGGAAATAATTCTAGCAATTTTTAAAAGCTCAATATCTGTATTACTAATATTTACACTACCATTAACATTTTTACTTCTTTATAAAAACAAGCTTGCTGTCAGCTTTGAAACAAAACTTTGACAAATTCCTGGGATGACGTCACCTCATTTGCATTTTCAGATATCAAATGTTTATATCTCAGAAAAGAGAGGTCGACATCAAAGAATATTAAGTACACTTATTATACACCCCATGTACAACAGATTTGCAAAATATCATGAAGGGCTTCAGGTGCACTTTAAGGCCCGGGCAAACGACATTTGCCTCAACATTGGTTCGATTTTGTTGAACGCTGTAGAATGGTTGTTGCAGTTGAACGATGTTGAACGTAGGGGGATAAACGGTTTCAATGACAAAGTTGAAATGGGGTGGCAAACGGCTTCAACATTTGCTTCAACATTGCCGGTTCGATTTTGTTAAACGCTGTAGAATGGTTGTTGCAGTTGAACGATGTTGAACGTAGGGGGATAAACGGTTTCAATGACAAAGTTGAAATGTGGTGGCAAACGGCTTCAACATTGCCAACATAGAGTGATTTTCATATGACCGTGCAAGGAAATAGACCATTTAGTTTGTGGTAGTTGATAAAGAACAAAAGAAAGCAATGGGTTTAGTGTTTACTACTAACTATAAGTTTGCCTATTCTTTCACGGTCATATGGAAATAACTCTATAGTTATGTTCAGTTGCCATTCAACAAAATCGAACGGATATTGAAGCAAATGTTGAAGCCGTCAGCCCGGGCCTTAATGCTTGTTCATTGTGCTTCAAAGTTAACTATATGAAAGTTTCCCTGCGTCAAGAATATAAATAAACTTGAATTTAGCGGTGCTCTAATTTTGGCGCGAAAACTGAGTTTGTGATAAAAACGCGTGGGTGCTCGTATTTTGGCGCGATAACTGAGATTGTGATAAAAACGCGTGCGGCCAAGGGGAGTAGGGAGGAATGCTTTACAAAAGAACCATAGTTACTATGATGGAACCGATCGATGCATATTTTTGGGCAAAAGTTTCTGATAACTAGTAAAAGAAATAAACAGCACAACTCGCTTCTAAGACTAGGAAAACTTCACTCAGTTTTTTGCGCGGTTCTAGGGGATGAATGTCGTACTGCGGAATTGTCCTAAGGCCTACAATCATTGTCAAAAGTAGTTGGCACGATTTTAGTATTTTATCTCATAGTGACTACTTCATTTATTTTAAGTATAAAAAATTCCCCCCCCCTTCCCCCCACATCAATGTTGGTGTGAAATGATGGCGCATTGACAGGTCAACCACACAAGCACCAAACAATGACTCCCATCTCAACATTGCGAAGGGGGGTGGGGGGAGAAGTACAATTTCAGCAGTGCTAAAATGGGCAACCCTAAAACGCGGAACGGCGGAACGACGGAATGGCGGAATATTCTAAAACGCGGAACGGCGGAATATTCTAAAACGCGGAACGGCGGAATATTCTAAAACGCGGAATTTTAAAAATAGAAAAAAAAATAAACGAAAAAAAAATGTAAAAAAGTATAAAAAAAAGAATGAATGAAAAAGAAGAATGAAAAAAGAATAAATAAAAAGAATAAATCTAATAAGAATGACAATAAGAAAAGATATAAGAAACGATACATCAGGAGAAATATTCAAAATTTACACTGGCCAGAGAGTCTCAAATCCCTATGACGTGCTTAGAACATACTTCTCTTAGTTTTTATACTCTAAGTTTTTTAATAAGTTGAAATGGAAAACTATAGGGGGAATGTTAGAAATTTAATATTATTATTATTATTAGTAGTATTAGTATTAGTATTATTGTATAGTGTACATCGTGTGTGATGAACAGCCGTTCGTTCCGCGTTTTAGAATATTCCGCCGGAATATCCTAAAACGCGGAATTAAAAAAAAAAAAAAAAAGAGCAAAGAAAATATAAAAAATATAGAATTAATAAAAGAATTAATAAAAAGAATATTGAATAAAAAGAATTATAAGAATAAGAATGACAAAACTGAAATGAAAAAAGAATAAATAAAAATAACATTAAATAAAAAGAATAATATTAATGACACATCCTAATGACAATGACAAAAAGAATGTATACACCTAATTAAAAAAAGGTTGACGGGGCGAACGGCGATTGGCGATTGGTGATTGGCGATGGTTAATATGAATTCCTTCTTATTCGTTTCTAAATTACCCAAACAATGCCTCCACCGTTCGAAACCTTCGAGACATCCATCTAAGGACGTCATCGCTTAACGATGTTTGGGTAATTTAGAATAGAATAAGAAGAAATTCGTATTATCCACAGTCCCGCAATCACCAATCACCAATCGCCGTTCGCCCCGTCAACCTTTTTTGAATTAGGTGTATCTCAGGAAAAATATTCAAAGTGTTCAATGTACAATGTGTTCTATGTCTTAGAATAGAATGGTTGAAAATTTTGCAACAAACAAATATATAGTCGAAAAGAAACGATATATTGTTGTCTTATGTATTGGTATGATTATAGTATCAACCAAGAGAATCATCAGATGAAAACCACATCGACATCATTCATATTGTTCTGAATACTTCGACGAAAATATAATTCCTAATTCGCTATGGTTTAGTTCAAGATTTACACTATGGCCAGAGAATCTCAAATCCCTATGACGTGCTAAGTACATAGTTACTTCTTCTTGTAGTTTTTAAAAAAAGTTGAAATGAAAAACTATAGGGGGAATGTTAGAGAGTGAAATTTAATATTATTATTAGTAGTAGTATTAGTAGTAGCAGTAGCAGTAGTAGTAGCAGTAGCAGTAGCAGTAGCAGTAGCAGTAGCAGTAGCAGTAGCAGTAGCAGTACTAGCAGCAGCAGCAGTAGTAGTAGTAGCAGTAGTATTATTGTATAGTGTACATCGTGTATGATAAACGCCGTTCGTTCCGCGTTATAGAATATTCCGCCGGAATATCCTAAAACGCGGAATTTAAAAAAAATAGCAGCAGCAGCAGCAGTAGCAGTAGCAGTAGCAGTAGTAGTAGTAGTAGTAGTATATATATTGTATAGCGTACGTCGTGTGATAAACGCCGTTCCGCGTTTTAGAATATTCAGCCGGAATATCCTAAAACGCGGAATTAAAAAAAAATAAAAAAAGAGCAAAGAAAATATAATAAATAAAGAATAAATAAAAGAATAAATGAAAAGAATATTGAATAAAAAGAATTGTAAGAATAAGAATGACAGTAAAAATATTTTTCTCAATAATTGTGAATTTGATTATGTATCCATTTATATTTATGATGGTGTACATGTGTGTGTATGATCAGGGGAAGACTACTGGCAGTTTGTGGTTCAGTACATGCTCACTATATTAACTAAATGATATAAACTATACAAACTCACTATATACTCACATATTGAATAAGAAAGGTATGCGAATAAGAATAAGAATGAGAGTTAAGTAGTAAAGTAGTAAAGTTGTTGTAATGGTATAAAACTATAAACATCTATGCGAGTAATAATCACAAATAATCAGTCAGTTTAAAGTTCTCAACATAATAATAATACTTTATTTCTTAAAAATCTCATTGAAAATGATATAAAATGTGAATAAATTTTGAAAAAATTGTACAATTACGAAAAAAGGACGGAAAGGACTTTTACAAATGGGTATGTATATATCAGTAAAATGTGCTAAATTAACCATTATTTGATCGGAATCAACATGGCGGTGAATGAGGGTATGTGAGAGGCTTTAATGATAACATGTTGACAGACAAAAGAACAATCATGATTGAGAATTAAGCAAAGCTTCACACCTCGTTGATCCTTAATCCCCCACAAATATTCCAAACTTGCGGTTTCCGATGAATCATTTCATATTAAAAAAGTAGCTTGCGTCTTGTTATGTGATATTGAGTTTATATACTTTATAAATTATATAGTTAATATAGTGAGCATGTACTGAACCACAAACTGCCAATAGTCTTCCCCTGATGATACACACACATGTACACCATCATAAATAATGGATACACAATCAAATTCACAATTATTGAGAAAATATATTCTTACTGTCATTCTTATTCTTATAATTCTTTTTATTCAATATTCTTTTTATTCATTCTTTTATTCATTCTATATTTTTTATATTTTCTTAGCTCTTTTTTTTTTAAATTCCGCGTTTTAGGATATTCCGGCGGAATATTCTAAAACGCGGAACGAACGGCGTTCATCACACACGATGCATATGTAAACTATACAATAATACTACTGCTACTAATACTACTAATACTACTAATAATAATAATATTAAATTTCACTCTCTAACATCCCCCCTATAGTTTTCCATTTCAACTTTTTTAAAAACTAAAAAGACAAGTATGTTCTAAGCACGTCATAGGGATTTGAGATTCTCTGGCCATAGTGTAAATCTTGAACTAAACCATAGCGAATTAGGAATTATATTTTCGTCGAAGTATTCAGAACAATATGAATGATGTCGATGTGGTTTTCATCTGATGTATCTCTTGGTTGATACTATAATCATACCAATACATAAGACAACAATATATCGTTTCTTTTCGACTATATTTGTTTGTTGCAAAATTTTCAACCATTCTATTCTAAGACATAGAACACATTGTACATTGAACACTTTGAATATTTCTCCTGAGATATACATTCTTTTTGTCATTGTCATTAGTATTATTCTTTTTATTTAATGTTATTTTTATTTATTCTTTTTTCATTTCAGTTTTGTCATTCTTATTCTTATAATTCTTTTTATTCAATATTCTTTTTATTAATTCTTTTATTAATTCTATATTTTTTATATTTTCTTTGCTCTTTTTTTTTTTTTTTTTAATTCCGCGTTTTAGGATATTCCGGCGGAATATTCTAAAACGCGGAACGAACGGCTGTTCATCACACACGATGTACACTATACAATAATACTAATACTAATACTACTACTAATAATAATAATATTAAATTTCTAACATTCCCCCTATAGTTTTCCATTTCAACTTATTAAAAAACTTAGAGTATAAAAACTAAGAGAAGTATGTTCTAAGCACGTCATAGGGATTTGAGACTCTCTGGCCAGTGTAAATTTTGAATATTTCTCCTGATGTATCGTTTCTTATATCTTTTCTTATTGTCATTCTTATTAGATTTATTCTTTTTATTTATTCTTTTTTCATTCTTCTTTTTAATTCATTCTTTTTTTTATACTTTTTTTTACATTTTTACATTTTTTTTTCGTTTATTTATTTCTATTTTTAAAATTCCGCGTTTTAGAATATTCCGCCGTTCCGCGTTTTAGAATATTCGGCCGTTCCGCGTTTTAGAATATTCCGCCATTCCGTCGTTCCGCCGTTCCGCGTTTTAGGGTTGCCCTGCTAAAATAACTTTATCACATTCGTGCCAACACTTTTGTCAATGATTGTAGTTCAAACGTCGCATCTCACAAGTGCCGAATTTATAATGCAAATGAATTCAACAATAAGTTTTGCACATTTGCATAATAGACTAGGCTAGATAATAAAAGAAAGTATTTATTCAAACGATAACAAACGTATCGTGTGACGTTTGAAATGGGCAACGAACAAGCGTATGCTGCTGGCGCGTGTTTTTTGGCGCGAAAATGATTGAATGGATTATAACGTAAACACTATTGAATTGACAGTAATGGATGGCAATATGATTGAATTAAATGTATTAGAAACAGCTGTTGATATACGTGAGAAAACTACTAAATACATACCACCCAACTTGCTTATTATGCAAGGAAACCCCTGGAAACCATAGGGGTTTAGTGTTTATATTTAGAGGTTTTAACCGTCAGACTTTACAATTGCCAAAGCAACATAGAAATAACCTCCAGCTCCTCTTTGTTGTACTATATACTTATCGTACACTTCTACTTCATGTGTTTCCTTTTATAAGCGAGGCTTAGCTAGGCTTTCCACACTCGTTTAAGGACTTTAAGATACATTTACCATGGTTCCAGAGTAGCCTGCGTAAACAGACCCTTATTTATAGCGCTCGAAACGTCTCCCGCGAACAAGGGAGTCATTTCAAGCGCTAATAAGGGTCTGTTTACGCAGGCTAGTTCCAGAGGAGCTTAGTTATTTTTATAGGGAATAATACGAGCATACAAAATAGTCCTCGAAACTACTTTAAATCGTAAAAAATAAGAGAGATACATTTTAAAGTAAGATACATTTTAACTCGATTTTTTTAGAACCTTCGACGTGTCCCTCTCTAGATCTCCTTTCCCTTCTTGTTCTCGTCCCCGTCCCCTCCCCCCTTGAGCCTGTCTATGAAGTCAGTACATGATCGCCCTCTTCAAGTTTTCAGAATAAGCTTTCAATCGAAATATTCACTGCAAAACTGTCACAGCTAATAGAATCGAAACTACTTTAAATCGTAAAAAATCCTCAAACCTCTGGCATCCAGGGTAAGATACATTTTGACTCGATTTTTTTAGAACCTTCGACGTGTCCCTCTCTAGATCTCCTTTCCCTTCTTGTTCTCGTCCCCGTCCCCGTCCCCTCCCCCTTGAGCCTGTCTATGAAGTCAGTACATGATCGCCCTCTTCAAGTTTTCAGAATAAGCTTTCAATCGAAATATTCTCTGCAAAACTGTCACAGCTAGAATCAAATTTATACCGTTGAGTAACTTATGTTGTTGCGAAGCTAGCGAAGGAGAAACACTCAAAAAGACTGTTTTAAAAATTGAATAATCTTGTTCCAGTATTAAATAGTACTCTAGGTACACAGAGGTTATTTTCTCTTTTATTTAGCGTTTGTAACTTTGACGATTTGTGAAGCAACGAAAATTCAACTAGGTTTCCCTTGAGAATATAAACAAACACAGACGTGCAAATGATGAATACAAATACTAGATCAAGAAATTAAACCCTCTAGTTTCTAGCGTACAGTAACAGCTAATCAAACACCTAAATACCTTCTTTTTAAAAAGTAAAAACCTACTAGGTAACTACGTGTTTGGTTTTATAACATATTTTAAGCGATTTCAACGTAAATGTTTTGCGTCGAAATTTCGCGCGCTTTTCAATCACGCGGTTTCATCTACAAGCCAGTAGATTCCCACGCTATTAACCGTGAATTACGATAACTTATCATTAAATAAACATACCAGTTTCTAGATGTAAATTTGAGATTCAGCAATAAGCAGAGCTTTACATTTTGTACTTTATTATAAGAGGTTTTTTTTAATCAAGTCAATGCATATTTCATTTGATTTTGTAGTGTATAATTGACCATTTTGCACCAATTGTTTTCGTAGAATCATGAAAAATGTAAACATTGTTTGTATCAATGATTGAAGCATCGACGCAATAGAGTAATGCGTAAAAATAAGCGAGCGTAATAGCTCAATTATATTCTAATGCATATCTTTCTATTAAAAACTTATTGGCTTATCTCGATTTACACTTCATTATACTTGACAAAGTTTAGCCGATAAATAGTTCGATATGGCAGAGAAACAAATATTATCTATCAATCCATCAACTGTCACATTTGTTTATTTTGCTATACATACCATTTAGCACAAAGTTCACATTCAAGCAAGCTGGCATTATGAAAGATAAAAATAATACCTTTGAAATATAAACACATATTTTTAAAAAGAAGTTGAGTTTATCTTGAAAAGTTTTATTTGCCGACAAAAGCAGAATTGTGAGTTTTTCGCAACTCGCAGGCATTCATGCATCAAAACAACCTCTCACCTCGGTTAGGTGCGAGAAATTTGTAAACAATAGGAGGGATAAAGCATTGTTTCGGCGTTTGGTCTCTTTCCGCATTCTCAAAACTTTTAGAAAATAAAAATTATTGAAGGGTATCAAAAAGAGTTTTAAAAAATGCTTTTGATTGAAATCTGAGGGTTTTTTTCGAATAAAGTTTCAATTTGCGGTAGTTTTGAATTGCTTTTTTGATGTTGTTAGCGGTTGGGGATTAATTTTGACAAGTGTTATTGTGGGAATATTTATTTTGCAATGATCTCACTATCCAAGCTGAAAAGACTTCAACAGAACAAGCTTATAAACAAGCTAATAAACAATTTACAAAAGGATTTGAAGAGCCTATACTTCCACACCGGAAAAACATTAAATTGCCACTATAAAATTTGGAAAACTTATAACTTGAAAGTTTTATTTGGATCATGCGTCTGGATTTTTTCTCCTAACTTTTGACAACCGGCCTTTTTTGAGGCGGTATTCAAGATGTAAATCAAAAGCTTGCTGTCATTAACGAATTAACGCTATTTTCAGCTGGGATTTCATAACGCAATCACATGGACACCCAACGCGCTTGCTAAAATCTCGTGCGCAAAAAAAATTGAAAACTGAAATATTTTTCTATTTTTAACGGTTTTCTTCGTCGGATATTTAAAGGATAGACATAATTAAAGGATAGATAGATTTCTAAAGGTTTTTGTTGTGGAGTTAAGTGGTGTGATATATGATGTTGTTGTTCTGGACAATACAACGGTCGCTAATTATACGTCATTGACTAATGGTGATATAAATACCGGCGTGTCACAGGCTGAGCTCATTTTCCCGTGCAACTCGAGCAGCTCTACACATCATAAACTCTCTGAAGCAAAATGGTATGTTTTGGGACGAAAGTCGTTGTTATTTAGTTTACAAACTTATCACATTGTATCAGCTTTTGATAATTGTTACTTTTTACTGCATTTTAGTGGCTTTCTTGTGGTATTTCTGACAAGTTAAATTGCACTCGTGTTTGTGCGCTATTTTCACGATTTGTTGCTCCTTCTTCCTTCCAGGCTAGCGAAGAAACTTCTACTTATCTTGTCGGAAAAAGGTTCCCAAATCGTTTGTTCGTCGGTGGACTCCCGCCACCTGTAAGTATTCATTTTTTATAATTGATCTTTTAAAGTTCTAATTGTGCCGTGACTGCACCTGTAATTTGCGCGTGCATTTTAAGTTTTTATTCGATAATTGTTATGCTCGTTTTACAAGAGCGACGAATAACTTAGTTTCTTTAATTGAAAAAGTCATTTATCAAGTGAATTTATGTCTAGCCATATATGTAATAGTAAATTTCAATTCGTGGTTTTTGAATCCGTTAATCTTTATCTATGAAAAGCGCTCTCAACCTGAAGCGGATTAATCTCATACATTAATCTGCTCCATGTGTGCGATACCGTATGTACTCTTAAAAGAGAACGTCGGTTTTGCAGCCATTTAGTTTTGCCCTGAAATTATTTTCCTCGTGTGTGCAGTGTTGTATCTTCTTGAGTTCAATTTAATTGTTCTTTACGGATTATCAGCGTATTTCCACTCCTCCGGAAGTCTGCGAAACCGCAGCGTTGTTGTTTCAAAGTTGACGAAATACAGAAGCGTTTTTGTATTAACTTCTTTTCTGCGTTTTAGGCGTAAATCGCAGTGACACAGTTTGCAGTTTAAAAATTTATTTTGCTGATTTTTGAAGTAGTTGTTTTTGATGTAGATACCTTTTAACTAAACGTGCGTTTTCAAAAGACTTGCGTCCAAAACGTACGTACTCGTGCATTTGTAGGTTTAGAAATAAATACTTTTTACCTTAAGATAACATTTTCCTAACATTTTTAACTTAAAATTATCGGCATCGCATACTTTCATCTCTGCAGTTACTTTAGAGCGTCTTTAATATCTTTTTTGTGGTATACTTTATGTCAATTATCCAATTTAACTCAATTTTCTTACTGTTTTTTCTTTTTTCTAGGTCTCTGCCACCGAACTTGCAGAGTTCTTCAGTAATTTCGCAGCTGTCATTGACAGCAAGGTTATTTGTGATGACGCGGGCATAAGCAAAGGGTGAGTTAAAACATTCAAAGTCCTTTATTAGTTTGTGTTAGGGAATTGATACACATTGTCATATCTAAGTAACTGAAAGTCAAGGGTTTTTTTGTAATCGAAACTTTAGCGAAGTGGGCGATTAGTGTCACAAGTTTATTTTAGGGATGGGACATTTGATACTTTGATGAAAAATATTGTGCAACTCTTGAAGGCATGGAAAAACTTGAAGAAATAAACTGATCCCTCCCTCATTGAATATTACACGGTCCATTATTTGTTAAATTCCTGTTGTTGATGCAATACTCATTCATTTAAATTTACCAAAATAAGAGCAGTCCCTCTGTTCAAGGCTTATATGCTCTGGTCCAGTTCTTAGCATAAAAAGATAACTTTTATTCATTTATATTGTAATCTTAATATTATTTTATTTCTGTTTGTAGTTATGGGTTTGTGTCCTTCAAAAGTACTAAAGACGTCAAAAGAGTGTGCCAAATGGTAAGTCTGGTTTAGTCTGGTTTTATCGGGAGTCGATTTTCTGTAAGTCGATTGTGATTGGACAGTTTTGTTCAGGTGGGCCCAGTTAGTGTGTCCGCACTGTTAGTCTATTTCAACTAGAATGAAGTGGACATTACAAAAATATATTATTTCTTGTTGACTAAATTGTTAATATAAAAATTAAATGATTTTACCCAGTGTATATCAAATGTTGATTTAATATTTGTGATTGTCGAGGTGTGTGTAGTCTCAAGAGAGAGAGAATAAGTGGTGTATGTTCTGACAACTGAGTTGGGGTCATCACAAGTACACTCTGATGTTGTCACAAAACTATCTCGAGACACACTTGGATGATCTAAATTGATCAACAAAAGTTAATTCTATGAACTTCTCATAAATCTTATGTTTGTTTACTTATTTAGGGGACTCTCTTCTTGAGAAACAAGAAGTTAAATATTGGGCCTGCCGTTAAGAAAGAGGGGCCAACCATTCAACCCGAGGTCGTAATTGGTAAGTGTTATTAATCTACAAATGATGGTGATGATGATGGTAAAACTGGTGATGATAATAATGATGATAGTACAAGTAATGCATATGTTATGTTAATGATGATGATGATAACAATTATAGTACATATGATGATAATGATCGTAAAACATAGTGATAATGATGGTAATGATTGTGATAACAATGATAGTATATGTAATAATGTTAGTGAGGACAATGATGCTGATAAGGATGTTAGTACATGTAATGATGGTAATGATTTTAATAACAATAATAGTAATGATTATGGCAATAATTAATGATTATATTGTTGGTGTTGTAGATGTTATAATGATGACCTCCATGAAAAGCAATGTTAGTCATAATGGTTGGGTTGATAATAATATTTATTTTACCATTTCCAGTTCCATCAGCACCATCGAAGGGGGAATTCTATTACCCTACTCTTCCACAAGTCGTAAGTATTATATCCATATATAAGCATGTGTTATAAGTGCAAAGGGGGACTGGAGGTTTAAGTTGATTGGTTACAAATGTAAATATGTGACGCTGATTAATCCATAAGTAAACACGGCACTACAATATTGCTGGTTATTTGTTTATTCTAATCAATTTACTTTTGCTAAAACTATTCCACTCTGGTGAATATTGTTGAAAAATATCCTCGAGTATGTCTTGAGTATTATACCTCTGTATTCACATTGCCCCATGGCAGATAACTGTTAACACATGATAATAATATAATTCTTACTAAACATTTTTCTTCTTTATAGCAACAAGTACAGTATGAACCCCAGCTGTATTATTATTCACTACCCATGGAGCCAGTAAGTAATAGTTAATTCTTGTATAAATGGGTCATTCCACATGAGACATTGAAATAATGAAATTTTGACAACATTAAAAAGCGTGCTCCAAAAAGAGAGTTAACTGACTAAGGTTCTCAATGTGATTTTACTGTAATATTATCTATTCTATGTGATATTTACTAAGCAAATTAGGCAATTTTCTTATATTTGACTTACTGAATTTGCCATTTGTAATGTCCGTCACGTTTCTTGTAATGTCTGTCACGCTGAATATTCCCTTTTTTTAAAAAATAGAAAAAACAACTAAAAAATATAGGTCTTCAGTAAGAAAACTTAACCTATAACCAAATGCTAAAAAGCATTTGTTTGCTATAAACTTCTCACAATTCACAGGAATTTCACTTCTAATTTACCCAACTGGAATTAGTGGTAGTTTTAGCTGTAATGTCCGTCACGGTCCTTTTGGACAAAAAACTGACATGCCGAAAATTATTTCTGAAAAGATTTTTCATGCAAATTGTAGACAAGGTTCTAAGACAGTTATGTGAAAAAATAAATTGTAAGATAATGCAACTGTGTATGAAACACAAGCTTATTTAGGTCTGTGAATGTAATGTCCGTCACAGTGGAATGGCCCAAATGTACAAATGCCACACCTCCCTTGTGCAAATGGATTAAAATAAGATTTATTTTGAACACTAGTATTTATGGGTTCATGTTGTTTTGGGTTTACCCAAAGTTAGTACACACTAATGTGGATACTGGCTATGATACTATAGAGCAGATTTTGTATTGCTGTGAAAAGTTCAGTGCATGTGCTTGCCTTTCCGCGACCATGATGTTTTAGAATGTTTTTTTTTTTTATGTTCCTTCCTGTGCCTTGACCAGGTTCGTGCCTGAGCTTTTCAGTCATATGGAATCAGACTGCTCAATTGCAGTTGTACTTTAATATTAACAAAATTTCTGTACATTTTACAATGTAAATTACCTTTATTATATAGATAAACCTTTTTTCCTTTCTTTTTCAGACTCAGTACAACAACAACAATAATAACAACAGCAACTACTTGAATACATTTCCTAGTCATGGTTGCTATGGGAACTATTTACCCATGGAAGGTACAGTCCTTGTAAGTTTTTATAATATTCTAATGCAGGATAAATCAGCCAACGACTGCCGCCAACAGATATTTTAAATTATTGAATATGTTGAATGGTTACTTGTCACACTTCTGAAGCACAGTGAACTGAAAACTCACCAATCATAGTCTCTGGTTCCAATCACTATTTAATATGCATGCTTGCCGATGCAGATAGTTTCTGTAAAAATTCTGTCAATAATGTAAATTTGTCAATTTTTGTCCTGTCTTGAAATGCTCAGTTGTCTTTCAAAAAAGTTAATATTTAGCAGGTATACTAATGTCTATCTTTTTTCTTTAGCCCCTTGTAATGTGATAAACTACAGTGAAGTCCCATGTGCAAATGCGGTAAGTATTTTTTAATATAAATACTTCTTATGCAACAATATTGATGCATAATTATAGGATTTTAAAACAGTTTACTTTTTCAACTGGATATACACTTTTGAAAAAATGTCCTGAAGAGAAATAACTTATAAAAAAATAAGTATTTACTTTTCCGATAAGTGTTGAACTCACTACCGGAGGAATATTTGAAAATTTGAATATCAAAAAGTCACGTGACCCACCAGGTGATTAGTGGTTCTGCCCAAAAACAACACAAAACGATCCCACTAAATGAAATCAAGGTTATCTGAAAGTATTGTTGCCTTTTGTATTGTTTTCACAAAAAAATCGAAAATATCTTGTTTTATCTGATATTACCTACTTTCCCAGGCCTTAATGTACTCGAGTGGCCAATCGGAGACAGCACGTTAGATCAGACATTATGTTTTTGTGTGCACTCCTGGCGCCATCCATTTGAAGATGTAGAAAAAAAGCACAAGTCAGTTTGACATGAGCGAGCATGAGTTTGTATCATATCCATGAAGAAATAGCTTGAAAGATTGTTAATTAACAATTATTTTTGCCTTTATTTTCAGTATGAGCCACCAATGAACGAGGAATCAAGAAAGGGAGGTTACTTTAAAAAACAACCAAGGCGTCAGAACCTTCCCCCAAGACTCAAAACAAAGAGAAGTCATTAGTATGCATGTTAGACAAGCAGTCTAACACAGACACTAATTTACTGAAACTGTACAGATATCATATTTTTGATTGGACAATATTTATGTAGACCTCTTTCAAACAACATTGACTAAAGTTTTTTGTACAAAATATGGCATTCCTAAGCACAAGGACTTAAGCCTGGTTTTCACTAGCGACGCGACGCAACGCAAGGGCAAACGCAAGCACAAGCATGTGAAAACCAGACGTGAATAAGCGCAAGCGCAAACAAACTATTCACTAGTGCCACGCACAAGCGCAAACGCAAGAAAAAAAGCCTCTTGCGCTTGCGTCTGTGTCTGCGCTTGCATCGCTAGTGAAAACCAGGCTTTAGAAGTATAAAATAGTGTGAATAAGACATGAAAAATTAAGGGTAACACTACTTGTGTTGCATGTTTCAAGTGTTTGTGCTCTGTCTTACAGAGTTTTGATTATGCAATATTCACAAAAGTAAAAGAGTAGAATATGTGACATCAATCTGAAAATACAAAATGGTTAATAGTTAGTCACCGAGACATTTTCAGTCTTTGAATGCTATAATATACAAAAGCTTTAGTCAATGTTCTTGTAATAGCTCAATACTTTTGATCTGAACTCTTAAATGAATAATTTTTTGAAAAGAATTTTAGGAGCATTTTTGTCTTGTTTTAGACCAAATTTTCGCTCAAAGAGCCACACGTATATTTCTAACTACATCCCACTTTTAAAGGGAGGTTTTTCATCTTACTAGTAATCTTTTTATGTATCGTTTAGGATATTTTATACGATTGCCATACATATGATTGCATATGCAATCTTTAAGTAACTTCTTGTAGAAAAACATTCATATATTTTCAAGTATTTAAATACTTCCAGTAATCCAGTGTATTCATTCAGATATTTTTCGCAAAATGTATGTAAATTCCTATATTATTAATCAGTATATATTTGCTATTAGTGCAATAAAGAAAGACATTTGATTATAAATGTTTGACACTGTTTTTTTTTTTCATTACATCGATCTGCTATCTTATCATTGTAATTTACATGTCTACTATACCAACAATGCATTTCAGTCTTAGAATGCACTGCAGTTAAAACTTGTATGCAAGAACCCATCTCTTTCAAGTTAGCCCAAAAAAGTTTTTTTAAACATTTCTGTTTTTTACATTACAACTGCGTCCAAATATGCGTGTGTTTATAACCTCAATAATAATTTGCTTTGCAAATGTTTCGAGCTAAAAATAAATAGTCATGTTTTTGTAAAAATAACTAGATTTGTTCTACAAATTACTGTTTAAGATGTTAGTTTTTGGCAATTAAAACGTCTCCATATTTGTGTGTAACTTAGATTTGTTCTAGAAATTCACGGTTTATAGTAAGAGAAATTTAAAAGTACATGTTAGTTTTTGGCAACCAAAGATACGCCGCAACAAAACGCCATTTTATTTTCATTAAGTTAAATTTTGAATTTTAGATTTTATAAAGGTACCGATAATAGATTTGTCATTCTCGGTATTTTTGATGATTCATTTACCTACAACGTAAGCATCGGGGTTATATCTAAACGGCAATGCATGCAAAAAGCGGCAATGTGGCCGATACAATAATGGCGGGCTTTTTGAACTCATTCAATTTACTTCCAAAAGAGTACGCTTTTCCGGCAAAATACAATATTAAATTTATCGTCATTAATTACAAATATGGATTAAAACATTTGCGGTACAAACGGACAAAGAAAAGCGCAAATAAAATATTAATAATATCGGTAAAACGGAAATTTTTTGTGTGAAACTGTAGGCCTTTTTTGATGTATTGTAACTGCGGCGCGCGGAAAAACGTATGGTAAACATGCGGTAACGTAAGACCTCTTCCGTAAAAGATGCATCAAAGAAAATTAAAAGAATAATCGGCATGTGCGGTACGCGGAAAAGAAAAGGTAAAGAAATAACATCCAATATCAAGGTTGAGCCGAAAAGATTAGAAGTAAAGTTACAAGAAGCCGAACTTCAAAGAAAACGAAAGAGAAAGACTGAAGCGGAAAAGAACATCCGTAATCGATGCGTTGACGCAAGCAACTCACGTAAAACTTCTAAATATGAAAGAACGTCTTTGAAAATATGAAAAAAAAAACACCACACAACTGGTTGGAACTGATAAGAACTTAGTTCTGCAATGTCAAGCACAGGTATTTGGCGGAATTTCTCGAGCCAAACAAATATCAAAATGTAAATATAAATGCTTTACTTTTTTGACAAACTATGTGGACCTACGCGGTCAGCGTCAGGTGTACGAAGACAATAGTAACCGCTGAAAATTATATCTTAGAGATTCCTTTTCATGAACTAATTTTTTGGAACTTTTTCAGACCTTTGTGGGTGAAATCCGACTTAGACCCCAATCCAACCGTTTTTTCCCGGAAATACACAGGGAACCCAATATACTATTAATGAGGAAACATTGCAAATCAGTAAAGTTGAATTTAAAAATCCATGTTATTGTCACTTTTAATATAAATACATTAATATTAATTCTCTCTATATAATTCGATCTGCCTGAATAATTCCTAAATAATATTTCAAAATATACATGTTTTGGGCAAAGTGTTGAGAAAGATACAGTTGATGTTTGTGACTGACATTTAAATGGTTTAAACCCAGGTGTAAGCAAGGGAGCACGGCAGACTGTTGTTTGTGGTTTGGATATATTCAATCTTTAAAAGGTTTTGAATTACAACAATCTTTTCAACGTTTTAAATTACATCAACAGTTAAATTGGTAGATTAATGGGACTATCCGCTAGCAAGGGAAAAATGCGGGCGCGCCTGCCTCTGCGAGCGAGTCCCTCCGGGGCTCGCGGGGAGTTATAACTCTCGGGTGACACTCGTACATTGCTCGTCCCTATGGGACTCGCTCGGCAATGATATTTGTGCCCGCATTTTTACTGGTCAGTCGATTGACGAAATAAGCCGTTTATGTAATTTAAAACTTTGAAAAGATGGTTGTAATTTAAAACCTTCAAAAGAACGAATATATCCAAACCACAAACAACAGTCTACCGTGCTCCCTTGGTGTAAGTGATGATGGTGAATTGTAATTGTCTGTAGTTTTGAGTTTTGAGTTTAGACTTTAGTTACTCTGAAATAGTTTCATGTTATCTAGCATCGCTGTAATATTTGGCAAAGGAGCATTTGCACAGGGATAGCCTCCATCCACAGTAAATGCAAATCTGTTTATTTTTTTTAGAGGTTATGTTTTGCTATAATTTGCTTGGAATTTTTGAATATTTTATAACAGATCGAGGCTTAGCCTGTACCTGTGTCAAATAGTACAGCAGTGCTACAATCTTTGTCAAAAGTAGTTGGCATGATGCAAGTAATTTATCAGATAGTGACTACTTTATCTATTTTAAATAAAAAAACATTTACCCCTTCCCCCACATCAATGTTGGTGTGAAATGATAGTACACTGATAGGTCAACAACACAAGCACCAAACAATGACTCCCTCCTCAACATTACAAAGAGGGATTGGTGGAGTAGTAGAATTTCAGCAGTGTTAAAACAATTTTGTCAAAGTCATGCCAACACTTTTGTCAAAGATTGTCGATAATGTAAAATGGAGTATTCACTAGCAAAATTGTGAAATATTTCTTAATATGTGGTTGCCAAGGTTACCATAATCGTTTCTTCACAATATAAAGAACAGTTACAGCAAATAAGATAAGACCAAATATTAGCAATAGTCTGTCTGTCACTTCTCGTCTATTGTACTTATTTAATAAATTTTTACTTGTTTGTATGATACCAGATAACCCTTTGTATTCCTCTTGTGTGTCTGTTACAGTTGCAGAAGATGTAGCTGAGCACAAATAAGAAATAGAGTTGGAAATATACAACCAAATAGCTTGAAAATGTGTGATATGGTATATTTTGATGTGTTTTTTCATGTTATGTAGTTTATTCATTAATTGCATTAATTCTAGAAACTAGTACAGAGTCCCCTCTTAGCCCCTCCTCGTTTAGAACATGGCCAATTGTGTACTTTCAGTTTTCACACCAGATGACGTGTTCCTCATAAGTTGATTTGTCTGTCCAGACTATTTGTCTGTCTTCTAGTGTGTCAAGGCTAATGTGTGTAGTTTTGTGCTATGATGGAATCTTACCTAACAGTTCCAAATCCCTTTCTCCCTGTTTTACTTGACTCTCCATACTTCTAGCAATACTCATTAAATCCTTTGTAATATTACTTGTTGTAGCTGCTAATCCCTCCTTGTCATAATTTCTGAAAAACATTAAAAAAATCAATAGACGTTTCCCAAATTTGCTTGGCTGATCACAAAACAAGTTCTAAGTCAAGTGTGAACTTGATTCTTTTATTTATCAAGGCCAACCTCGACTTGGAACAATTGTTTTGTGATCATCCAAGCAATTCCAGGAAAGGTATATTATAATAACATTGCAAAAATATTGTTTAGTTTTAGTTTGGATGCTTTGCCATTGAAAGGACAGGCTGCAGGCTAGTTTGATGGATTATGTTATTCCTTTTTGATGTAAAATAGTAATAATTGATTGGTTGATTGAATGATTGGTTGGTTGGTTGGTTGGTTGATGGAATGATTGATTGGTTGATTGAATGATTGATTGAATAATTGGTTGGTTGATTGAATGATTGATTTATTAAGTGGTTGATTGATTGGTTGATTTATTGAATGATTTATTGGTTTATTGTGTGATTGATTGATTGATTGATTGATTGATTGAATGAATGATTGGATAATTGGTTGAATGATTGATTTATTAATTGGTTGATGAATTGAATGATTGATTGATTAGTTGATTGATTGGTAAATGAATGGTTGATTGATTGATTGAACGATTGATTGGTTGATTGATTGGTATATTGAATGGTTGAATGATTTATTGAATGATTTATTGAATGATTGATTAGTTGATTGATTGAATGATTGATTTATTGATTGGTTGATGAATTGAATGATTGATTGGTTGATTGATTGGTATATTGAATGGTTGAATGATTTATTGAATGATTTATTGAATGAATGATTGATTGATTGAATGATTGGTTGATTGAATGATTGATTGAATGTATGATTGGCTTGATTTATTGGTTAAATGTGTGATTGATTGATTGATTGATTGAATAATTGATTGGTTGAATGATTGGTTGATTGGTTGATTGATTGAGCGATTGATTGAAATTTAATTGGGATGTGATTTGGTATCATCTTGTAGATCTGCCATCTAGCAAAGATCTTCCCAGAATTCACCTGAGTGATCATGAACCAATAGATTCAAGTTGAGGCTGGAGTGGATATAATACAGTGAATGTATAGATTCATCCAGTCCAGCCTCAATGTGAATCTATTTTTTCATGATCAGTGAATCTTATCCTTTCACTTAAATTATCAATCCTTATTTATGTAATCATATTTACATATTTACATATCTATTTATCTTTATATATTTATTATTTAAATTTTGCTTCAATCTTTAATAGTATAATATAAAAATCTTGTAAAAAATATATGAATGAGCAATAAAAGTATTGTGTTTTATTATATAACATATAGTGGTATACCGAGTGATATCAACTAGATAAAAAGCCTATCCTAGTCATGAAGATATTATTGATATCACACATGTGTGATATCACTCTCTACCAGTCAACTTTCAGTATTGTAACGAAACCATTGTTTGGTAGTAAAATATTTTTTTGATTTGCTTGAATCTGTTATATAATAAACAGAACATTACATGAGCGCTTGCAGATATGAATTTTATCTTCTCGTGTTGAAAAGATATCCCACTCGTTCGCTGCACTCACTCTTGGGATATCTTATCAACACTCGAAGATAAAATTCATATCTCCGCGCGCCCATGTAATATCCTCTATGTATTGTATTGTATTGTATTGTACTGTTCAGACAAAGTCTATCACAGTATAACTGACTCACCTCTTTCGAAGATTTGATGACTGTCCAGAAAAAAGACTTTCTCGTTCAGTCTGGTCAATTTTTGATTTGCATGCAAGGTTTGCTTTCCTTGTCGAAGACTGCAGGCTATAATCAGGATGACATAAGTTGTTGATTTTTGTTATCATCATTATAAATACAGAGCTAAACCAAAAGTTAATTGACATCATAATCATAACCATTGATTAGTATCAGTATCAGTATGAATAAAATATTTAATATTGTCACTATCCTCATTATCATTCATAATTATTGTATCAACACCAAAAACTGCTACCTCAACCATCATTATTATTGTTGTTCTGATCATCATTGTGACCATTATTATCATCACCATCATCATTATGATCATCATGATCATCATCACCATCATTAAGGGACAGCATCATTATCCCAATCAACAGTGCTAGCAACAGCATCATCAAAACCACCACTACCATCATCATAATTATATGGCTATATATACTATCAAGATCACCACCACCATCATCATATACCTTATAACTTCATTCTTGTGTTGTTCCATCACTGCTAAAATAGCTTCAGTATCTGTATCTTTGTCTTGTTCATTAGCAAGTTGTTCGAGTTTCTTTAATAAAACATTACATCATGACAATAGTAATCAATTTCTACCTTTTAAAAAATTTTTTACAAACACGTCACCACTAACGCCATTTACTAAACCATTGTTATCTAGTCATTATTCAAAACCATTGTTGCCCCAGTGGGGAGGGGTTGTGACTCGTATAATGAACATAATAATCGTCATTTTGAACTCGCAATTCTACCATAAAACAGTTTAAATGGAATTGTACAAAGTTATTGATAATTTCTAGTGACTTTTCGCGTACCTCTATCATTGATTTTAACAAATTAATCCTCATTTTAATCTTTGTGTTAAAATCATTCAAGACAGTCAAAGGTCCATCACATTGCCGTATTTCTTGCACCAGATTACGAACTTCAAACTCTGTTTTCACGATATTTCGAACTTGAAATTTGGCTTGAATAGGAACTTCCAGTTCTTCCGCCATTTTGAATTTAAATTAAGCCCCCAAGGGATCATGGTTATTTTGTTTGAATTTTCGTTGATGTCTCGTTTACTCGGCTCTGAGCCGAATACTTTCCGGAGTTTGTTGTTTTTAAATAAAATAGTTTATATTGGGATTATATTGGGTATTTCTAAGCATTAAAACTGTAGGACGAAAATATTCAAATGTTCTTTATAAATATAAAGGCAAATATTTAATTTGAATAAGAGAAAAGCGCTTTTTACATATATTTCTGATATTTTAAAACCTATAATATAATTTGGAAGTTCTTGTAAGAGAAGTAATAAAAAATAATCAGAATCAATTTTCAACCATTATTTGATTATTTTGAAGGTATTATTCTACGAGTTTTAATTTATACGGGAGTAAAGAAATCCGAAGTCTAGATTCAAGTTTCGGAAAGCCTTCGGGATACCGCCAAATTCGAGCCATGTGAAAGCCAACAGCCAATCAGCTTCGAGAACTGTGTTGCTCGTAAGGAAAGCGTTTGGAAGGATTCATGAGCATCGTGTATGAACATTTCACTAGCTTTTACTCAATTATTGGGCAAACAAACAACTTAGCCATCAGTATAGATGGCTCAGACGGAAGACAAAGACTTTATTTCTACGTCTGAGAAGTGTGACGAGTCGTTACAAAAGGGTACAAAGCGCGCGAACACAAGCCCTACCCAGCAAGCTAATGCATCATGGCTAGTCGGAGATGTTGTGTGGTCAAAAATACCCGGCCATCCTTGGTGGCCTTCCATGGTTGCTTACGATCCAAATAGTGCTGTGTATTTCCAGTACAAAGGCAGAGCTAGGTATTACCATGTGCAGTTCTTTGGGCAGGATCCCGTTCGTGGTTGGGCATCTGAAAGATCGGTTATAAAATTCGAAGGTATCTATTGTGCATATTCAATGTAGTTTTAAGCTTATTTTTGCATCTTTCATTTCACCATCGTGATCGCGTTAAGAAAGCTTTAATTTGTAATGTATTCTCAGAGGGAATCGTAAATAAACTTTAGTAAAGATTTAGAGTTATATCTGCAGTGAAAATATTGATTTTGAGAAGGTTTAGTTTTATCGTACCATTTCTTGTCCGCCATGTCCGTACCTCTTGCAGATGCATTTTGAAATAATTGTACGAAAAAGTGTCATCAGAGCGACAGAATGATTTGCAAGCTATATTATAGTGACCTAACCTGATACTAACTATTAAATATCGTAAGTTTATAAGTATGTCTGAGTATGCGACGCCAGGCAAAGAAAATTGATTTATCACTTTTCAATTTGAAAATGCGCCGTGGACTTAGAACACAGGATTTGTTTGAAAAGCGCATGACAAAATACTCTCATGTCCAGCAGATGTTTCGTAGCGCTTCTACATCAAAACCTTACGAATTCTCATCAATCTTCTGTAAAATTCCCTCTTTTTCTATTTCCCTTTCTTTTGCTTTTCACTTCATTTACTTTGGGACCTTTTCTCAATATCTATTCACATATAAACGATTGCTACTTTAAAATCATTTTGAGACTATCAACTGTTGTATGTGTTATGTTTTGACTGATTTTTAACTGAGCAAATTGTTTCCTGAAATCAACGTCATTTATTTCGTGAAATCAACATTCTATATTAATTTCAGTCAAAAGTCAGTGTTGTGTTTTGCTTGTCCTGTAAATTTCATCTAACTAGGCAAGACATTTCTTTCGAAGTTCAACGGTTTATTCTTTTGTTGTGACAAAAGCTCTACAGTGTCAATTTTATGGTCAATTTGAATTGATAACTATCAAATTGATGTTATGACTTACAAATTGCCCCTCTCCACTTCAATTGATTTCCATATTTAAACATTTCTCCCAGACAGAATTTCATTTTGTAGTTAAAATTAAAAATAAACATACAGTTATAATCAAGCACACTAGCAACATAGCATAATCAACATACGCAGACTCAGTTGGGCTTTGCTCATTAGCTGCACTTGTCTTTTCTCACTCCTACTCTTCACTGAGTATGCGTATGTTGCTTACGCTTATGTCGCTAGTGTGAACCAGGCTTCAGTGTTTTTATTCGTCTTAAATGTGTGTAATGTAGTAATATTTTGAATACAAAAAACATTAAATACTGCATACTGAATAGGGCATCCCAAGATTGAAATGCATTTTGGGTTGTGCAATATTGTCTTGAAGTGAAATAGACAATAATTATTTATTTATGTTTTAATGCATTCTATAATATTTTTAATAATAATATTTACTTTGACTTCAAAGTGTGTTATATTTACTGTTTTTATTTCTTATGAAGGGAGAGAAAAGTTTGAAGCGTCAATCAATAACAAGAACCACCGCGTGGCACCCAAAAGACTATCTCTCTGGGAAACTGCAGTCAAAGTTGGTGAAAAGGCCTTACCGATGAACCGTCATGAAAGACAATTGTGTTTTACATTTAAATACTACGACAAACTCAAGCAAAAAGATGCATCTAATAAAGTAAAAGGACTAAATGGAGTAATTTCAAATTTAGAGCCAACATCACCAACAAAAACGACCCAACAAAATAATTTATTTTCGGAGAATGAAGCACTTTCCTCAGATAATGTACATTTGGGTAAAGAAGAGGCTGTCAAAGAAGTTAAAAATTCTAAAGGAAAATCACCCAAAAAGCGTAAAAGGAAGCCGTCAGACAAAGCTATGAGTTCACCCACAAGCATTGTACCATCGCCTGGAATAACGTCTTCACAAAACGAGCAACCCGTGAAAGAGACAAAGAGAATACGAAAACCAAAGAAAAAAGATCTTGAAGCACTTGATCTTAAACCACAAGAATTACCTTTGCAAAATGGAGAAACTTCTGATTTCCAAATGAATGGAGATGTCTCGCCTACTACAGCACTAAAGCTTAAAATCCGAAAAGTAAAGTCTCCTGTCAATCCAGGAAAAGCAAACAACAAACGGCGCCGACCTCCTAAAGAAACTTTTATTATTGTCAATGATCTAGAAAAGCCCGAAAGCAATAGTGAAGATTCAAACACAGGGTCATCTGAGAGTATGGAACTTGATAATAATAACAGTAAGCCAGAGGTGTCAAGTACAAGTTTTACAAATGTAGAAGAAAGACCGAAAAGGAAGAAAAGAAGAAAGCTTGAATCTAGTTTTGTCACAGAGGTACCTGATTTTGAAGAACCAAAGCCCAAAGAAAAACGAAAAAATCAACGCAAAAGTAAACAGTCAAAACCAAATGCTCCAGAACTTAATGACAGTAAAGTGAATGAGGTAACAAGCTCTGCGGATGTTATCAAAAAGAAGAAACTTTCCAAACAAGAAGCTATTGCGCCTGTAGAGGCTGTAGAAGTTGAAGCAAGTAGTATTGTCTCTAGCAACGATAGTGAGGCGGGAAGTTGTAAAGGTGTTGCCAACACTAAAAAAGAAAAAGTAGAAAAAGAGCGTGAGGCTGTCTGTGTTGTGTGTGAACAGGTTAACGATCTGATATTCTGTGAAGGAGGATGTTATAATGCATTTCACCCTGACTGTATAGGACTTAGTACTGCACGCAAAGGGAAGTTTATCTGCGACGAGTGCACTTCTGGAATACATTCCTGCTTTGTCTGTCGACAAACTGGTGATGTCAAGCAATGCAGTCAACCTTTATGTGCAAAGTATTATCACCTAGAGTGTTTGAAAGGTTACAATTGTTCCAAAAATGACGGAGAACGTCTTTTCTGCCCTTTACATGTCTGTTTAACTTGCGTTGTAAATAAGACACCTATAAGCAGAGGTCGTCAGATCCGTTGTGTCCGCTGCCCTACGTCATATCATCTATCTGGCTGTCTTGTGGCAGGGTGTATGCCGATTACTTCACACCTAATGGTCTGTGCAAAGCATTTTATGCCCAATAAGAACAAAGCGCACCATTCGCATGTCAATGTAAATTGGTGCTTTGTTTGTTCTATTGGCGGTACATTGATATGCTGTGAGAGCTGTCCAGCAGCGTTTCATCCAGAGTGTATAAGTTATGAGGGTATTCCAGAGGGTCATTTCTATTGTAAGGATTGTACTGGTGACAAGGCTTTACTGTATGGGGACATTGTATGGGTCAAGCTTGGCATGTACAGGTATGTAATTAATTATTACTCAACAAGTTGAGCTAGTGTGGGCTACAATGTAATTTAGTATTTCTAAGGAAAATAATCAAGTAAGAAATATATGATTACTAGTGTTTTATTTAGCAATGGCTGACATTTTGTTTTTATTAGGAGTTTTAAATTTTAATAATAATAAAGCACTTTATTTCAAAAGGGTAACTAAAATTACACAAGTAAGTTTCATCTAGGTTCTACAAACAGTGACTAGCCATTCATCTACCTTGGTCTGTCTTAGGAAGCCTGGTTATTCTTATGTGGGCTGCATCAGTGTTTTAAGCAAAAAAAAATAATATTGAAGTGCAAACGATATTCTGGCACCAAAGAAAATATTCCTTCAGCTGACTTCGCTTCACTTGACTAAAATGACAGCAATCTCACTTCATAAGAGAGAACTGAAGCAAAGTCACTTATAATGTCACTCTTTCAAATTCCATTTAACTTGATTGCATTTGTTCATTTATTTGTTCATTCTTTCATATATTCATTCATTCTTTTATTTGCTCATTCATCTATTTATTCACCTATTCTATCCCATATTCATTAATCATTTAACTTCATATTTTCATGTACTGTTCCCAGGTGGTGGCCGGCTCAGATATGCAATCCTCGCGAAGTACCAACCAACATTCAAAGTATGCGACATCAGCCAGGGGAATTTCCAGTTATGTTTCTTGGTAGTCATGACTACTACTGGATACACAAGGGTAGGGTATTTAGCTACCAGGACGGGGACAAGGGTACAGAATCAAACAATAACAAGTACCTGGAAAAGGTCTTCAAAAGTGGTAAGATAAGCTTTGTTGAGTTAGGGACGGACCATTAGATTTTTGAGGGGGGGGGGCAAATACCAAAAAAAATTTGAGCACAGCCTAAAAGTGGAAAAAAAATTCGAGCACATCAAATATACGGAAAAAAAAAATTCGTGCAATTAATTAATATATTTCATTAATATATTTAACAAAATTTATTCCGTAAAAAAAAATTCCTACAAGCAAATCCTGATAAAAAAAAATTCCTGCACATACTTGGAGTGGAAAAAAAATATCCTGCAAAAAAAAATTGCCCACCCCCCCCCCCCCCCCCCCCCTCAAAAATCTAATGGTCCGCCCTTAGTATTCTCTCCATTCTAATCTTCGCTACCTTTTGCTCTTCCATTGCTAGCTTTTCATCTTTTCTTTTTTTAATTGAATTCATACCTTTTTGTTTTTCTCATTCATTCTCTCATTCATTCATTCATTCATTCATTCATTGACCAGTCTATCCATTCAAATCTAATTTACATCTTTTATATTCCTGCATATATTCATTCATTTATTCATTCATCCATTTATTTATTCATTCACTGATTCATTCTTCCATCCATTTGTTCCTAAAATTACCTTATTTTCCTCTCTTTCTCTTTTTTCACTTCCCATTTTAATTTTTCCCTGCCATTCTTTCTTTTCTGACTTGATAACATAAATTGATCACTACTTTCTGTATATATCTTAGCTCTAGTCGAAGCAAAGGAAAAGTATGCAGAGTGGAAGAAAGCCAGAGAGAACAAAGCTGAGCTTGACCTGCAGAAAATGTCCAAGAAGCCTGCTCCATTCAAGCATGTCAGGGTAAACAGATAACAGACCTTCATGTGTTGAATGTAAATGTGATGATCATCAGCAGCAGCATCTTTATTATCAATGTGATTACTATCAGAATCATCATCATTATTTTAAAAGATTATCATCACAGTAATTGTCATTATCACCATAATCACCATCATTGCCATCATTATTCATCTTCACAATTACCATCATCATAATATAATCATTATCCAAATCATTTAAAACATCTAATTATAATATATTATCGTAATTATTATTGTCGCCATCATCATACATCATCACAATTACCACCACCATTACCATCATCAATCATCATCACAATTACCACCACCATTACCATCATCAATCATCATCACAATTACCACCACCATTACCATCATCAATCATCATCACAATTACCACCACCATTACCATCATCAATCATCATCACAATTACCACCACCATTACCATCATCAATCATCATCACAATTACCACCACCATTACCATCATCAATCATCATCACAATTACCACCACCATTACCATCATCAATCATCATCATAATTACCACCATCATTAACAATCATCATCATCATCAGTATTATTATTTAAAGCATCACCACAGTTATTATTATTGTTGCCATCATCAGTCATCATCATAATTACCATCATCATTACCATCATCATCATCAGTATTATTATTTAAAGCATCGCCACAGTTATTATTATTGTTGCCTTATCAGTCATCATCGCAATTACCACCATCATTAACAATCATCATCATTATTTTGGTCTTGTCGTCATTACTACTATCAATATCTTCATCAACATTTGTCATAACAATCATCATCACCATAAACATCATCATCATCACTACCATTATGAACTCATTGAATAGAATGGAATCTTTATTTGCTCTTTGTATAGACTAATTACATTATATTTTACAGTTTTCTTCTTTCTATATTCGTTTGTATTGGAGAGTGCTTCTATTATATATTGATCATCATTATAATTACCAGAATGTTACATGTTATATATTACAACTAATTAATCCAATATTTTTGTAGATCAACAAGTGTACTACAGCAGTACGTAATAACATTGACCCCAACGACATGCCTATATGTGAGTGTTCTATAGCACAAGGTACCTTCTGTGGACCAGATTCCAACTGTCTCAATCGCATGCTGCAGTTTGAATGCACAGCTAAATGTCCAGCAAAGGAAAAGTGCCAGAACCAACGTTTTGTGAAGAGAGAGTATGCAGATCTAGAGCCTTACAGGGCAATGAATAGGGGATGGGGACTCAAGGCTAAGCAAGGTATTCTGGGATTGATTGACACTCAAGTTGTTATCATCATTACCATCATTAGTGAAGTTATAAACATTTTTATTGTGATCTTTGTCATTATCAATACTATTGTTGTTTAATATGCACTATTTAAAAAACGAGCAGCAGTGTTATATCAGGTATAAAGTCCTGATGGTGAAGCCCAAGGGATTGTATACCTGATAAAACATGTGCTGCAAGTTTTTTGAATGACTTAAAAAAAACTCATTTATTTAGTAATTCATGACCATTTTGTCCAATATTGATGAAACAAAAGAAAATGAAAGGTTGTTTGCATTTGGGAATTGATCTACAGTAATAATAGAGGAATGCTCTTCGAGATTGTTGTTCCTCATCACTGTAAAAACAAAAAATTATCACCGGAATTTTTATATTGGTTCAAAATGTGATCTGATATTTTAACTTCTTCATTCCAACAGAAATCAAGAAAGGCACCTTTGTCATTGAGTATGTCGGTGAACTAATTGATGAGGCAACTTGCCTAGAACGTGTAAAGAAAGGCGCCGACGACACTAACTACTACATGCTGACGATTGACAAAGATTGTATCATTGACGCTGGTCCAATGGGAAACCTGTCAAGATTCATGAACCACAGCTGTAATCCAAACTGTGAAACACAGAAATGGACAGTTGGTGAAGAGGTCCGTGTGGGTTTGTTTGCTTCTCGTGATATTACAGCAGGAGAGGAAATTACATTTGATTATAGACTGGATTGTAGAGGTATGTAAAGGGATGTTACATTGGAGTTCATACATTTATGTAATGATGATGGTGGTGATCGTGAGATGATGTCATGATAATATTGGTGGTATGATGATGACGACGATATGATAATCCTGATGATCACAATGGCTTTGATGGTATGATGGCGATGATGATGCCAATGGTCATGATGATGATGTTGGTAATGATGATGGTAAAGATGATTATATGATAATGTAGATGATGGTGATGATCACAATGACTTTGATGGTATGATTGAGATGATGATGGCAATGATGATGATTGTGGTATTAAATGATGATGATAATGATTGTGATAGTACAATGGTGGTGATGATAGTGATGACAATGATGGTGATGATCACAATGATTGTGATAGTACAATGATGGTGATGATCACAATGATTGTGATAGTACAATGATGGTGATGATCACAATGATTGTGATAGTACAATGGTGGTGATGATAGTGATGACAATGATGGTGATGATCACAATGATTGTGATAGTACAATGGTGGTGATGATAGTGATGACAATGATGGTGATGATAACAATGATTGTGATAGTACAATGGCGGTGATGATAGTGATGACAATGATGGTGATGATCACAATAACTTTGATGGTGCAATGGTTAAATGATGTTAATGATGATGATGATGGAAATTATGATGACATTGATGGTGAGATCACAGGATACCCATTTGTCAACTACAACGTTAGAATCCACTAATAATAATCAATGACCATTACTTCTTTTGTAGGTAATGAAAAGAAAAAGTGTCACTGCGGTGCCAGTAATTGCAGTGGTTTCCTTGGAGTCAAACCAAAGACACAGATTGCTCAATTGACAGAAGATAAGATGAAGAAGGCTGCCAAGAACAAGAAGAAAAGACAAAAGAAACCAGTTGTCAAAGAGAGTAAGTTGTATTTCCATGATGCACAAAGAATTTTGTGACAAGACATACATCTGCAGTGACTTGAAAAATATTGAAGTTGCATGCAGTCATGTTTTAGTTGAATAATATACACTTTTGCCTCTGACTTACTTATTACTACTGTGAGGATATTCAAACCGTGAACACTTTGAGTTTTTTTATTCCTTTTTTTCAACCCACATCCCATAAAGGAATAGATTAGAAATATGATTTATTATGAACACTTATATGTATTTGAACTTACTGCTTCACTTTTAGAAGGTTCAGAAAATTATAGCATGAAGTAATCACAGTTCACAGTATGAGTATCCTCACTGGAAAACTGTCTTTTATGTTAGTTGGAAACTAACTGTTGAATCACAGTTGATATGTCTTAATAAAAACCAGAAAGGCCAGAGGCAAAATTGTACATTCAACGTTTATGTCAGTTGACTTTTCCTTTACACGACTCCAAGCTATTATGCAATTGATCGTTATTTTATAATAACACAGGTTAACTTTACACTAAAAACAAATATACTGTTTGCACTCTGCTACAGTTGTCTTCTAAGAAATACTGACACAGTCATCTAAGTGTTGTCATGTTGCAGTAATTCCAAGTATTGACTATTGAAATTACTCAACTGAACACGGCCAACAAAACAATTGAATATGATCCCATTCTGGTTTACTCATATAAGCATTTGGGGTGCTCCAAACTAAGGTTGTGTAAGTAAACTGGAACGGAATCATGATCAATTTTTTTTTGGTGATGCTAACAGTTTAGAAATTTCAGTAGTTTCAATGTGTAATCATTAAAAAATAAATAAAATATTCAAAACTTGTTTTTTTTTTAACACAATTTAACTGCATGAATATTCTTAACTAAATCACTAAAATATTTTAACAATGGTCTTATACTTCTAATCATTCGCTTAAACCATTAATCACTAAATTTCAAATAACTAAACTGTTGCCGAAAGTTTTGCAAACATAATAACACTAACATTTTATGATAAGATTAAAAGCTTGTTCTTACATACGCATTTTAATCAAATCTAAACTTAAAATGTAGTTTGTAAAAATAGTAAAAAATAATTGCACTGTTTCACTATGACGTCACATTATAAAACATTGGTTTCATTTCAAGGATCATGGTTTTACGAATAAAAAAAATCACCTTGACACAAATAAATTTGTTCTAATATATTGGTTAATCGACCCAACTGCTTTCTTTGGCTCATTTGATGTCAAAAAACATTTTTTAATGAAATTGAAAATAATTTATTTGCCATCAAAATAGTCCATGTGAGATAAAAGATTCTTGATATAGAATACCAAAAATTTAAAATTGAAGATAAAATTTGAAAGATACAAATGTGACATCATCTTGAAATAGGGTTACACGGAATACTTTGATAAAGCTGCTTAAATATATTCCAGAGCCAAAGAAGAAAAACAGCACATTACAACAGCTTAAAACCCCAGCCGTGTCCGCACCACCTACAGACCCTCTAAATCAACAGACTTTGTTTAAAAATGATGTAGAGTTAACTGGCTTTAATTGCGATTCGTCATCACAAGTTAAATTTACGGGTTCGTCGCCGTTGAACAGCGTCTTGCCATGGAGTTTTGATCCCTTGCAAGTTGTACCTTAATATCGCTAAAAGGTTGGACTTTAAACTTAGCACTGTAAAAAAAATAATTTAATGGTAATTTAACTGGTAATAATTTAATACCCTAAACCTTCTAAAGTTTGCAAGCTTTAATTATCACAGAAAAAAGCTTAATAGATCATTTAACAGTTCTTGGGGTTATACCTTAGCCTCAATACTCTACTTTCACAATAACCATAATGCCTTCTGCTTTTATTTGGGGAGGGGGCAGCTATTCAGATTAAACAAATCGCATGTTGAACAGGATTGCTCTGTAGACCTACTCGTTGTCCTCAGAGCCCAGAGACATGCAATAATGAAAGACCTTCAACGATCGTCCTTGTTCTTTCTCATGACTATGGACGCTGACGTTGGTCGATATTTAAAAAAAAAAATCTGAATTCAAATCAACAAATTTGAATTACAATATCCAAAACAAAAGCTTAGAAGGTTATGGTTATGTGAAAGAAGGGAATAGCTTTAGAGTTTGACTACAATTTGAATTTTACAATGTGTTCCAACAGTCCTTCTCACCATTGTTTTCCACAACCTCAGCCTCGATTGTGTGTAATATATTCTTTAGAATATGACTACAGTTCGTGGTAATTTAAGGAATGTACACATTATCAAACATTTGAAACTGAAAAAAATCAGCTGTAGTCAAATTATAAAGTATATATTACCCTCTATCAAGGCTGAGGCTGTTCAAAGAGATCTGTGAAAAGATCTATTGTTTATTGTTACATTACATTTGGTTTTAAGAATATATATTGCATACTAAAGAGACTAAGGTAACAATGAGAACTGTGAAATAATCTATTCATGCAAGTATTTAATCAGCATTCCACAGCAATGGTTTTCATCCAACCAATTGAGAACATAAAAGACTTTCTCAAGAACTTAAAGTGCATGAACGTTTTGATTCACCATTATTTGTTGTTGGAATAGGTTTATCTCTTGTCTTTGTAGGTAGGTTTTTATCTCTCATTTTTCTAATTCTTTTTTTTTACAATTTCAGTCCATGAAGATGATTGCTTTATATGCGGGGATGGAGGAGAGCTCATCATATGCGACAAAAATGGATGCACTAAAAGCTACCATGTTGACTGCCTGGAACTTCCCAAAAAACCTCACGGGAGATGGCTTTGTCCATGGCACTTCTGTGACGAATGCGGCAAAAATGCGACCATCAAGTGCAGTGAGTGTCCCAACTCTTTCTGCAAGGTTCATGCCGAGAACCAGATAACCTGCATCGGCAATGGAGAATACTTGTGTGATGAGCACACTCCAGATGACATCAAGAACGACAAAGTTCCAGAAGCTGATCAAGACCTGGGTCAGTTTTGTAGTTTAGAGTTTGGTGATGACTTAGTCAATGGCATAGCTGAAATCACTTCGTTAGATTTGAAAAATCTTCCACAAAATCCACAAGACGTTGACCATGTACAGTGATAGATTATATAGAAATAGTGTATAGAATGATTTATATTTTATTAGTAATATTATTTTATCTTACATCATTCTTAGCTCACAAGTTTCCATTGTGTCATTCTTATATAGTTTAGTATTATTAGACGTAAGAATGGTTTTTTAATTTATCAAATAGAGCGAAAACACTGAAGCCATGAAATAGAAACAAAAATAGTTACTAACCAATAGTTATATTTAGTCACTTTCACTCAACCAGATACATCTAATACAAAAGGAAACAATACCTCATTACCACTTTACTTGTATTTATTAGTGAGTAATAGTTTCTATTTAGTGACTATCACTCAACCAGAAACATCAAATACAAAAGGAAACAATACCTCATTACAACTTTACTTGTCTTTGATAGAGACTAATAGTCACTAAATAAGAACTATTACACAGTAGCATTAATGTATTTTATTTCATGGTAATGGTGTTAGTGCTCTACTAAATTAATAGTAAATAATTATAGTGGCAGTGGTATTGCTGTAGAGTGATTGCAACAAACCAGTGAAACAGATTGATAGACAGTAGGGAAAAAAACATTTCTATTATTTTTATACCTTTTTTGATTGACAATATTTTTATATTTGAAGGGTAATTTTACCTAGTAGGGGACGTCATGTTCTTTTGTAATCTTACCTGCCTTGGCGAATTGTTAAATAAATAAATGATTGATTCCTCATGATGATGATGATGACGATAATAATATAATTATGGCCATATTGATAATGATAATAATTGTAATGATCACAATAACAGTCATGATGATGGTCATCGTCATCCTTTTTTATTATATATGATGCTAATGACAATAATTATTATGATTGATGATACTCAAACAGCTTTATTGCAATTACATTTGAACAATTGATATTGCAGTCAAACTGTGATATACTAGACTAATAATGTACTATTCAATTTACAGTAATACTACTACTACTACTAACAATAAAATGATAATATGCATGCTCATTTATATAGCGCTATTACAAAGCTTATTATTTGCTTATACAAATCTACAGTTATGAACTATTTGCAGAGGACTTATCAGACTTCTGTTAACATTCAGTTAACAATTATGAGTGTGGTTGGTGAATGCCACCTCACTATTGTATCGTGAGACAATCCCCTACTCTTTGCGAACAGCACAACAAGATCTTAAACATCCTACTACATTCGGCTTTCTATTTTACTGGTTTATTGCAATCACTCTAGTTGTATATCATTATCTAGTATAAGTAAACATAGTAAATCAATGCTAAAGTTATCTTCCTATCAGGTTTCCACTGAAAAGCAAGGGTTATAGTCCAAATCAGCTGACGCATTGCTATTTATGTTTCCACCCAATTCAAATCTTTTGGGAATAATATTATTTGTCTTATGTATTGCAATATCACATGGAGAAGGTTTGGACCAAAAGTTGTTATTCCCAGTGGTTTTGAATTGGGTGGAAAACGTTCATAGTAAAGCATTAACCGAGTAGGTCGAAGTGTAGAAGAAGGATTCATGGATAGAGGATTTTTGATATTGGTTTGAAGTTCACAAGAAACTGGAATAATATGGCCAATGCTTGAATTTCTTTTAAAACTTTTTTTGTTTTTTAAAAATGAGATTTCTGAATATAGATAAATGAATATGGAATATATACAACATTGTGAAAATATCTTATTTGTTTGCATCAATGTTTTCCCATTACAATCCTCTTGGGAGATAGACCTTATTCACTTGCCTCAAGGTTTTCCCAATACAATCCTCTTGGGAGATAGACCTTATTCACTTGCCTCTATGTTCTTCCAATACAATCCTCTTAGAAGATAGGTCTTATCCATTTGCCTCAATGTTTTCCCAACACAATCATTCTCTGCAAAAGGTTTCTTTGTTTGAAATGATTTGTCTTGTCTTCCTCCTAAAACTGTTTCAAACAAGGAAAAATATCTCCCAAGAGGATTGTATTGGGAAAACACTGAGACAAACAAATAAGGTCTATCTCCAAGACAGGACTTCATGTTGTGAAAACATAGTAGCATGCAAATAAGGTTTATTGTAGAAAAATCATTCAACTAACACTAAATAGTGTTAGTTATTGCAATTTGGTCATACTTGTGAACTAATAAAATGAGCATTTACTGTAGATTTGTGAAGTATGAATTAACACTCATGGATTTATTGCAGTTGCAAATGATTCACAATGAAAGCCTACATTTTTCCACAAATATTTTTCTTAAAACTTTTGAATGTAGACATTGAATATTGACCGTTTTACCTGAGAGTAGCAGTGGATAACCCTGATGGATGTTATCTTAATTGCAATAAAATATTAAAGTTTTAGGACGCACACTGCTATTTAAAAAATGAGTTTGTGGAAACTAAAACGTTTGTTTTATTTGAATTACATGTAAATCACATGAAACTTTAAGGAAAATGTGATCTTGTACAGTTTGTTAATCTCTTAGTATAAAGCTGCATTTGACAAAGTCATTATCTCTTTGTGATTAAAGTAATGTATTGTGAATATTGGGTGTAGTGTTTTTATTTGAACAGTATTTATTTAATTTTTATTCTCAACTATTTATTTTCTTAGAGTGTATTTATTTATATTTATTTTATATATATATTTAATACAAGTGTATTTATTTCAAACATGTTTTGTTGTAACTGCCATTATCAGTGGATATAAAATAGTGATATAATGACCTAGATTTTATAGTAAGTAGAAGGATATTTATTTTAATTCAAGTCATCTTTATTTTTGGTGATGATGACCATGGTTATGTTTATGATCTTGAAAAAAGTGATGGTGATGCAGCCTTGGCATGGATAATAATAATAAGTTAATATTTGTTTTGTGTAAATTCACATGTGCATTTGATCAAATGTGATATGTGTAAGTTGAGTTTATTTGATGTGTTATTTCCCATGCCACAAGGTTTTTTCTTCGAGTTATCCAGTTTTCCTCCAAAAATTAACATGTGATTTGAGTAGTGATAATTTTGTTGGAGAAACTCACCAAAGAGCACCAACGGAAGGTGATGGTTGTAATAATATATATGCTATAATTATGATTATTGTAATGTCGATGCTGATGATTATAGTGATGTTGATGTTGGTATTAAAAATGCAATCTTATAGACAGAGCATGTGGTCTGCCGAGATAGGTGGCACTGGCCTGGAGGAATGCAGGCACGGGAGTTTGAGATTGATGGTGATGAGGATGCATCTTGTTGGTATCAATAATGGTGATAACATGGAGGGCGATTTATAATGCTAATGATGATAAAGTTCTTTTAAACAAACCAAAATCCTTGTGACTTTTTCACAGGAGAAAAAGAATAAAATCCAATGAAAAATATACTTTTAAAACCACTAACAAGTTGGGAGTTTGGAGGGTGTATTAATGTTTTAGTTATTTGGGTTGCCTGTGTTACTAGTTGCCAGTCCCAAACGCGTGGGAAATTTAAAAAACATGGCGGATAGTTGAGGACGCCTTATTTATTGAATGTAGTGTTTGTTTTAATGCTTTTTTCTGACTTTGGGGATTTGATGCTCCATGAAGAAGAGGTAAGAAGTAATCTTAATGATTATACTGAAGTAGACGCGGAATATTATCGCCTTGTCGTCTTTATTTTAGTACTTTTTCCATGGTTTTTCTGAGCACGTTTTTGCATTTAAAGATAGTAAATCTTACAAAATGTTCTCCCAAGTTCAATATTGAATGACAATTTTTAATTCGTGTTAAATATAAGCCTTCTGTAACTTAAATTTAAAGCTATTCAACTGCTTCTCAAAATCTGTACCTATTAAATATGTCCTTGAGTATGAAGAAGGAATCAAGGAGGGGTAGGGAGGAGATGGAGCACAGGCAGCCCAACTACTCGATCTGAGGAATTTTTTATAGTGAATATAAATCATTTTTTACCGTGTGCCTCGCGTGCCATATTTAACTAAAGCTTTTTGTTATTCTTTGAGCGCATGGGCGGGCTTCCTGTGGTGTATTTGTTTGAATGCGCGCGGATGGGATTCCTGTGGTGTATTTGTTTGAATGCGCGCGGATGGGATTCCTGTGGTTTTTCGTCAAAGTTGTGCGGTGTCGAAGAGAGTAGTATATCAAGATACTACTTTCTTCGATTTTTCTGTCGTATGTGCGATTCCGCGATTTTGCTTGCAAAAAGCCACAGGAATCCCATCCGCGCACATTCAAACAAATACACCACAGGAACCCCACCTGTGCGCTCAATATGTAAGTCGTTTGGCGTGCGGTTAAAATAACTTTATTGTCCTTACAAAAAATCTTCAAAGAGAATAGTTGGGCTGCCTGTGGATGGAGTGGAGGATTTTGTTTGTATGTACATGATGTGATTTGATTTATATTGCATGTGTGTTTTTTAGTGTCGGATAAAACTTGTAGGATGTTAATGATTTTGTCTTGGTCTTGCAATCTGCTATACGCAGTATTCATTGATTTGTTTGTAAGTGCTGGGATGATGGTTGAATCATGATGGACAATAATTATTGTCAAATTGAATATAACATCAATTATATATTTTCTCTCGCCTTTTTGCATGTATTGTATCCAAATGAAACAATTGTAGAAAAATATTGGTCCAGACAGGCAGGCAGACAGAACGAATGAATGTCTGATTGAATCACGTGGTTGAATGACACTGGTTTTCATGAATGCTGACAGGCAGAGAAATAGAAAGACAGACTGATAGTTTTCTCAATACACTTTTCCTGTACCCTTGCTCCATTTTGCTGTCAATGTTTTATCCTGCTTTGATTTTTCCACAGTCAGATGGAATCAGCCTCAGTACTTCAAGTTCAACAGAGATGACGATGGCTGCAACAGCAATATAATTCCTACTTCAGTAATGCAAAACTCTGCTGCTACAAGAGGGTGATAACATCACAATAATATCACACTTGCATGCCTTAACAAAAAACATAATCCTGATTTCAAGCTAGGAGAATTTCATGACAAAATCCTGCAAAGCAAAAGTTAAGAGAGAAGCATGATGGTCTAGTGGTCAGGGGATCGAATTCTGGGCCAAATGGTCTTGGTTCGATTCCCAGCCCGGGCAATTACTTTGTGTCCTTGGGCAAGACACTTTACTCTTTATGTGCCTTGTCTTCTCAGATATGGACATAAAGCTGAAGGTCCCTTCTGCCTTCACTCTAAATTATTCCTATATAAGGTGGACGTAAAATATCCTGTTGTGCTCTTCGAAAAGAGCAGGGGATTGTCTCCCAGCACAGCAGTCAGGCCTCAAACCAGAGCATATAAGCCTCAAAGAGAGGGACTGCTCTTACTATAGTAAAATAAGAGCAACAGACTAAACAGTCACTTTTTATGTTTCATACAGTAATCAGTCTCTGCCAGAGTTTTGCATGAAGTAGGGACTGTTTTCCAATCTAGTAGCATCCAAGAGTTTGTGGATAATATTCAATAATAAAGGTCGCCCCTGCTATCTCTCTCTCTTACCAAGATGTACGCTGAATCAATATATGGTGGCCATTTCCATGACTTTCTTCATGACTGAAACGGAAACCAGATTTAATTCAGTTTTTGTTTGTAGACTCAAAGTATTGAACACTCTGTAACACTTAACCAGTAAGTCGTCTTTTGAACTAGCAACTTTTTGAACAGCATATATAGCTGTCTTTTGAACTGCTGTATACTGTATACTATACAGCAAGGCTTTAGTCAGCCACCGACAATAGTTGTACAAAAGAGTCACCATATTTTGATTCAGTCAATATCATGTCTTGGGCACCATTTTCCAGCTTTTTCTTCTTAATTCTCAATCTACTGTGTTTTGATTGTTTTCCATGTTGTCTATTGTTTTGACAGACAAGAACAGAAAATGCAATATGATTTCCAAACAATGTGATTTCTACAAAGCTAAAAAGCTTGTCATGATCTTTTAAAATCATTAGTTTTATTTAGCTGTATTGGAATGCAAGTACTTTTTGTCAAGCTATGCTGGCTTGCTTAGATGTTTCATCATCACAGTTTCTATTTAGGTCAAAGCTGCCATCTATCAGTGCAATTTCTGTCTTGCCTGTATGGGCTGTGTCATGCTTATAGTTAGCACGATGTACAGTGTTATCTAATGGATATACCCTTATCAAATGGATAAATCTATTACCATTATAAATATATCCACTTCATCCAGATTTATCTGTTGATAGCACAATAATATCCAAGCTGTATGACTAGTGAAAAAAGGTCGAACAAATGCTTTCAATTTTACAAGATATTAGCAAGATATAAGTATTCCTTGTAACATTTAAATTAAGGCAAGAAATACATGACACAGCCCTCAAAGCTAAATAAATATGATGAAGTTAGGTAATTTTATTTATCTCTTAAAAAGCAAGAATAAGAGAGATAAGTAAAGTTGCTTGACAAATAAACATTGTATACAAAGTGAAAAATGAAAAGGAGAAAAATTAGGTAACTCCTTTTTGTTTTACACTTTATATAAATAAGCACTTAATTTATGTTAATTATGCAAATGTATGCAAATGAGCAAAATAAAAATACTATGGAGGATTACATCTGTGTGTCAAAATTAATGGTGTATTTATGCAAAATATATATTCTACATACTATATTGCATACTATATATGTAACTATTTAGGTATCCAGGATACTATCTACGGGGTTATTGAAGTTTGCCCACCCACCTCTGTCCTCTCCCCCCTAAATCCCCCCTCCCCTATCTCCTCCCTCATCCGGCAACCTCCCACGGGGCCACTGTTGCCCCTTGGGAGTTTGCCAGATGAGGGGGGAGGGGAGGATTGATGCTGCCCACCCCTCGCCTTGCTAGTTGCTTCACCACCCCTCCCCTAGCTAGTTACATCACCACCCCTCCCCGTCATTTACTGTGGACCTATTTATTATTGCATATTAATGATTCCAAGACGTAAATAAACAAAAAATCAGAATTTGAATATTCCTTTTTCTTGAAATAAAGCTGGATTTTACCGAGGATTGAACCCACAACCTTCTGCACAATAATCCAACCACTAACCCACTAGCCCATCTAGTCAAAGTTGCAAGCTGAGGGATTGACATTGTAGTTTATAGAAGGCAATAATTCATGCAAACACAAACAATGACTTACAATTTTGAGCAGACCAAACCATCAATTCACCAGATGGCATAGTGGTTTAGACAGCAGAATACAGGACATAAGGTAAGTTCAAAGGTAAGGGTTCAAATCATGCACTAATCAATGTTACCTTTCTTTCACAGAATAGATACTAATCTTTACTTCACAGGGGTTAAGCACGCATAAATAAACATTTAAAGAAATTTAATGATCAACAAATTAAACCCTAAACATTTAAAACAAACAAAATAAACCTGACAATAAACAAACATAAACCTGATAATAAACAAACACATAAACCTGAAAATAAACATTAATCCGTAACCATGTTGACAAAATAAACCCAGAAAAACTAATGAACTATAAAAATCTTAACTTAAAAGACTCAAAAAAAATTAAAAAACTCACTTTAAAAAATTAAAGTTAACTAAGTAAAAACCAATTGTTTTGAAATATATAACTCTTTAATAAGACCTGCTCAATTTGCATGACTCAATCAAAATTACTTAGACTATATTTTTTAGCAATATATTCCACAAACATTGATGTGCTGCCTCAAAAACATACCTTATTCGTACTAATTTTCGCAAGTCTTTAATTTCGCGATTTGTAAAAAATCGCGAAATCAAAGACCCGCAAAAAAAGTTTACGCATAAAAATATAACAATTTAATGGATTTAAATTTTTTTTTTCTGGCAAAAATGCGAAAATTAAAGCCCGCGAAATATGGTAGGCCATAGTTGGTTGGTTGGTCAATCCATGGATTTTTTTCGATTATTTTTACTAAACGTTTCAGGTCGATTATTTTTACTGAACGTTTCAGGTCGATTATTTTTACTAAACGTTTCAGGTCGATTTATTTTTTACTGAACGTTTCAGGTCGATTATTTTTACTGAACGTTTCAGGTCGATTATTTTTACTGAACGTTTCAGGTCGATTTTATTTTTACTGAACGTTTCAGGTCGATTTTATTTACTGAACGTTTCAGGTCGATTATTTTTACTGAACGTTTCAGGTCGATTATTTTTACTGAACGTTTCAGGTCGATTTTATTTACTGAACGTTTCAGGTCGATTATTTTTACTGAACGTTTCAGGTCGATTATTTTTACTGAACGTTTCAGGTCGATTTTATTTTTACTAAACGTTTCAGGTCGATTTATTTTTTACTGAACGTTTCACGTCGATTATTTTTACTGAACGTTTCAGGTCGATTATTTTTACTGAACGTTTCAGGTCGATTATTTTTACTGAACGTTTCAGGTCGATTTTATTTTTACTAAACGTTTCAGGTCGATTTATTTTTTACTGAACGTTTCACGTCGATTATTTTTACTGAACGTTTCAGGTCGATTATTTTTACTGAACGTTTCAGGTCGATTATTTTTACTGAACGTTTCAGGTCGATTTTATTTTTACTGAACGTTTCAGGTCGATTTTATTTACTGAACGTTTCAGGTCGATTATTTTTACTGAACGTTTCAGGTCGATTTTTTTTTACTGAACGTTTCAGGTCGATTTTATTTACTGAACGTTTCAGGTCGATTATTTTTACTGAACGTTTCAGGTCGATTATTTTTACTGAACGTTTCAGGTCGATTAGTTTTACTGAACGTTTCAGGTCGTTTTTTTTTTACTGAACGTTTCAGGTGAATTATTTTACTGAACCTTTCACGTCGATTAGTTTTACTGAACGTTTCACGTCGATTAGTTTTACTGAACGTTTCACGTCGATTCTTTTTACTTAACGTTTCACGTCGATTCTTGTTACTGAACGTTTCACCCAGATTTTTTTACTGAAACATCGTAGAAGGAAAGTCACTTATAACAAATATAGCATATACAAACTCATAACATTCAAATAATTTTAATCCGATTCACAATAAATTACAAAAGTATACATAGTATGTTGTTGTAAAATTATTACTAAAATATATTAAAAACTATGGCATTTTTTTATTATTATTGAACACAATATTAATTAACATTAAAAAATATGGAATAATTATTATATAATTCAGAGAATGCAAAATTTAGCACTTTACCTTCAATGGCGAAAACTAGTGGACTGGATCAGCTAGCTTTTGAACACAAACAATTCTATTAAAAATTGCTTTTATGACCTTCATAATAGCGCGACATACACCAAATTAAAAATGTTTCACTATAAAAACTAATTTACAAAATAAGTCCATTTATAAAAATATTTTGCAATTATGCTGGAAATAGAGTGGTTTTCATTAACAGGTTAACAGGTTAACGAAAACAGCTCTATTTTTTGCACTCTAATAGAAACTCAATATATAGGTAAAACTAAATAACTTAAATTTGAAATAATCATTCCATATCCATACTAAAATACTTTAGTATTTTATTACTTTTTTTCGGGATGTTTTTTAAAACAGTAAAATGTTTAAAATTTAAACATTCAAACTTTAAACAGGTCATTTTAAATAGTCAAAATGTCTATTCATCTGCACAACCTCTATGAAAGCTGTATATTTTGTTGACAGCAAGGACTATATATAGAAGCACCAGGGTGTCTCCTTCTATCCTATATCCAAAATGTCTTTTCATCTGCACAATCTCTATGAAAGTGGCTGTATATTTTGTTGACAGCAAGGACTATACAAAGAAGCACCAAGGTGTCTCCTTCTATCCTATATGCAAAATGTCTATTCATCTGCATGCACAACCTTTATGAAAGTGGCTGTATATTTTGCTGACAGCAAGGACTATATATAGAAGCACCAAGGTGTCTCCTTGTACCCTATAGCCTGTGCTATAAAATCCTTTGGTAACCTCTTAAGAAAGAGCCTTGCCTCAGTATCTTTCTTCTTCCTCGTAAACAACACACATATTATCTGCTCCAGTTTGACCCTTATTGAAAAACGATCAGCAAAATCTAACTTGTATTTAAACTCACCGCCGCTCCCCTCGCTATCACTAATAAAACTATAATAGACATCAGGACAGTGCTGGAAGTGTGCAACTGATTGGTTGCTTCCCGCCTGTTGTAAGATGACGTCGACAGAGTCAAGCAGTTCTCTAGTATCCGCGTCCTCAGATTCCATGGACGAACTGTAGCTGTTGTTTTGTATTTCTGACATGCTACTGACTGGTCTTGAACTGGATTTGGATGAAGGTGGATGTGGACCTGTATATATAATAAAACATGTTGTTTTGAAAAGTGACAAGGTATTTCAAATGGAAAGTAATTATTATCAGTGTCATTGTTAATGAAAATCTCATCACTATCATCATCAGCAGCACTATCATTATCAAAATGATCATCATCATTATCAAAGCAATATTACCATCACTAACATCATCATGATCATCACCACCATCACCACCATCCTTCAAGCTAATTGTCCTCCTACTCATCATCATCATCATCATCATTATTATAATCATAATCATCATCATTGCTGGTATCATCATAATCATAGTTATCATCCAAGCTTATCTTCCTCCTTACATCATCATCATCATCATCATCATCATCATAAACATCATCATCATAACCATCATAACCATCACCATCATTTTAATCATAACTATCATCATCATAACTATCATCATCATAACCATCATCATCATTTTAATCATAACTATCATCATCATAACCATCATCATCATTTTAATCATAACTATCATCATCATAACCATCATCATCATAACCATCATCATCATTTTAATCATAACTATCATCATCATAACCATCATCATCATTTTAATCAGTTATAACCATTATCATCACCATGGTTGCTATCATCAGTATTATCATCATCATCATCAAAGCTAATCTTCCTCCTTATATCATCATCATCATTTCAATCATAATCATTATCATCACTATGGTTGCTATCATCAGTATTATCATCATCATCAAAGCTAATCTTCCTCCTTATATCATCATCATCATTTCAATCATAATCATTATCATCACCATGGTTGCTATCATCAGTATTATCATCATCATCAAAGCTAATCTTCCTCCTTACATCATCATCATCATCATCATCATTTCAATCATAATCATTATCATCACCATGGTTGCTATCATCAGTATTATCATCATCATCAAAGCTAATCTTCCTCCTTACATCATCATCATCATCATCATTTCAATCATAATCATTATCATCACCATGGTTGCTATCATCATCATCATTTCAATCATAATCATCATCATCGCCATGGTTGTTATCATCACCATGGTTGCTATCATTACCATCATCATTATTATCATCATCATCCAAGCTAATCTTCCTCCCTACACCATCATTATCACTACTTACTAGACTTGGTGATGGATATGTCGTTGAATCTCATTTTACTTGACAGTGATTTAGAACCTTTCATTAGAACTGTCCCTCTACTTTTACCAAAGCATTCTTCTTCATCTTGGCTGTCAACATGTGCATCAACTTGTGGGATGGTCACACAAGTTAGAAAGTTCCTTTCTAATAGATACTGGCCTGAAGATAGAACAGGATACATGCATTAGCATTACAACACTAGCAGCAGCATCATTGCCATCATCATCACCATAATCTTCAGCACCATCATCATCATTTGCCATCACCATAATCATCATCACCATCATCATCATCACCATCACCATAATCATCATCACCATCATCATCATTTGCCATCACCATCATTATCATCATCACAATCATCATCATCATCATCGACATCATCAGATTTAATCATCAGATCCAATTTGGATTTGGGTTTCCTGTGCTGCTACTAGAGAGGGACTAGGCGCTAGTTAGGAGAGAAAAAGGAAAGGCGTTTTTTTCTCCTCACCACAAGAAGCCTGATGAAAAGAGATATAAAAGAGATATAAGAGATGCCTGCGGGGGAGGCTAAGTCAGAGCGAGGCTTGCAGGGTATTTGTATACTTTAGGATGCCCATGAGAAAGGTCTACTATTCCTTACCAAGTTCAATTCCTGTATCTGTGTCTGATATACCAATACAGACGCCAAGACTATCATAACCATGTTTTCGCACATAGTTTCGTACCCAGTCTACAAAATCTGCCCCGGAAAAGCATTTCCGCTTGGCATGAAGTTGTGAACGTATGTCCTGAATCAAGTGGTCAGCAGGGGCATGGGCTCTACTCTGATGTGACATTGTAGTACTGACAGATGATGTAAATTCATCAGCATGACGCAGTTGACTGGTATGCACTGTTAACATCTAGGATTTGATAACAAATAAACATGACATAAACAAATAAAGATGATGATTGTGATAATGATGACGATGATGGTAATGATGATGGTAATGATGATGATAGTGATGGTGATGATGATGATAGTGATAATGATGATGATGATAGTGATAATGATGACGATGATAGTAATGATGATGATAGTGATGATGATGATGATGATGATGGTGATAATGATGATGATGATAGTGATAATGATGATGGCAATGATTGTGCTAATGATGACGATGATGGTAATGATGATGATAGTGATGATAATGATGGTAATGATGATGATGATAGTGATAACGATGATGATGATGGAAATGCAGATGATAATGATGCTAATGATTACTAGGATGATCATGATTATGAAGGTGATGATGGTGGTCATGTTAATAATGATAACAACAACAACAACAACAACAACAATAATGATGACAATGATGGTGATGGTGATGATAATGATGGATATACATCTAACATAGATGCTAACCTGGTCATATAGCCATAAATACAGTCTTATCAATCTAGCAGAAGGGGCTGTGTACAATTCAATGTGTTTTGTAACTGTTTCCTACAATGGTGAAACAAATGAGAAAATGAATGAATGGTGGAGTAAATGAAACAATAATAGGTGATTGAATAAATGAACATGGAATGAATAGATGGATGGAATGGAATGAATAGATGAATGAATGGTGGGGTGAATGAAACAATAATAGGAGATTGAATATGTTAATTCACAAATTAACTAGGACGGGTAGATTCGTACATTTACTTGAACATGACATTTCACTAAGTACATCAGTTCCTATAAGTTAACAGTGAACAACTTAAGACTATATACTAAACAGAAAACTAATTAAACGAAAATACTTACAAATATTTGATGCACAAACGACTCATTTGAGTATACGTGAAGGAACGTCTAAACCTCCAAAAAACTGTCGATAGCGACCGAATACAACTAACTACAACGGAGTCCAAGTGTGTACTAAACTAAAAATTCATAGGCACAAAAAAATACAAAGAAACCGAATAAATTATAATAACCAAAATGTGTCTAGGGAATTAAAACTAAATGAAGCGTACAGTAGACCAAACTAAAAACAGAGCTATAAACTTAACATACCCCACCACAAAGACGGCTTTGCAGCTGTCTTTCAAAATTGTTCAGTCGAAACTGGAAGTGACTCAAATAATAACTATTCACGAAACAAATAAAGTCAACTTAAATGTCCTCTAGTAGGCAAAGTTTATGTATAGGTCTTGTCAAGGTTGTTGTCTTGGTCTTGAGCTTAACTTGGCGTATCAGACCATCACTATTTGGAGTAAGTTCCACAATTCTTGCCAAGGGCCAGGAAAGGCGAGGAACACTATAATCTATCAGTAAAACTAGATCGCCAACGGAGACGTTTCTCGTAGGTTTTTTCCACTTATTTCTTTGTTGTAGGGAAGTCAAATACTCTTTGATCCAGCGACGCCAGAAAACGTCAGACATGTACTGAACCTGCCTCCAGCGCCTTACACTGTAGAGATCATTACGATTAAAGTTTCCAGGTGGTAGACGTGGGCCCTTGCGAAGTAAAAGAAGATGATTAGGCGTGAGCGCATCCAAATCTTTGGGGTCATCAGAAACGTGAGTAAGTGGTCTGCTATTAACGATCGATTCTACCTCACACATGAGGGTAGAAAGCCCTTCATCATCAAGAACCTGTTCTTTGACCAAAGCTGAGAGCAACTTTCTAACTGTTCGTATGCATCGTTCCCAAACTCCTCCCATATGTGATGCGAAAGGAGGATTGAAAAGCCAACGTATATTTCTTTGTAACATAAATTCTTGTAGTTGTTCTTGATTCCATTGGTTGATTTCTTGTCTGATTTCCCTTTCTCCTCCTACAAAATTGCCACCATTATCAGAGCGAATCTCTTCGGGCATTCCTCTGCGACAGATAAAACGCCTGAGTGAATTTATAAAGGATGAAGTATCTAGGCTGTATGCAACTTCTATATGAATAGCTCTTGTGGTGAGACACGTAAATATTACTCCATATCGTTTTACTGTTACTCTGCCTCGCTTAACAGTAAAGGGGCCAAAACAATCTATACCAGTGAATGTAAAAGGTGGTTTGTCAGCTGTAACTCTGTCTGGTGGGAGATCAGCCATCTTTTGTTTCATTGGTCGCGAGTTAAGACGTTTACACAGAAAACAACTTCTTAGGATTCTGCGCACACTGGCACGCCCATTGATTATCCAAAAGTGTTCTCTTATCAGTGACAGTACATGCTCCCGGCCAGAATGACCCGAAAGAAGGTGAAAGTGTCTGATGATCAAATCGACAATTGGATGGTTCTTCGGTAGGATGATTGGGTGTTGAGCTTCAAAATCTAAATCAGCATTTTTCAGTCGACCGCCAACGCGCAACAGACCACCACTGATAAATGGGTCCAAATTACAAATAGGACTTGATTTCTTGATAGATCTGGTACTTGACTTTTCAGCAACAGAATTCATCTCCCCTGCGAAGTGCTGCCACTGCACAAAGGAGATAATTATGCGTTCAGCAGACCTCATCTCATCCAACGTTATTCTTCCACTCCTTACAACTTGTAAGTTGACCTGGCCAGACTTCATCTTGACCCTTTGAATTAGCCAATTCTTATAACGAAGAATCCATGCAATAGACTTCTTTAACTTTACCCATGATGAGAAACGTCTAAACAATCCGCCGAGGTCAGCCAAACCACCATGTCCGCTTACTTCTGCGTGAAGAACTGTCTTCGTTTTCAGTTCAGGATCATCAGAGGAAATCTTTCTTTCAACAGGTTGCACAGGCCAGTCACACTCAGGTTTACGCAAGAACTCTGGACCATGTAGCCACTTTTCGTCGCTTAGTAACTTATCAACTGTAGCACCTCTCGATGCTATATCTGCAGGATTAGTCTTGCTATCCACGTGCTTCCATTGCTTGGGAGAAGAAACATCATGAATACAACTTAGCCTGTTAGCAACAAAGGTTTGATAACGTTTATCCTGGTTGTCAATATAGCCAAGCACTGAAGTACTGTCAGTCCAAAACACTGATTCTTTGAGTTTTATGTCAATCTCTCTTTTCAACAGCTTGTCTAGACGTACTGCAACTGTGGCAGCTGAAAGCTCTAGCCTTGGAATTGACAACTGCTTCAGAGGAGCAATGCGAGACTTTGAAAGGATAAAGGCACAGTTGATGTCTCCCGAACGATTCTCGTGTCTTATGTAGGAAACAGCTGCGTAACCACACTCAGATGCATCAGCAAAATGATGTAACTGACTGTTCACAATTTCTCCAAAATTTAGAGGCTTGAAACAGCGGTCGAGGCAAAACTTCTTTAAGTTAGGCAAATCATACAGCCAATTATTCCATCTGGTAAGTTGCAAATCAGGAATAGCATCATCCCAACCAAGGTAGCATAGGTCTCTAAGTATAGACTTGGCTGATAAGATGTAAGGACATACAAAACCCATTGGGTCATACACTGACGATATGGTACTCAAAATACCTCTCCTGGTCGCAGGCTTGTCTTTGATCTTGATTTGGTAAATAAACTTATCAGATTCCATGTCCCATCTAACTCCTAAGGCTCTTTCAACTGGCAATTCGTCTTGGTAAAGATCTAGATCTTTAACTTCTTTAGCTCGTTCAATGAGAGGAATAGAATTGATAACATTCTTGCTATTGCTTGACCACTTCGTCAGATAAAAACCACCACATTTTAGTAAACTGGTCAAATCTTGAGCCAAGCTGATGGCACTTTCTTCTGAAGTGACGCTTTTTAAGCAATCATCTACATAGAAATTGTTCTTGACAGTCTCGACTGTTTGAACAGCAAAGTTCTTTGCGTTATCAGCTGCAGTACGTAGTAATGCATAGTTTGCGCAACTTGCACTCCATACTCCTCCAAACAAGTGAACACACATTTGATACTCTACTGGGTCTTGAGTGACGTCGTTGTTAGGAAACCAAAGAAAACGTAAAGCGTCAATGTCATCTGGATCAACACGTACTTGATGATACATCGATTCAACGTCAGACATCAAACAAAATGGCTCCTCTCTGAATCTTGTCAGAACACCTACAAGCTTGCTTGTGAGATCCGGGCCTTGATAGACTTTGTCATTCAATGATACACCAGAATACTTGGCAGCACAGTCAAAAACGATACAAACTTTGTCAGGCTTTTGTGGGTGTACTACAGAGTGATGTGGCAGGTACCAAACTTTACCGTCATCACGACCCAAAACGTCATCAGGAACTTTTCTTGCGTAGTTTCTTTGTAGAAGGTCACTAATAAATGTAGAATACTTCTTGTGCAGCAATTCGTCCTTTACTAGCCTTTTCTGTAGCAACCGTAGTCGATGCTTAGCAAGAGGCTTGTTGTTTGGCAAGTCCGGTGGATTACATTTCCAAGGTATAGCGAACTGATAATGGCCATCAATTATACGTGCTGACTCATCGTAAATCTTCATGACACGTCTATCATCTTGAGACATCACGCGGTTATCACAGGCAATAGAGTCGACAAACTCTAAGTTCACAAAGCGATTGAACTGCTCGTCTAAAGACTCATCTAGCTTACTGAAGAACACTTGCTTTTTTGATTTCTTTGTCAGACCATTTCGTCCAAGTGGACCATTTAGAGTCCAGCCCAAGCACGTTCTAGAAGCGAATGGACCACCGTTAACACTTCTTCTGACTTCAATTGGTTCAAGTGCAGCTGGTACGTCTTGTCCAATAAGTAATTCCACCTCTGCGCCAATGTTGGTCAAACGAACTCCATTTAGATTAGGCCAACGGTTCACGTCTTGCTGGGAGGCGATGTAACTTGAAGATACATGGAGTTCCTCTCTGGCATATACGTCAGATAGCTCAATCATAGCGTTTTCATCCATGTCCATTACTTCCAAGCTAACCTTCTTCGCAGTTATTGGAACATCACGTTTTTCAATTGTTGTCAAAGCGAACTCAACATCTGATCCATTAACATCAAGTTGTTGAAGCAAACGAGACGAACACCAGGTGGAAGTTGAACCTGTATCAAGCAAAGCGTAGACTTGAACAACTTTAGTATTTCCTTTGCCTTTGACTTTCACAGGAACAATTGGAAGAGCTTTGGCATCACATTCTCTAGCAGAACTATTTAGAGAACCCATAAAACCTCCAGAGTTGTTTCTGTTCTGATTTGTTGAGTTCTTTATACCATTCGAGTTACTGTCGGTGCTTGATGAAGAACTTTGTTTCCCTTGACGAAGAGCTAGGAGGGCTGGATGTAGAGATGCCATATGCTTACGCGAAAATGTGCAGTCTTGAACTTTACAGTCGTTAGGTATCTTGCATCCACCAGCAAAATGTGTAGTTGAAAGACAGTTTTCACAGAGCTTCCTCTTACGTACAAACTGCAGTTTCTCGTTACTTGGTAAGTTGTCAAAAACTTTACAGTCGTTCAGTCGATGGTTACCTTGGCAGTGAAAACATTTCCATCGTGAATTTGACTCTGTTACTGCAACTGTATCATCTGTTTGAGTAGTGAAAGTGTGACCTTTGTGGATTTTTCTTTCGCTGGTACTTGCAGGCTTACTAGATCTGCGATCCATAGGATTTCGATCCAAAATTTCTCCAAAAACTGGGTCGTTCTTTTCTTTTGCAGCGTTGGCTGCGGTATAGTAGAACTTGTAAGTCTTTCTTGGATAGTAGAAGGTAGGTGATAAGCAGACTGACGTTGTATGACTGAAGGAATATCCTGTAATTCTTCTTCATAATTTTCGTAGACCTGTTCTTGGGCTTTCGCTTTCTCCATTTTCGTTTCAAGTTTAAGTCTTTCTTCACGAAGTCGTAATTGAAGCTTTTCTTCAGCCAAAGCATACTTTTTACTTAACGATTCTACTTCTACCATTAAAGCAGCGCGTTTTGCAGAAATTTTCATCTTTTCTTGACGAACTGAACTTCTAGACGTAGATGAAGCCGTGCTTTTCGACGAAACCTTCGTAGAAACCTTCGTAGAAACATTTGATGAAGCATTTGTTGAAGCATTGGATGCTGCTTTCGGCGAGACATTGCTAATGGAATCTGTAGGCTGGACGATGTCAGCGAGCCATGTATTTAATTGCTGTTTGAAGTTATAATACTGTATCAGATATTCGTCGAAATACTGAAACGACTCTTCGATCGTTGCAGGATCTGATAGGCAAGCTTGATAATCTTCGTGGGCCTTTCTTAGACTAGCCAAAGTCACGTCGAGTTGTTCTTCTAATCTGTATATCTCTTGTACGTTCTCAGGCGAAGGTTCACGAGTCATTAGGTCTTTCATACGATTCATCTTTCGTGTCATAGCTCCCTTGAAAGACTTTCTTGATGCTTTTAGTTGATTCATAACGTCGGACTCCATATCCGGGCAAATATTTGAACGTTTGTTAATTCACAAATTAACTAGGACGGGTAGATTCGTACATTTACTTGAACATGACATTTCACTAAGTACATCAGTTCCTATAAGTTAACAGTGAACAACTTAAGACTATATACTAAACAGAAAACTAATTAAACGAAAATACTTACAAATATTTGATGCACAAACGACTCATTTGAGTATACGTGAAGGAACGTCTAAACCTCCAAAAAACTGTCGATAGCGACCGAATACAACTAACTACAACGGAGTCCAAGTGTGTACTAAACTAAAAATTCATAGGCACAAAAAAATACAAAGAAACCGAATAAATTATAATAACCAAAATGTGTCTAGGGAATTAAAACTAAATGAAGCGTACAGTAGACCAAACTAAAAACAGAGCTATAAACTTAACAGAATAAATACATGAAATGGAATGAATAGATGAATGAATGGTAGAATGAATGAAACAATAATAGGTGATTGAATAAATACATGGAATGGAATGAACAGATGGAATGGAATGGAATGAATAGATGGAATGGAATGAATAGATGAATGAATGGTGGGGTGAATGAAATAATAATAGGTGATTGAACAAATAAACAATGGAATGAATGGATGGATGGATAAATGAATGAATGGATGGATTAACTAATGAATGAATAATTGAATGAATAAATAAATAAATGAATAGATGAATGAATGGTGGGGTGAATGAAACAATAATAGGAGATTGAATAAATACATGAAATGGAATGAATAGATGAATGAATGGTAGAATGAATGAAACAATAATAGGTGATTGAATAAATACATGGAATGGAATGAACAGATGAAATGGAATGGAATGAATAGATGGAATGGAATGAATAGATGAATGAATGGTGGGGTGAATGAAATAATAATAGGTGATTGAACAAATAAACAATGGAATGAATGGATGGATGGATAAATGAATGAATGGATGGATTAACTAATGAATGAATAATTGAATGAATAAATAAATAAATGAATGGATGAATGAATGAGTGTATAAATTAATGAATGAGCAAACTGATGTATGGATATATGAATAAATAAATGAATGAACAAATGAATAAAAGGATGAATGGTTGGATGGATGAATGAGATGAATAAGACAAGACTGATATTAAATTTTAACACCAGACAACATAAAAAGAGATATATGGTACTTACTGTACTCTGAATGAGTTCATCATAGCTGAGTCCATGGCCATACCCATGAAAAAACTGCATTAAATACTAGAGTAAAGAAACAAATCAAAATTACATGACATTACATTAGCTTTGAAACACATATTCAACAGCACAGCACAGCACAGCACAGCACAGCACAGCACAGCACAGCACAGCACAGCACAGCACAGCACAGCACAGCACAGCACAGCACAGCACAGCACAGCACAGCACAGCACAGCACAGCACAGCACAGCACAGCACAGCACAGCACAGCACAGCACAGCAGTTAATTAACTTACAGCCATTGAGTTCAGTATTAAAACAGACTGTTCTGTGGCATCTGATCTTCGTTCCTTTAATAGCTCTACCTCTTGGGTAAAATCCTGAAACAATCGCAAAAGATGTTAGAGACAATTTTTGAAAGAAACCGATTGAACATCATTGAATGAACAAACAAACAAACAAACAAACAAACAAACAAACAACAAAAATACAAAAGAAACCACAAACACACACACACACACACACAACAAATAAACACAAACAAACACAACAAATAAACACAAACAAAAACATAAATAAACAAAAACATAAATAAGCAAAGGAACAAATAAATGAACAAACACAAATATACAAACAAATGAACAAACAAATACACGAACAAACAAACAAACACACGAACAAACGAACGAACGAACAAAGAAACAAAGAAACAAACACATACACAAACAAACGAACAAAAAAGCCGCACAAACACAAACAAACGAAAAAAACCGAAATGCTAACAAAACTAGCGGAAAAAAAACTGTCGTACCAACAAAACAGACAAACGGAAAACGATCCGAGTGGAACAAACAAAACACGTACAATATTACGGAAAAATCTCTCTCCAAGAGCTTACCTGCACAACGTGTCTCCACAAGTGTTTCAATGTCATCAGGAACGTCTCTGGAAACATAACTTTACGTAATGAGGTGAGGCGCTTGTGCAGAAAATCGATTATCGGTTGAAGTCGTTTCTTGGTGTCGAACGTCGGTAACGACAAATTGATAAGTTGGTGAAGCATTTTAACGAATAAATCGTTTATCTGAAAACAAAAACGAAAAAGATGAGATACAGAAAAACGGAATTGATCTTTCTTCAATAAGAATACAATTGTGAAGAGGACGAGTTTGCAATAATTCAATCAAATCGAACATCTTTTTCATCGAACAAATGGAACATCACACCATGGCTGTCTAACTCACCCCGTTCCTGTCTAACTCGCCTCATTCATGTCTATCTCGCCCCATTGCTATCTATCTCGCCCCATCGATATTTCCCCTTCAAATATGCGAGCTGAGTTGCGTGCAAAATATTTAACGTAGAGGTAGTGAGTGTGTGTCCGAGTCTCCCAAATTAGTATGGCACACGTGTCCAGCTAGAAGAATTGAGACGTTAAAAAAAGTGATTTTTATTTTATTTTATATCAAACACTTTAGGCTATTCACTTACTCTATTTGCTATTAACTGGCATTGGATGTCCAAAGCTTTGTCAAGGTGTGCACTACACTCGTCTAGAGATTCAGCGATAGATTGTGACAAGATCTGTGATTCACTGTTGCGTCGTTGTTGACATTCTCTTGAAGGGCCTGTTGGGAAAGAGGAAGATTTATCAATAGTTTCAACAGCGTTGTTACCAAATATGAATCAAGAAGCGCATCTCGGAGCAAATATTTGAAGAAGTGAGTGGTATGGTTTAAACAAACGGTCATTGTTATCTATGCTGTGACGAAGAATAACAAGAAAACAATAACACAGGAATAAATGATTGAATGAATAAATAAACAAATTAATGAATAATTAGATAAATTGAAGAAAAAATAAATAAATGAATGAATGAATAAATAAACAAATTAATGAATAATTAGATAAATTGATAAATTGAAGAAAAAATATATAAATGAATGAATGAATCGAAGAAGGAAAAATGAATGCATGAATGAATGAATGGGTATATGAACGAATGAATGAATGAATGAATAAATCAGTGAACTAGTGAATGAATGAATAAATTGATAGATTGATATATGAATGAACGAACGAATGAATGAATGAATGAATATAACCATTGAATTAGTGAATGGATGGATGGATAGATGGATGAATTGACGAATGAATGAATGGGTGAACGAACAAACGGAAGGAAGGTCAAACGAACGAATGTATGTAGGAATGAACAAATAAATAGATGGTACAAGAAACGAATGAACCAATGACCGAGCGATCGAACTCACGAACGAACCAACGACCGACTGATCGACCGAACGAACTAACGAACGGACGGACGGACGCATCTAACATACCTTGCCGTCGAGAATCCACAGATGGTCCATTCTGACAATACGACTCACTCTGATTGGACAACTGCGGGCATCCTCCACCGCTGCCATGGAAACCCATTGACATGCTCTTGTGACAGCTAATGTTCATTGTGATACGGTCGTGTAACCATGACAACAGTGACTCGATAACAATGACGTCAGAATTTCGAACACCCATCTGAAAAAATAGGAAATCTGTACTGAAAATATGAGAATGACAAAGAATAGTATAGTATAACAGTATCGGTTAAATGGGTTAAAGTTAAATGGGTTTTTTAGTTAGCCTCTGGTCAAAGGGTCATGCATACACCGTGGAATATCCCACACGTCACTTGTATTTTCTAGTATCCACACGAGCCTCTAGGCCAGTGTGTTTGCAAAGAAAATATAAGTGAATTAGGAGTGGGATATTCACGGTATGTCACGAGAAAACATTGTACAACTACTATTCCATCTCACATCATATATTGCACACATAAAAACTTACAACATTTCCGCGGATAATTATACGCCGCTATTCATTCAGTACACATCTAAACTTTTCTCCTTCCTACATACATACCCACAGCGTATTACAAGCTTACAGAACAAACTAAAACTCCTTCCTCTACCCTCTCTTACTCACAACTGCACACATAAAAACTTACAACATTCCCGCGGATAATTATACGCCGCTATTCATTACACATCTAAACTTTTCTCCTTCCTACATACATACCCACAGCGGATTACAAGCTTACACAACCAACTAAAACTCCTTCCTCTACCCTCTCTTACTCACAACTGCACACATAAAAACTTACAACATTCCCGCGGATAATTATCCGCCGCTATTCATTACACATCTAAACTTTTCTCCTTCCTACATACATACCCACAGCGTATTACAAGCTTACAGAACAAACTAAAACTCCTTCCTCTACCCTCTCTTACTCACAACTGCACACATAAAAACTTACAACATTCCCGCGGATAATTATCCGCCGCTATTCATTACACATCCAAACTTTTCATTTCCCCCTCCCCTTGCAACACACAGGCTACCCGACATACAGAAAACATAAGGAATAACACAATGCACCCAACATCAGACACCCGACACCGCTTTTATCATTCTAACATCTCTCAACACCGACATTCCATACATACCTTCTTCGCTTGACTTCGCCATCTACAACAAACTCAACACTGTTAACCTGGATTTCTATGCCAGTACGACCACGATACGGTAAGTACGGTAAGTATTCACTATCACTTCCACCCATTATCATATCAACTACACAATTACCATTATATTCATGCCATTTATTCGATCATATACGCTTTTGTATACATGTACGTGACCGTCTGGTAAAGTTGATAGTACACGTCGGGTGGGCTTACGGCCGTGAGTTATGAAACGTGTTGGTCTTAATTTCTACAATTTGCCTCAACCCCTGATGATTAGCTTATGGTAGGACTATCTACTTATCTCCCCTTCGGCTCTCCTTCCCTTCACGTCCCCTCCTTCCCTCGAGACAGTCACGTATATCCACACGAACTCGAGTTCACATCGTTATTTTATATTGCCGTTATTTTTACATTATTTTTACATTTTTTATTTTTACCTTATTTTTTATTCTTAGATATTTATTTATTATTATTTACTCATTATCATTATTATTATCATTTATTATTCATTACATATTTTTATTCTCACTTCTCTTTTATGAATTTCTTTCACCATTATCATACCACCGTTTACTCCACATATACACCTGTTCCATTCAACCTCAATTTGAAACTCCACTTATATTCACACTTACTTTCCACGACTTGCACTCTACAACTCTTACATCCACACACACCTTCCCTCAATTGATGTGTTGGTGCGAATACCTGCTTTTTAGCATGTCATTTAGCATTGGCCTAAATTCTTATCCATTCGCATACATTTATTTTTTTATTTACATACAGGTCTATGCATTTGCACATGACTCTTTTTTTAATAAAACCATAATATTGAATATGATATATGTATATTTATCTGTATTATATTAGTTATTACCTTGGATGAGGCAGGCTCACAACCAGTGATACTCTTCCTGACATTATCCAGTGCTGTACATTGTTCAACCATTTTGCCTAGATTAGATGATAATTACAGACATTAAATCCACTATTATCATAAATATCATTAATATCAGTCACCCTATCATCATCATCATTTACATCATTATCATTATTATCATTACTATCATCATCATCATCATCATTTACATCATTATCATTACTATCATTACTATCATTATCATCATCATCATTTACATCATTATCATTATTATCATTACTATCATCATCATCATCATCACCACCTTCATCATATGCATCATCACCTTCACCATCATTATCATCATCATCATCATCACCTCATCATCACCTTCATCATCATTATCACCTCCATCATCATCATATTCATCATCACCTTTATCATCATTATCACCTCCATCATCATCATATTCATCATCACCTTTATCATCATTATCACCTCCATCATCATCATATTCATCATCACCTTTATCATCATTATCACCTCCATCATCATCATATTCATCATCACCTTCATCATCATTATCACCTCCATCATCATCATATTCATCATCACCTTTATCATCATTATCACCTCCATCATCATCATATTCATCATCACCTTTATCATCATTATCACCTCCATCATCATCATATTCATCATTACCTTTATCACCTTCATCATCATCACCTTCATCATCATCATCATCATCATCATCTTCGTCATCATCATCACCTTCATCATCATCACCTTCATCATCATCATCATCATCATCTTCGTCATCATCATCACCTTCATCATCATCATCATCACCGTCGTCATCATCATCATCATCATCATCATCATCACCTTCATCATCATTTTCATTATTATGACATTTATCACCATCTTCATCATCGTCAGCTAACCACAATCATAATCAACATCATGATCATCAATCACCATCATCAAATTACCACAACTATAATTGTTATCATCATCATCATCACCTCCCTTATAATCATCAACACAAAAACACATCTCATCACACACAATTATCATCATTCACCATCACAATTGTCATTATCATATAAATTATCTATATCATCATCATAATTATATATATCATCATAATTATCTATATCATCATCATGATTATATATATCATCATCATAAATATCTATATCATTATCATAAATATCTATATCATCATCATAAATATCTATATCATCATCATAAATATCTATATCATTATCATAATTATCTATATCATCATCATAAATATCTATATCATCATCATAATTATCTATATCATCATCATAATTATCTATATCATTATCATAATTATCTATATCATCATCATAATTATCTATATCATCATCATAATTATCGTCATCATCATCATAATTATCTATATCATCATCATAATTATCTATATCATCATAATTATAATCAACATCATCATCATCACAATTGCAATCGTCATCATCATAATTATCATCAACAACTTCTTCATCATCATCAAAGTCGTCATCATCATAATTATCATCACAATCACAATCGTCATCATTATCATCATCATCATCATCATCACAATCGCCATCATCTTAATTATCAAAATCATCATTCCTATTCCTCTCATCTACTTCTCTTCCTTCAAAAATCTCGCTCTAACTTTTCTCGCCGCTCCATACAGACACTCACCTCTAGAATCTGTCATATTACATCTGACCTTGCGGCCTGGGTTGAGCCGACACCCAGCAACACCACCCCGTCTGCACCTGTCAATCAAATCTCTAGTTGCTACGGCACCAATAATACTGATTAGGTCACTGTCTGTCATCCCGCATGTCTCAACGGCCACTAGGCTATCAGTGTACAGGAGAACCAGTCCCTTGCATATCTGATGGAAAATATCACGATATTGTATTGGTAAATTGCTTGGGGCAAAAATATCAAGTGCATTCAATCATTTGGTGATAATGGTAATGATGATTGTATTGACAGTCATGATGATGATCAGTGATGTCGATGGTGGTGATGATGAACATAGCGCTGGAACTATGGTAGAAAGTGGAAGACATTCTGGAAGTGGATGATGATGGAAAACTGATGAACTTTAAGAGTTTATTGGAGCAGCGACTACAATAACTCGCCCTAAGGACGTTCTCGCACCAATAGGGAAAACATGGTGATGACGATGAGGATGGTGATGAGGATGGTAGTGCTGGCGATGATGATTAGTGATGATGATGATAATGACGATGATGATGATAGCAAGGAAGATGATGATGATGGTGATCCGCGATGATGATGATGATGATAATGATGGTGATGATTATAGGGCTGGTGATAATGATGATAGTGCTAGAGATAATGATAATGATAATGATGATAATGATAGTAATGATGAATATAAACGATTTATTCAAGACCATGATGACTACGATGATAGTGCCGATGGTTATCATAATGATGATACTGAGGGATTTTGTGCAAAAATTCTGTACATTTTACGCTTATAGTTTTAGTACAGTCCGTGTGGTAATAGTTGACACACACAATTATAAATCAGTTGTTATCCACCAATAAATAGTAGGTAGCAAGCGAACCAAAACGAACAATTATCACTATGCATAATACTTCGTGACCCCCTTCCGACGTATGGATTTACTAGACGATGCAATGAGAAAACATCAATGAATTATCATAACCAAAAAACGCATGGCTGCTCATTCATGGACAATGAACATCAAAACAACTCGAGAAAGCTAACTAACGCCTGACTTTCTATTTAAATAGTTCAACAAAACGAGGAAAAAAGAAAGAAGAAGATTAGAATACAAGAATACAGCGTGAAAGTTTTTTTGAAGATTGAAAGGAGATTTTAAAACTGAAAGATTGAAACTTGTTCCTGCAGACAAGCAAGATCCATGGATGCCGTTATGGCGATGCAATCAAGGTTTCTGTCAATTCTTCTGTCATTCACAACGATCTTAGTGACCAACGTCTCGGCTATTGACTGCACCAACCCAGATTTGAAGGCTGTGAGCAATGTTGCTATCTTTTTGATAGTTTTTGGTATAGTTTTGGTTATATTTGGAATAGTTATGATAGTTTTAGAGTGTAAGTCGCCGAAAAGCGGCAAAAAGATCGACCAAGCCGAAAAGAAGGACGATCCAGCGTCGCCGTCGATGATGTATAAAGATGTAACGTTAAAAGATGAGTTCGACAACAAAGAAAGCGATCGTTTGAACGAGAATTATGACAATGACAATCCGAAGAACGATTATCATAATGTATGGCTGTAAGAAAAGACATCAAGCGGAACTCAAATAGGTTATGACACTGACAGATCATCGATAAAATGATCTTGCTATATGTTTTCGATTTTTTTTAACATGCACTTGGAGTAATTAAAATGTAAGATAGAATAGTGTTCAAACTAATATGGACTGCGTCGGGTATGGTTTTTGTAGGGAAACAATTGGAGTAAATTTTACGATAACTAGAGCGGTTAGATTAGTGTGGACTGCGTCGGGTGTGGTTTTTGTAGGGAAACAATTGGAGTAAAAATGTTCAATAACTATACAAATTTACGATAACTATAGCGGTTAGACTAGTAGGAGCTTCGTCTATGAGCTTCGTCATGTGCCGAATCTACTGCAAATGAGTTCAAACAATAGGTTTTGCATTAGATTGGGCACATATAATAACTAGAGGTTAAACTAGTGTGGACTGTTCTATGTTACGAATAAAGCAATTGGAGTAAAGATGCACGGTAACTAGAGATTAAACTAGTGTAGACTGCATCAGTGTTTCTAAGGAAACAGTTGAAGTAAAAAAGAGCGATAACTAGAGGTTAAACTAGTGTAGACTGCATCAGTGTTTCTACGGAAACAGTTGAAGTAAAAATGTACGATAACTAGAGGTTAAACTAGTGTGGACTGCGTCAGTGTTTCTACGGAAACAGTTGAAGTAAAAATGTACGATAACTAGAGGTTAAACTAGTGTGGACTGCGTCAGTGTTTCTACGGAAACAAATGAAGTAAAAATGTACGATAACTAGCGGTTAAACTAGTGTGGACTGCGTCTATGCTTCTGATGAGACAGTTGGAGTTCAATATTAAAATGTTTAAATGGTACTAAGAAAAACGACTTGTGATATATATTTTTGACTACAATACCACCTGTGTAGAGGACAAAGTTCATATTTTGTATCTCCTTGAACAATGTCAGTAAACAAAAACTATATAAAACGATCGTGTCAGCCTACATATGGTCTGTATATATAGCAACATGAGACTTTCCGCTCCAGACAGGCCAGGGGGGTATGCTGTACAATGATGTAGGTGATGAAGAAAGTGGTGGTGACGATAGTGATGTTGATCATGGTAGTGATGAATTGGTGGTGGTAGTAATAATAATGTTGATGATGATGATATACATGATTGTGATAGTGACAGTGATGATGATGGTGATGATAGTGCAGGTGATGCTGCTGCTGAAGATGATAGTGTCGGTGATGGTGATGGTGATGATGGTGGTGGTGATAATGATGTTTATGCTAATCAGTGGTGATGATGATGACAGTGTTTGTGATGAAAGTGATAGCGATAATGATGATGATGATAGTGCAGGTGATGCTGCTGCTGCTGAATCGAAGATGATTGTGTTGGTGATGATGGTGGTGGTGATAATCATGTTAATGCTTATCAGCGGTGATGATGATGACAGTGTTGGTGATGATGATGAAAGTGATAGCGATAATGATGGTGATGTTGTTGTTGATGATGATGATGGAAAGGGTAATGTTTGAGTTGTTGCTGTTGTTGTTTGTAACGAAGTAAGTAATGATCTACACAATACAAAGAGTCGACTGTAGGAAGTACTTAACCAAAAACCGGAACTATGTTCAAGAGTTTTATAGACAGACAGACATTACAAAAACATACTTTCGTAGTAGTTCTCATCAGTGCTATTAGTGATACGCCCTTTCCAAGAAGCTTTCTCACCCGTGAAGAGAAAAGCTAAATGATCTTTCTGACATTTTTTGTCTCTAATAAGACAGACACAGACAGACAGACAGACAGACAGACAGACAGACAGTCAGTCAGTCAGTCAGTCAGACAGACAGACAGACAGACTAATATACCACAAGGTATTTTTTTACCCATATTACGCTATATATATCACTAGAATTAAACGTCCGTTGAAAATGTGGCCTTGCCGGTGTGTTGATTTTTTTGTTTTGTACCACGACCAATATTGAGCAAAATGATTGACCAGAAGCGTTCACATGGAACAAAAATAAGACAGGATTTCAAACGAGCATGTTATCACTTTATCACGATGTAAATGGACACTAGCGAATAAACTTGTTTTAATCCGATGAAGGGCTGAAGCTCGAAAGGGTCAGTAAAGTTAAATTCTATTTTTTACGGTGTAACGAAATTCATTTCTATTTCCCTTTGTTTATCTTATCTACTTTAAAAACCTGTACATAAATCTTATACACTTAATTCAATAATTGTTGTCGCAATCAAAACTACAGTCCAGTAATATCAACATAATTTGAGATTTATTAGACGTATTTTCTAGAAATATTTGTTTCATCATTTACCCCACAACAACTTGTTATGGTTATATCACAGGTAGCCCAAGCTCACTATTTGTGTTGATTTACTATAGGATATATGGGGATTTTTCAACGTACAATTTTTTGCCTTAATTCTTAATAAAATAAAATGAAACTCTTACCGTGTCTTTTTGTTGCTCTCATCAACCGTCTGACTGACTTTCAGCGATTTTCGTTGGAATTTAGCTGCTTTTCCCTAACGTGTAGTAAGAGAGAGAAAGGTAGGAGGCGAAGGCCCCAAAACGGCCTTCGAACTGCTGAACTAATCGCCAAATAATTCCTCGAAAAACGCTTCTAGTCCAAATCTTTCTACGCAGCAGTTCGAAGGGATAAATATGACACGCAAAAATCCCAATGGATTAGAATCAACGGCTTTTTTGAAGCAGCCAGCCTCCACGAAGTTCGAATAAAACCGCTCGAAAAACAGCCAAAATATTCGTGTCTGGGAGAGTTGGGACAGTTGAAGCCGTTAAAAAACAGAGAGAGACTGGACCGGGCAAAAACAACCACTATCCGTGGGGTGCAAGGGTCGAAAATTGTACTACAAAACTAGGAACCGCCCCCGCTCCCAGGGGCGAATTACTTGTGATTAAACTCCACACTGAAAGAGAGAAACGGTCGTTTTTTTCCCCTAACATTAATTTTGAATGTCAACGTGTTCAGCGCGGTCAGTGATAGACCGACGAAGTACAATAGCTGTCAAGTAATTCGCCCCTGGGAGCGGGGGCAGTTCCTAGTTTGTCGTACAATTTTCGACCCTTGCACCCCACGGATAGTGGTTGTTTTTGCCCGGTCCAGTCTCTCTCTGTTTTTTAACGGCTTCAACTGTCCCAACTCTCCCAGACACGAATATTTTGGCTGTTTTTCGAGCGGTTTTATTCGAACTTCGTGGAGGCTGGCTGCTTCAAAAAAGCCGTTGATTCTAATCCATTGGGATTTTTGCGTGTCATATTTATCCCTTCGAACTGCTGCGTAGAAAGATTTGGACTAGAAGCGTTTTTCGAGGAATTATTTGGCGATTAGTTCAGCAGTTCGAAGGCCGTTTTGGGGCCTTCGCCTCCTACCTTTCTCTCTCTTACTACACGTTAGGGAAAAGCAGCTAAATTCCAACGAAAATCGCTGAAAGTCAGTCAGACGGTTGATGAGAGCAACAAAAAGACACGGTAAGAGTTTCATTTTATTTTATTAAGAATTAAGGCAAAAAATTGTACGTTGAAAAATCCCCATATATCCTATAGTAAATCAACACAAATAGTGAGCTTGGGCTACCTGTGGTTATATATCACAAACACGTACAACCAAAATATGCTATGAAGAAATAGATAACAAGAGAAGAAATACCGACCTCCTTTGCAGGCTTCAGAGTGTGGACTGTAGCTTTGATCATGTTTGATTGCGACAACGATTTTTGAAATTAGTGTAATAATTTAAATTTAAATTTTTATTTTTTTTTAAATATATATATATATATTTTTTAGTATTTTTTTTTTCCACCCATTTGTTGCATTAAAATGACTGATATTACGTTGCATGTTTAAAGGATTATTCAAATTGATTTTATAATGAAATATCCCAATCATTATTAATTAGATTATTCAAATTAACTCCAGGTATTAACTACCCTAGGTACCAGAGGTATGTACACGAACATGAATATAATAATAATATTAGAATATACAGGAATATTTTTTCTTGGTTGTAATTTAGATTTTCTCTTAATATAACATACAGTTTTAATGATTACTTGTAAATTTAATTATGAAAATTAAAGGAAATATATAGTCACGACGTTTCGATCTCATTATAATTCATTTAATTTTCATTATTAAATCGGCAATATCTCGATCATTTTTGTAGATACTTGTAAATTGGCCTGAAAAACCCTATGCGAGTCCAATGAAATGTATGTGTGTATTACCGACCTACAATGACTCATACCGCGCGCCGCAGACCAGAGTTATTAGCTCTGCGCAGACGTCCTAATGATGATCATTGACCTAGAACACTAACTTTATGTTGTGATTTGCATTTCAGTGGCCGTTGTTTTGACACTTCTTGGCAATAATTATGAGCACTTCGCTCTGTTTGTATTCCGATGATCAGTAGCTTTTTACATTGAAACAAGATAAAAACTGTAAGTATCTAAAAGTATCTCGATAAGATTATTCATTTGATGTTTTTTTTTATTTCGACGAATGGCTAAAGCTCGAAACGTCAATAAAGTAAAGTTTTTACGGTGTTACAAATTTCACTATATTGTTACCTATCGTTTATATCAAACACCGACGCATACATATACTAGTTTGCTCGCTAGTTTCTATTTATTAATTTGATTCAACTTAAGGTATTAGGCTTTAGGCTTTTTCTTCAAGCCAACAAACTTATTTACAGCTGAATGGTTAAAGCTTGAAACGTCAATAAATTAAAGTTTTTACGGTGTTGCAAATTTCATTATATTACCTTAGGTTTTTATCAAACACCGACGCATACCTATACTAGTTTGCTCGCTAGTTTTCATTTATTAATTGGATATTTATCGTAAGCTAACTATTTGCTATGTACGTTTCCACCTAATTTTAATATCACATCATGTTATAATTTTGGGACACAAGTTCTTATTCCCAAAGGTGAGCGGTTTCTATATCAGTATAACACAAATGTTTCTCAGCTCTAACGGGTGAGTTATCTTTACTTTTTCCGCTTACATGTGTCATGCAACATGGCCCTAGTGCTAGGATCTGTGAGACAGGAAGATCCTAGCACCCGAAAGAAAACTACCGATATCCATGTAAATGGAATACAGTAAATGTATAGCGAGTACGTTGATTCGCTTACTAGGAAGCGTGATCCTGGTTCTAGGATATTCCTAGTCGCATGTAAATACCCCCTTAATATTAAAAATTGTAATATATCATAAGGGTCATATCTGGATCGCTCAATAATTCAAGGCTAATCTTAGTAATCCTAATCATTGCAAGCATTGCATCCCATGATAATCCTGGTGCTGTATAATACTATGCTGAATTTAGCTTATAGTTCTTTACACACGCCGTACATCTCTGAAGTTTTCAAATATATCTGTTAACAAAATTACATCAGATTTAACTGATATAGATTATCATGATTATGATATTCTCGCATTGTTTTTATTTTGAATATTTTACATACATTCTGTGCGTGTTTGTAAGGTCTAAAAGTTTCGTTGTGAGCAATTTCGAAATGTAAATAGCAGGGCCGATATATAGCTTGTCGTTGAAAAAAACCGGAAGCCTGTTCCCTCAGACGAAGCGATTTCTTAATGTCTTAAGCTTTGAAACTACCATACTACTTGGTTTTAAGATATAGAAAAGCTTTGATTGTGATGGTGTAATTTTAAAATCATGACATCAAAAGCTTACTTAATGAGATTCCACAGTTCAAAGCTTCATACCACAAATGACCATTCAGGCAATTTAAAAACTGTATAATTGTTTACCGGATTACTTGCATCGTGCATTAGGCCTTTTGCAACAACAGGTAGCGTGACCCTATCCCTTTTAAATCGAGCAGCTGTGTCAAAATGAACATCAAGAATGAAAAGAGCACCTCAACATTAGTAAAAAATAAGTAATAATAAAATGTAACACGAGGGAAATGGCATTAAATTTAAAGTTCAATATTTTATAAGGATTTGTATGGAAAATATGCTATTTCCCAAACAAATCCTTATAAAATATTGAATTTTATATTTAATGCTATTTCTCCTATGCTCAACATTATGAGCTAAAACTTTGGCTTCTTACTAATATGTAGGTGCTATCGTGGCTGCAAAGTAACACCTATGGTACTTGTACGTAGTGGTATTGAGTGTACAGCTCCCTCCCCTCCCGTGGCTATATTGAGTATTGATGAAGAGCTACTGTATGGAAATGTTAGGGGCCGACCATTTAACTTTTAAGGGAGGGGGGGGGGGGGGTGATTTTGAAAATAAATTTCGTGCAAGCCACAATTGCCACTCAAATCTTTGCATTTCTATCAAATAAATTCCGTGCGCATGCCAGCTGGCTAAAAAAAATTTCGTGCACGGACCAAATCACCACCCCCCCCCCCCCCCCCCCCCTCAAAAGTTAAATGGTCGGCCCCTTACTGAGTAAAACATTATTGAGTGTTTTATATTAAAGTACTGAATGTAGTGGTAGTGGGTGAGTGAAAAACCACTAAATGCTACTTTATAAAACATATAGCGGTAGTAAGCGTGAATGTGAGTGTCTCAAATATAGTGGTACCTCGATTAAGCGGTCACCCTCCGGACTTTCCAAAGTGGCCGCTTAATAGAGGTTGACCTCTGAATAGAGGTATAGAATAGGTATAGGAATAGATTTTGGGACTTTTTATTGTGGTCGCCTAATAGAGGGTGACCGCTTAATGGGTACCACTGTAGTTGAAATAAATAAATAAATAAATAAATAAATAAATAAATAAATAAATAAATAAATAAATAAATAAATAAATAAATAAATAAATAAATAAATAAATAAATAAATAAATAAATAAATAAATAAATAAATAAATAAACAAATAAATAAATAAATAAATAAATAAATAAATTAATAAACAATATTGTATATTATTGTATATTGAAAAATGACGCAACGCGTGATTTGGGCGGCTAAATATACTGCGTGATTCGTCGAAATACCGCAATTTAGTGCGTAATCCTTTGAGATTAAAATTTGCGTTTCGTGAGTTTTCCTAAAACTTGTACTCAGAAATATCGATGAAGCGTGATGACGACCCCCAACACTCCCGCCCCCCCCCCCCCCCCCCTTGTACAAAGTTAGTACAAATCATGAAAAAAGATATTTTACTAAAAATTAGCCTAAACACAGATACAAATATAGAAACACTAGACAAAGATAACCTTTGTAAACCGAATAGAAATTTGATATCATAGATTTTGTGAGTATATTGACACTTGTATAGTAACATTTTGGTCGTTCATTAAAGTCAGGTGGGTGTGCGCTAATATTAGCATATCATATGCACTATTGCCTCGACTGAAATTATCGACAGCTAGATCTAAATCCATTTTTCTTATCAGTTTGAATCAAAGGAGAATTGAAAAGAACTGTAAACGAAAAGACGATACAATATGGCGGCGACTGGTTTGTCTCCAGGGTTAATCGCCTCGATAGTCGTCATTCTAATCATAGCTTTGGTATTGATCGTACTCTACTTCATGTGCCGTTCAGACGATCCTGCGAGGGATCATACATGTGTTGCTATTCTCTACCCAAGCTCACGACGCGAACTACGACAGCTGAGAATCCCTCTGGATCCCCTTGATATCACAGATATGCACGAAAATGCTGGGTATGAAGAGGAGAAAGAAAGAAATGATGGTTCAACGGAGAGCCATAGTGTACAGTTACATGTCTTGGAAAGAAAAGAGGAAAACGGAACGACAGAGAAAAGTACACAACGAAATAATGTGGATTCATCGTCTGACATTGCTGATGTATCTTTACAGTCAACACAAGTTTCAACTGTAGAATGACTATTTGTTTAGAATGACAGGAGAAAAGAGCTTGAAGACATAATAAGGCAGACATGCAGATACATGATTAAGTTGTACGTTTAGATTTATTAACACAATCGAAACCATGCCAGCAAGTTGTAACCCGAGGGTACCATAGGTTATTTTCTACTTGCTTTAGCGTTTTTAAATTTGACGGTTTAGACGTAAAAATGATAAATACAAATATTAGATCAAGAAACCCTCTAGTTTCTAGGGTATAACCCGTATTATTGTGCAAAATAATTATTTACCTATACATATTTACTGCAATTTTCCTCTCGAAAATTCGAATCATTTACTGCAATTTTACCATCGATAAATCAAGCCTAAATCAATCGATATGCACTGGCATGAATTTACTGTAACTTCCCTTTGATAAATCGAAGCAAAATTAATCGATATACACTGGGATAAATTTAATGTAATTTCCCTTTGATAAATCGAAGCAAAATTAATCGATATGCACTGGGATAAATTTAATGTAATTTTCCTTTGATAAATCGAAGCAAAATTAATCGATATGCACTGGGATAAATTTAATGTAATATTTCCTTCAATAAATCGAGCTAGAATCGATTAATTTGTGCAAATATATTCACTGCAATTTTTCCCTCGATAAATCGAGACCAAATCGATTAGTTTGCGCCATATATTATATACCAACAAACACTGGTTGATTCGCATGCATTCACTGAGATTTCACTCTCGATCCCCAAATACGAACCCCCGAAAACTGGAGCCCCAATTATTGGAAACACCGAAAAATAGAAAGCACGATTAGTTGAAACTCTCGATAAACCGAACTCCCGACAACTTGGACCCCCGACAACTTGGACCCCCGACAACTCGAACCCCCGACAACTCGAACGCCCGATAACTTGAACCCCCGATAACTTGAACCCCCGATAACTCGAACCCCCGTTAACCCGAGCCCCCGATAACCAGAACCCCTGATAACTCGAACCCCCGACAACTAGAACCCCCGTTAACCCGAAACCCGTTAACCCGAACCCCCGTCAACTCGAACCCCCGTTAACCCGAACCCCCGTTAACCCGAACCCCCGTTAACCCGAGCCCCCGATAACCAGAACCCCTCATAACTCGAACCCCCGACAATTGTCTGTTATATCACGAGAAACACAGCCTGATCAAAGGTCACCAAACAATTTCGGTTACTCTGCGTGAACAACATCTTTGAAATGTTCACGAGAATGGATATCTAATATCAATATTTCTTGCCGCATTTGACTTCATCTACAGCTATTTCAAAAACGTTGAATACTGAAAAGTGCCTTCAAAGACCAAAGAGCATTGTGGGTCTCATTGATTCGTATTAAATAATACATATACAGCGATATCAGATATTAAAGTATCGGGTATGCTCGTCGGGCATTTTCAAAAACATCCCAAGAAGATACCGGAAGTCCTTTAAAAGACGGTGAAACGAGATAGTTAAAATCGAAAATAGTAACAATTAAAATCTCTACAATCACGACAACATTTTTTTTGTATTAAAGAATGTAGGTAGACGACTTTCATAAATGGCCGCCTTAAAATTGATGTTTTAAGAAAAAGAAAGCTATCATATGATAAGCATTCACCATAACAATAATTTGTGCAAGTTTGAGAAAAAAACGATTAAATTTGCAAGAAGCTATACAAATACAAATCTCTACATTTTTAATTGAGCATAACTTCTTTGGCATTTTAGCCAGAGCATCAAAACCTTCCAAACCTGTCCATTTCAGGTGGTTCTTTCATATGACAGTGCTAAAATATTAAAATATCTGTTCACTTGAAAAATCATTTTCCGAAACATATTATGGTATTTATGAAAGTGGTCTATTGATTTGGTTAAATTATTAATTATAGCGCCGGGTACACACAATTTGTAAGCTGAACTGTATCTTTAAGATCATCAGTGAAAACTGTGATAAATTTAGATTCATTGGGCTACCTAGATAACATCATGTAACAGCGAATTCAAAAGGGGGAGTGTGGGCCAATAAAAACTACTACGAGATACCTTAAAACACTGGTTCATAATACTTTGAATATATCTCGGAAACCATGAAGACAATATTAGGAAATGTCTGGATGCGATTAATCTTGATATAATAAAAACTATACAATAAAAACTACTAGGAGACACCTTAAAACACTGGTTCATAATACTTTGAATAAAACTCGGAAACTATGAAGACAATATTAGGAAATGTCTGGATGCGATTAATCTTTATATAATAAAAACTATACAATAAAAACTACTAGGAGACACCTTAAAACACTGGTTCATAATACTTTGAATAAAACTCGGAAACTATGAAGACAATATTAGGAAATGTCTGGATGCGATTAATCTTGATATAATAAAAACTATACAATAAAAACTACTAGGAGACACCTTAAAACACTGGTTCATAATACTTTGAATAAATCTCGGAAACTATGAAGACAATATTAGGAAATGTCTGGATGCGATTAATCTTTATATAATAAAAACTATACAATAAAAACTACTAGGAGACACCTTAAAACACTGGTTCATAATACTTTGAATAAATCTCGGAAACTATGAAGACAATATTAGGAAATGTCTGGATGCGATTAATCTTTATACAATTAAAAACTATACAATAAAAACTACTAGGAGACACCTTAAAACACTGGTTCATAATACTTTGAATAAAACTCGGAAACTATGAAGACAATATTATGTACTGTCTGGATGCGATTTACTCTTGATACAAGAGGGGTTTGTCAACTTAAAATACACACAAGTACTCCTTGAAATCATTTTAATTCGTGACACGTTTCAAAACTCAGGCACATAGGGTGGTGCCATTTTGACAAAAAAAGAATGAAATATACTCTTAAACGTATCCTGTTAATATAAGGAACGGATCATTAGATCATATTTGAGTGAGGTGGAGGGGAGGGGAGGGGAGGGGGGAGGATAGTGTACAATTACAAAAAAAATCGAAATATCATAAAAAGCGGGGAATTTTTTTTTGAAACCAATTGCCTATTATGCCTATAATTTCTTTCTGTCTTATATATAATAAACCATCACTGTAGACAACCTTTTGAGATATGTATATATGCTAATAATTCCTTTCCTTCTTGAAATAGCCTCTCGCCTTGGGCAATATTACTGAAATTTGTGTATATTTACTATCGCTTTGTACAACCTTTTTTTTAGATCTATTTATGCCAATAAGTCCTATCGCCTTGGACAACCTTTTATAAATAGGTTTATGCCAATAAGTCCTACCGCCTTGGACAACCTTTTTGAAACAAGGTGTAGTCACGAGAAAAATGTCATAAAACCGTTCGTTATATTAATTCAGACTCCAATGAAGCTTTTGTATCGCGAGAATCAGAACAATAACATTCTTTTATTAAGAGCACAACAGTGACGTATTTATACTAAAACGAGCACCCAAGTGGAACTTATATCGGTATATGCTAATCAACAGAGAAAACAATGTTTGTAAATTCATTTGAATAGCTATGTGTACTGGAGTCTCTGATATGAAGTGGCTGTCATTTTCAAGTTAGAACTAACCGAGGAATATTTTGCTGTACATTCAGTACAAATTTGTCTCTTTTCTAAGGACTTGAAAGCACTGCAAGTTTGGATCAATTTTGAACCAAGAGAAGTTTACAAATTTGTGGAACGCGGAATTCCGTGAAGCGTTAAATACAAGAAACTGATGTGAAAATCTGTTAAGAAAGTGCTAAGTACACACAAAGAAAACGTAAAAAATTACCTGATATAATTACAACCAATAAAGCCAAAGTTACTGGATTTACAATTTCAAACGGTGGAGACATATTCCTGATACAAGCAGATCATTGTGGCTGAAGAACTCGTTGTGTATTTGTCTGCTTATGTGGACTAAAGAACAGTAAAACTAAATAATATTCTGGAGCAATACGTTTATTATCGAATTGCAAATTTGGATGTTATTGGACTTAATTGGAAAGAAATACAGACAATATTGTTCTTCAGTACACAAAGACAATTTAGTTGCAGAACTCGAAGCGGTTTCATCGTTTTCTTGGTCATTAACTGACTTTCATACTTGGCTGACAAACTTTACGAAACTACGTTTTACGAGGATTGTAAAAATAACAATTAATAACAGACGGCTAAGCAAATGAACAGTTAGTTCGTTGAACACGTATCCGCACTCAAGCAAAACTCTGTTAGGAATGTATTAATTGTTTTCAGTAATATATCCAACATGGCTTTGATTTCAACTGGAATCATTATAACTATATGTGTATTAGTCCTTACTGCAATATTACTAATACTACTATACTGTTTTTGTCGATCGAAAAACAAAATACATGATCACACATGTGTGGCTCTGCTTTACCCAGATGAAGAGAAGGAGTTAGGATATCACAAACCCGCTCAACAGAACGGAAAAGCTACCAAAGTCTACATAAGTGGTTACAGGGAAGAAAAGGCCCAAACTGAGTCGAAGTTAGGAGGAAAAAACATTTCAAAAGAGAGGCACGAACTAGAGACAGCAGAAGTATCGAAGAAACGAGGGTCGAAAAAAGGAAGACATAGCTATGCCAAGGAACTTAACGATTTAAAGAAAGCGAGTGAAATGGATTTGAACGATAAACGAGGATCAAAGGAAAAGAATGACTATGACAAAGCTCCAAAACGAGATTCAAAAGATGCAAGCAAAAATGGCTTTAAAGTCAAAAGAGATTTGAACGGAAAGAACGATTCTTCCGTTCCACAAAAGGACGATGCAAAGAAGAGTGAGCTTAAGGAAAAAAGGGGTTCCAAAAAAGCAAAGAAGGAATCAATAAAAGTTCAAAAGCGAGACTCGAAAAAAGAGAAAAAACAAACTGAAAAGAATTCTGAAATAAAAAATGGAGACAAGCTAGAAACGAAGAAAAAACGAAATTCAAAGAAAGAGTTGAAGCCCTATGACGTTCAAGTCGAGCTTAGAAGTGAAGCTAAGCTAGAGAACACTCCTTTGCCAGAGTTTCTAAGACAAAGCAGTGGCCAATACCCTGACAAATGTCCTCTTTCTGTCGATGAAAACAGTTTGAAGAAAAGTTTAGAAAAAAGTCACTCAGAAAGACTAGACGATGAAACCAGGCCTTCTGGCGACAAAGGAAACCCGCACTATTTACGTCCTAATTCATTAGAAGAACAGACTTTAAGCGCAAAAGAAAGAAGAGAAAAATACGCACGATCAGATAGTGTATTTGGATACAGCATGGACAAGACAGATGGAGGGACACTCTACCGTCGCCCGCGATCCTTAGATATACTGGACAGTAGACATACAAATGAAGAGTATTACGTCAAGCCAAGGGGTGAGAGCATGAGAGAAAGTCGGCGGTCTTCTTCGTACTATGTGACACCACGAATACTTGAAAGGGAGGAAAGAGAAAGAGGTTCGCACTACGTGCGCCCGCGATCACTTGGAGATGACAGACGACAAAGTGAGAGCCAACGAGAATCACATTACGTGCATCCACGCTCTTTCGAGGAGAATGAAAGAGCTGAGAAAATAAGAAGAGAAACTGATATACTATCGTCATATTACATGTCTCCACGATCACTCAACGAAATAGAGAAGAATAAACGTGATTCGTACTACGTGACGCCACGCACGCTCGAGGCGGAAGAGAGAGCTAAAAGAGATCGTGGGTATTACCACACGCTTCCAAGCTCGTTTGGAGGAGAAAGAGGTTTGCCTTCCTCGAACTACATGTCTCCCAAATCACCTGAATTAGAGGGTAAGGACAGAGATCTTGATTCACTCTATGTGCATCCACCCACACTCGAGAGGAACGCGCGAGGATGGAGTGAACGCGAAGCACATTACATAAGTCCACGGTCGTTTGATAACGACGACGGTAGACGTGATCGTGATTCATACTACGTACACCCGCGCACACTCGAGAAAGATTCGCGAGAAACACGAGAACGCGAAGAACATTACCTGAATCCTCGATCGTTCGACAACGAACGCGGTGATCGTGATTCACACTACGTACACCCACGCACACTCGAGCGAGATGCGCTTGATCGCGAAGAACGTGTTGATCGTGATCCCCGCACAATCGAGAGAGATAGCAGAAATGATCGTCGAGGAGACAGACGTTACTCATCTACTCTAAATATGCGTCCTCGCCACTCGATGAGCTACACAGAAGATAAAAGGCGACGACCTCGCTCGGCAGAGAGGTCAGAAAGACACGAGCGTAATCTGAGAGAAAGCCAACGTTCTTCTTACTACATGAGCCCTCGTCAACTTGAAATGGAGAGTAACCAATCGAAAGATCGCCAGGACAGAGATAGATATCAGAGTACTGAAAGAAGAGAGAGTAAAGGTCGAAACGACGAGAATCGAAGGTCCGAGCAAAGTGGAGAAAGGGAGAGAAGAGAAAGGAGTAATGAGAGAGAAAAGAAAAATGAACAAACCTGGATGAGAAGAGAAGAAAGAGGGGGTGATAGGAGGAGTGAAGAAAGATATAAAACAGAGAAAAGAGACAGAAGTAGGGAGAGAAATCTCAGAGAGAGTAAAGGCGAAAGAGAGCGAAGTAGTGATAGGCACAGTAGAGAAGAAAGGGATAAAAGAAATGAAAGGGATAAGAGAGATGGTAGGGATGGAAGGAAAAGAAGTACTGAGAGAGAAAACAGAGAAGAAAGGGAAATGAGACAAGAAAAGGATAAGAGAGATGGAAGGGATGGGAGAGATGGAAGGGAAAGAAGTACAGAAAGAGAAAGCAAAGAAGAAAGGGAAAGGAGACAAGAACGGGAAATGAGGGATGAAAGGGAAAGAAGAGATGGAAGAGAGAGGAGCTCCGATAGAGAAAACAGAAATCGAACGAACAGAAACGATGGCAGAGAAAAGGGCACAGACAAAGAAGGAAACGAGAGAAAAGACGGAAGGAAGAAAAGTTTAGAAAGAGATGGAAGGGAAAGAAGAGATGAAACAGGAGGAATGGGAAAAAGGAACGAGAGGGAAAGCAGAAGAGATAGTAGAGGAGGAAGAGTTGAGAGAGGAAAACAAGAAAAACACCGTACCAGAAAGACCAGCGAAGAGAAATCAGACTATCTATCCAGGTCTACTAAACGACCTCTCCCTCAAGATAAACCTCCACGTTCTCGTGCGCGCTCACACTCTCTAGAATACCTCCCATCAAGCTTGAAGAGAAAGAAGACTCAATTTCACGTGATACAACGGACAAAATCCTGGGCATCAAGGCCAACACTGAGACAACGCGCCGAAAGTCCTCCAATCCCTCCCCAGACGATTCAACTTGAGTTTCACCCACTATCAGGGGATGTAACACCGCTGGACACAAAGAGCGAGGCATCAACTGAGCCACAAAGTATTAGCACTGTAGAAAACGTACAGCTGGAGTCATCTCCAGTATTAGACTTTGAAAAACCTCCGAAGAGATTTAACGACGAAGATGGTAAAAGCTGGCTTGGTTTACAAAGAGATTCAAGAAAATCTACGACGCCCCAAAATGGCGCGTTTAACTTTCAAAGTGACTATGTGACAGGTAAAGATAAACAAGTGAATTTTCAAAATGACTCGAAGAGGTCGTTTGAAATGCTTAATAACACTGTGAAGAAAAGAGAAAAGAAAGATTCGACGAATTTTGAAAACGATTCACGAAGATCCTCTGCGGCGACATTGACAAATAGTTTAATGAATGAAGAGAGAAAAGAAGTTTCAAATCTCAGTGATTCACAGAGATCAACCCCAACACTAACAAACCGATTGAAAGATGAAGACACTCAAAGCTGGCATACAGCACAAAGCGACTCGAGACGATCATCAACAACGGTAGCCAACAGTGTAGTAAATGGTTACAGCGACAGAGAGCATGTTTCTGAGCGCGAGAGAAGAGACAATCTTCCACAACTTGAAAACGATGGAGATAAGACTATAGTATCGGGAAGTTTACTTATCGAGTATGGCACAAACAAACAATCAAAGCCTCGAAACAAACCACGACCTAAGTCAGCGGAATTCTTCGTAAAACCACAGGAAGCCCAAATCGATCTCTTCTCCAACTCTAGCTACGACAGCCAAAGTTCAACTGACGACTACAGGGTGTACCAAAACCAGATTAGGAAGCTTAACGGTCGCGCGCGCTCCACCGGGCCAAAGCTAAGCGACAAAGAGGATTTTACGAATCCTTTAGAAAAACGAGTGAGGTCTGAGCACATTATTAACTTGAAGTCGGCCAATTCTCAGACGGTGCGGCGAGTATCAAGAAGCAGTCTTAGTAGTGACGAAGTTGACTGGCATCTTTATACAGTAGACGGAAGGAAAATATTGAGATCAGAAGCAACAATAGAATACAAACAACAACCGACTACCAAAGCCGAAGTGCGTAGAGGCGATAGTCTAGACGGGCAGGTATATGCGTTATACGGGAAAACATTGGAGACAGAGCGTGACATCGTGACAACAGGTGAATCACGCAACACAACAGGTGAATCACGCAACGCAACAAAAACAAACGTCACGCCATATTCAAAAGAATCACGAATCGACACTAATCAAAACGTGAAGTTACATGAAACTAGAGCAAGCATCGTCACGCAAGCTCCAACAGATGTAAATACCGGAGTTACGAAGACTTTTATAATAGATGAATCAGACACAGATAGTGTCACGCAAGCTTCGAAATTGTTACGTGACAAAACGGACAATAACGTCGTGACGCAAGCTCCCACGGCGTCACGCAATGAGTCAAGAAGTAAAGGCAGTGTAAGAGCAAGTCTCGAGTCACATTTGAGAAGCAGTGATATCGCCCAGTCACGCAATATTACGAGTGTAAAACCCCGTCGATCATCAAGTCAACCGGTTATATTTAACTTTGAATAATAAATGAATAAATAGGAAAAGTGGGAAATGGGAGTAAATAGAAGAACAATAAATAATAAATAAGAATAAACAGGAAATAAGAATGCACAGTTTATGCGAAACATATGTTAACAATCTCACAAATACCATCTTATAAGTGAATCGAAAAACACGTTTCAAGTAATAAATTTCATGAATATCAAAAAAATGATAAGAACAATTTTGTAAAATATTAGTAATCTATAATCTTATTTTCAGCATTTGAAATTGTCACGCAGTATACTAAATGTCACGCACTATATTGTAACGCACTGTTTGTTTTGCATGTATGTTTTAGTTCTTGAATAAAATAACACACTGAGGAACTGAGCATCAGATTGTTAGTTTTAGCTAGTACAACACAGCGACAGTCGATAAAGATAACAACAGTACACAACATTCTAAATGGTGATGATGATGGTGATGATGATGGTGATGATGATGGTGATGATGATGGTGATAATGATGGTGATGATGATGGTGATGATGGTGGTGATAATAATGGTGATGGTGATGATAATGGTGATGTTGATGGAGATGATAATGGTGGTGATGATGGTGATGATAATGGTGATAATGATGGTGATGATGGTGGTGATGATGGTGATGATGGTGGTGATGGTGATGATTATGGTAATGATAATGGTGATGATGATGGTGATGATGATGGTGATGATAATGGTGATAATAATGGTGATGTTGATGGAGATGATAATGGTGGTGATGCTGGTGATGATAATGGTGATAATGATGGTGATGATGGTGATGATAATGGTGGTGATGATGGTGATGATGGTGGTGATGATGGTGATGATTACGGTAATGATAATGGTGATGATGATGGTGATAATGATGGTGATAATGATGGTCATGATGATGGTGATGATGATAATGGTGATGATTATGGTGATGATAATGGTGATGATTATGGTGATGATGATGGTGATGATTATGGTGAAGATTATGGTGAAGATTATGATGATGATAATGGTGATAAGTAAATCCGTGATGATTATGGTGATGGTGATGATAATGGTGATAATGATGGTCATGATGATGGTGATGATGATAATGGTGATGATTATGGTGATGATAATGGTGATGATGATGGTGATGATTATGGTGATGATGATGGTTATGATTATGGTGAAGATTATGATGATGATAATGGTGATGATAAGTAAATCCGTGATGATTATGGTGATGGTGATGATAATGGTGATAATGATGGTCATGATGATGGTGATGATGATAATAGTGATGATAGTGGTAATGATGATGATGATAACTAAAATGATTAATAAATCCATGGTGATAATGAATATGATGATCGTCAAAATATTTAAAGTTTGAGTGACAATGGTGTTGATGATCATGATCTTGTTGATAATTGATAAGGTCAACATAATGATGATAATCGGATAAAGATCATGATATTGGGTGATGATGGTAATAATGATATTGGTGATGATAATGTTGATAATATTGGTAATGATGATGATGGTAACTAAAATGATGATTAATAAATCCATGATGATGGTGATAATAATGATGATGATTGTGTGGTGGTGGTGGTGATGATGGTGATGATGATATTAATGATATAAGCGATGATAATGATGATAGTGATGATGATAATGTTGATGCTGCTGCTGATGATGATACAGCTGCTGCTGCTGCTGATGATGAAAATCAGTGAAACGATTGTGAAAATCACGCTGACAATGACGACAATGATATCTAAAACAGCAAATGTACCACAAATCTCACACAATAACGTACACTAAATAATCACAACAAATCTATCAATTCTCATACCTGAATGAGCTTTCCACACAGTGCAGTCTTTATCCTCAGCGATTCTTTCCTGTCACCTTCATCTTCTCCATCAGTAGCTGCCTCGCTTCCTTCATCAGGACATAATATAGTACATAGATGACACGCAAACGACGTCAAACGATTAATACAACATAGTAGATCGACAACGCTACTACTGGTGGGCAATAGCTCGGTCTTTGGAGAGTCTTCCGTCACGGATTGCGTGACCTCTTCACTGTTTTGATCCTCATATTCATGATAGCTATCAGAACTACTGGTACTGTTCTCAAGGCTAATGGTCCGATCACTGCTGTACTGCGGAGCTGTTTCATATGACGTGACAGTCACGCGTGACGGTACGCTTCCGTATTCACTTGTCACGTCATGCTCCAAGGCTTTTGATAGAAGCTTGTTGGTTATTTTTATCGGCTGAAAGCCAGAAGGTCCTGCTTGGTTCCATTCGTCGTCAGATGGTTCAAAGTGCTTTGCAGTGTCTTTAGTCAACGCGTCTTCGATGTCGGGTACGGTTTTGCTAAATTTACCAGGGCAGTTATTGCAATCTTCAATGCCATTGTTGTTCTTTTGCGCAACTAGTGGTGGAGTCTGTCTATGTATACTGGGTATTGGAGTCTTAGAATCGACACTTGTCGCTTCAACATTCGACAAACGACTCTCGACATTCGACACATCAACGACAACATTCGATGTGGAACCAATGCCATCTGCACCCAATACAGAGGAAACGTCCGATTTATCGACATTAGTCGTATCAAATGACTGCGGCTCTGCGACATTCGACAAACGACTCTCGACTTTCGACGCACCAGCGACATTTGGCGTGGAACTTATGCAATCTGCACCCGATGTAAAGGAAGCGTCCGATTTATCGACATTAGTTGTATCAAATGACAGAGACTGTGCGACATTTGAAGCACCAGCGACATTGGACGTGGAACTTATGCCATCTGCATCCGATGTAAATAAAACGTCCGATTTATCGATAGCGACATTCGATGTCCGATGTGTCTGTTCAAAGTTGGACGTGTCAGGGCTTGATTCAGCTGTTTGGTAGTCACTGTTTGTAGCACTGCCACCATCATCTGCATTTTCGTATGGTATTGTACCACGGTCGTCCGACTGATCTGTAACATGCCCAGTTAGACTACACACTAAATCAGTTACAAGTGTTCGGCAGTAAGAGAGCACTTGATTTTGATCCTCGTCAGACCGAGGCGACGTTTGACCCGTCAATCCAGTTTGACAAACCGGATCTTCAAAATCCTCTTTTCCTGTCGGGGAAATATGGGTTATTTTTAAATTTGACGATTCAGCTTTGCTGGTTAAACCGGTTTGACTGGTTTCTTCAGTTTGACAAATATTTCCAGTTTGACCTGCCATTCCAGTTTTACTGGTTAGTCCTGTCTCACTACTAATTCCAGTTTGACTGGTTTGTCCACTTGGAATAGCCATTCCAGTTTGACTACTAGTTTGTCCAGTTTTTCCTGATTGACTTGATTTCTCATGTACAATTTTATCTACATTATCAGTATCCTTGTCCACATATTCTTGAGATTGATCAATTTTACTGATATCTTCTCCCTCATCTGAGTAAGTATGAATGAGTAGGTCTTCAATAGGGACGCTTTTAGAAAGACCGCCATGTGCACTTGACATAGTCTCGCTTCTTCTTCGAGCATGCACTATAGCTTGGGTTACAATGGTTTTACCTTTAAAGTCCGTATTTGGCTGTTCTTTGACATTATCGACGGCGATAGTAGGTGTCTGATCGGCTTGGCTGTTAAAGGTGCTTTCACTATAGTCGGTAATAGATTGAAGGCTGGTATTCGATTCGTACATGATCCTGCTTGGCTGTGGAGTTTAAAAAAATAATATCACACCACAGAAACGAGAAATAGGGAATGAAAGAAAAAATAGGAAATGAAATGGGAAGTAAGAAAGACAGGTGTTTTGTTGAAATAAATGGAATGTAATAATCAAATGATGGTGATGATGATAACGTCAATAATAATTATGATAACAATGATAGTTACGATGACAATCATCGTCATGAAAATAATGACCATGGTGATGTTTTATCATGATGATGATGATGGTGATGGTACTGATGATGATAATGATAATGATTACGATAAATATGATTATGATCATATGATGATCGCTGATGATCATAATGATTATGATGATGATGATGATGATGATGATGATGATGATGATGATGATGATGATGATGATGATGATGATGATAATGATGATGATGATGATAGTACTGATGACGATGATGGAAATAATGATGATAATAAAAATCCTGATAAAGCACTTATGGCGCTACTTTATTCTTAAGGACTTACTTTGGGATTCGAGTCACTTCGAACTTTTCTGAAGGCCGAATTGCATGACTGGGTAAACAATTGTTCTTTACTTGTAATCTTTAATACATTTGATGTCAGGGACGTTCTGCTGGTTGTGATGTTGTCTTGGGTAATCTTTACAGGACGCCATGGTTCTTTCTCGAGTAGAGATGGGATTAAACGCTTCAAATGTTGTCCGACTATATCCAACCACGTTAAGGATAACTCCATGAGAGGTTCACGCCATGTCTGCATGCTAAATGAAGACAGTCGAATGGATAGTTAATGATAATGATAATGATAACGATGATAATGATAATGATAACGATGATGATGATAATGATAGCTGCATTAGAGGTTCACGCCTGAAGACAGTCGAATGGATAGATAATGATAATGATAACGATGATGATGATAGTGATAGCTGCATTAGAGGTTAACACCATGTCTGCATGCTAAATGAATACAGTCGAATGAATAGATAATGATAATGATAATGATAACGATGATGATGTAAATGATAGCTCCATGAGAGGTTCACGCCATGTCTGCATGCTAAATGAATACAGTCGAATGGATAGTTAGAGATAATGATAACGATGATGATGATAATGATAACGATGATGATGGCAATGATAATGATAGCTGCATTACAGGTTCACGCCATGTCTGCATGCTAAATGAAGACAGTTAAATGAATAGTTAGTGATAATAAGATAATGATAGTAATGATAATGATAATGATAATGATAACGATGATAATGATAATGATAGCTGCATTAGAGGTTCACGCCATGTCTGCATGCTAAATGAAGACAGTCGAATGAATAGATAATGATAATGATAATGATAACGATGATAATGATAATGATAATGATAATGATAGCTGCATTAGAGGTTCACACCATGTCTGCATGCTAAATGAAGACAGTCGAATGAATAGTTAGTGATACTAATAGTGATGATGATAATGATTATGAATACAATAATGATGATAATTGATGATGATGGTGATGATAATGATAATGATGGTGACAATAATGATAAATGATGATTGCAATAATTCATGATGATGGTGATGATAATGATGGTGAAAATAATGATAAATGATGATTGCAATAATTGATGGTGATGATAATGATAATGATGGTGACAATAATGATAAATGATAAATGATGATTGCAATAATTGATGATGATGGTGATGATAATGATGGTGATGATAATGATGGTGATGATAATGATAATGACAATAATGATGATGATGGCGATAAATGATGATGATGGCGATATTAAAGATGGTGGTGATAATTGATGATAGTGATGATGATTGTGGTGGTGGTGATTGATAAATATGACGTATGACGACGATGATCGGAGTGATGATGATGATGACTACGATGATGACAATAAAGATAACTATGATGGCGATGATTATGATTACTATCGTTATGAAAAGCATAATGATAACGATAACGATGATGGAGATAACAATAATGATGACGATGTTGCCTGCACAATGATGATGATAATGATAACGATAACGATGATGGAGATAACAATAATGATGACGATGTTGCCTGTACAATGATAACGATAACGATGATGGAGATAACAATAATGATGACGATGTTGCCTGTACAATGATGATGATAATGATAACGATAACGATGATGGAGATAACAATAATGATGACGATGTTGCCTGTACAATGATAACGATAACGATGATGGAGATAACAATAATGATGACGATGTTGCCTGTACAATGATAACGATAACGATGATGGAGATAACAATAATGATGACGATGTTGCCTGTACAATGATGATGATAATGATAACGATAACGATGATGGAGATAACAATAATGATGACGATGTTGCCTGTACAATGATAACGATAACGATGATGGAGATAACAATAATGATGACGATGTTGCCTGTACAATGATGATGATAATGATAACGATAACGATGATGGAGATAACAATAATGATGACGATGTTGCCTGTACAATGATAACGATAACGATGATGGAGATAACAATAATGATGACGATGTTGCCTGTACAATGATGATGATAATGATGATGATAACGATGATGGAGATAACAATAATGATGACGATGTTGCCTGCACAATGATGATGATAATGATGATGATAACGATGATGGAGATAACAATAATGATGACGATGTTGCCTGTACAATGATGATGATAATGATGATGATAACGATGATGGAGATAACAATAATGAAGACGATGTTGCCTGCACAATGATGATGATAATGATAACGATAACGATGATGGAGATAACAATAATGATGACGATGTTGCCTGCACAATGATAACGATAACGATGATGGAGATAACAATAATGATGACGATGTTGCCTGCACAATGATGATGATAATGATAACGATAACGATGATGGAGATAACAATAATGATGACGATGTTGCCTGCACAATGATAACGATAACGATGATGGAGATAACAATAATGATGACGATGTTGCCTGCACAATGATGATGATAATGATAACGATAACGATGATGGAGATAACAATAATGATGACGATGTTGCCTGCACAATGATGATGATAATGATAACGATAACGATGATGGAGATAACAATAATGATGACGATGTTGCCTGTACAATGATAACGATAACGATGATGGAGATAACAATAATGATGACGATGTTGCCTGCACAATGATGATGATAATGATAACGATAACGATGATGGAGATAACAATAATGATGACGATGTTGCCTGCACAATGATGATGATAATGATAACGATAACGATGATGGAGATAACAATAATGATGACGATGTTGCCTGTACAATGATGATGATAATGATAACGATAACGATGATGGAGATAACAATAATGATGACGATGTTGCCTGTACAATGATGATGATAATGATGATGATAACGATGATGGAGATAACAATAATGATAACGATGTTGCCTGCACAATGATGATGATAATGATAACGATAACGATGATGGAGATAACAATAATGATGACGATGTTGCCTGCACAATGATGATGATAATGATGATGATAACGATGATGGAGATAACAATAATGATGACGATGTTGCCTGCACAATGATGATGATAATGATGATGATAACGATGATGGAGATAACAATAATGATGACGATGTTGCCTGTACAATGATGATGATAATGATGATGATAACGATGATGGAGATAACAATAATGATGACGATGTTGCCTGCACAATGATGATGATAATGATGATGATAACGATGATGGAGATAACAATAATGATGACGATGTTGCCTGTACAATGATGATGATAATGATGATGATAACGATGATGGAGATAACAATAATGATGACGATGTTGCCTGCACAATGATGATGATAATGATGATGGAGATAACAATAATGATGACGATGTTGCCTGCACAATGATGATGATAATGATAACGATAACGATGATGGAGATAACAATAATAATGATGACGATGTTGCCTGTACAATGATGATGATAATGATGATGATGACGATGATGGAGATAACAATAATGATGACGATGTTGCCTGCACAATGATGATGATAACGATGATGGAGATAACAATAATGATGACGATGTTGCCTGCACAATGATGATGATAATGATGATGGAGATAACAATAATGATGACGATGTTGCCTGTACAATGATGATGATAATGATGATGGAGATAACAATAATGATGACGATGTTGCCTGCACAATGATGATGATAATGATGATGATAACGATGATGGAGATAACAATAATGATGACGATGTTGCCTGCACAATGATGATGATAATGATGATGATAACGATGATGGAGATAACAATAATGATGACGATGTTGCCTGCACAATGATGATGATAATGATGATGATAACGATGATGGAGATAACAATAATGATGACGATGTTGCCTGCACAATGATGATGATAATGATGATGATAACGATGATGGAGATAACAATAATGATGACGATGTTGCCTGCACAATGATGATGATAATGATGATGATAACGATGATGGAGATAACAATAATGATGACGATGTTGCCTGCACAATGATGATGATAATGATGATGATAACGATGATGGAGATAACAATAATGATGACGATGTTGCCTGCACAATGATGATGATAATGATGATGATAACGATGATGGAGATAACAATAATGATGACGATGTTGCCTGCACAATGATGATGATAATGATGATGATAACGATGATGGAGATAACAATAATGATGACGATGTTGCCTGCACAATGATGATGATAATGATGATGATAACGATGATGGAGATAACAATAATGATGACGATGTTGCCTGCACAATGATGATGATAACGATGATGGAGATAACAATAATGATGACGATGTTGCCTGTACAATGATGATGATAATGATGATGGAGATAACAATAATGATGACGATGTTGCCTGCACAATGATGATGATAATGATGATGATAACGATGATGGAGATAACAATAATGATGACGATGTTGCCTGCACAATGATGATGATAATGATGATGATAACGATGATGGAGATAACAATAATGATGACGATGTTGCCTGCACAATGATGATGATAATGATGATGATAACGATGATGGAGATAACAATAATGATGACGATGTTGCCTGCACAATGATGATGATAATGATGATGATAACGATGATGGAGATAACAATAATGATGACGATGTTGCCTGCACAATGATGATGATAATGATGATGATAACGATGATGGAGATAACAATAATGATGACGATGTTGCCTGCACAATGATGATGATAATGATGATGGAGATAACAATAATGATGACGATGTTGCCAGCACAATGATGATGATAATGATGATGATAACGATGATGGAGATAACAATAATGATGACGATGTTGCCTGCACAATGATGATGATAATGATGATGGAGATAACAATAATGATGACGATGTTGCCTGCACAATGATGATGATAATGATAACGATAACGATGATGGAGATAACAATAATGATGACGATGTTGCCTGCACAATGATGATGATAATGATAACGATAACGATGATGGAGATAACAATAATGATGACGATGTTGCCTGCACAATGATGATGATAATGATGATGATAACGATGATGGAGATAACTAAAGATGACGATGTTGCCTGTACAAATTTTTTCAAGCAACGTAAATCGCGCACACTATTTTACATAAAAGCTGTTCGCTTCCGGCACATTGTAGAGAATCAAGTACAGTGGAGCCCCGCCTTACGGCCACCCGCTTAATACGGCCACCCGCTTAATACGACCACCCCGTTAATACGGCCACCCCGTTATTGCGGCCAGTTTTTTAGGTCCCGACGAAATACATGTTCATACGTTTTCTATAAAATTTACCCGCTTAATGCAACCACCCCGTTAATACGGCCACTTTGGGCTGTCCCTTCGGTGGTCGGATTAACGGGGTTCCACTGTATTCTGAAGTACTTACTTGAGTGATAAATACTTTGCCATATCTCTATCGAGCGTAGACAGTCTGTAAGCAAGAGCAAGCATCCTCAGGTCTACTTTATTCCCAGGAGCAGGTGCATCTACGCACATTTGTTGGACATCGACCATTAGAAGTTTGTAGAATGTAACTGATGCAATTTCTAAGAAATCCATATATCTGAAAAACATAGTTTTAATTTATTGATTCAGTAATTATCATTGATGTATTGATTGACTGACTGAGTTCATTCGTTCATCCGGCATTCATTTGTTCATACACTCATTCGTTCATTCATTCCTTCATTCATTTGTTCATACACTCATTTGTTCATTCATTTGTTCATACACTCATTCGTTCATTCATCCACTCAATCATTCATTCATTCGTTCATTCATTCATTCGTTCATTCATTCATATCCAATTATTCAAACAAACTGAGAGCCGTACCTTTCAAACTCAGCCTGGTAGTAGGTCTTATAGATGGTAATATCTATACCTATTCATCCAGTTATCTATCTATCTATCTATCAATCCATTCATTCATTCTTCTATTCATTCACATTCAATCATTCAAGCAAACCTTACCTTTCAAACTCAGCCTGGTAGTAGGTCTTATAGATAGTAATCTCTTCCTGGATATCGTATATCAATATGTTGAGTAAACTAGGAGTCAGCGGAGGATCGTAACTATCCACTTCAAGTTTGTAGGCAGCAATGACTTTGAACCTTTCATACCGTCCCTCGACTTCCTCCTATGTAACAATGTATAATAAAATGCATTAGAGTACAAACACTAAAAGTGTGCAATACTTTGTACTATTTATCACTAAATAGTGTTGATTAAACAATAAAGAACAATAGAATTAGCATAATTTAGCAGTATTTAGTGGTATTTATGTTGCACACTTTTAATGTTTGTACTCTAATAATAAATAGAAACTAGCGAGTAAACTCAGTATAGGCTGCGTCGGTGTTTCATATAAACGATAGGTAATATAATGAAATTTGTAACACCGTAAACAATGTTGACTTAACTTTACTGAAGTTTCGAGCTTTAGCCCTTAGCCCTTGCATTCATTAATAATAAATGAGAAATATACAAAAGAAATCATAATCATGAAGAGCTTTGAAAATCTGGATTTTAAAGTTTAACGATATTTACTTTCATCTTGAATGTGTAAGTAAAATATAAGGAAATTCATAAGTCGTTTACAACAGGCTTGTGATTGTATATGCCGATACAACACAGCCGCTCATGTTGTAAACATTACATACATCCTGATTTGCAAAAGTTTAAAGAGAACCACACATTCAGACATTTTGATGTTTACGATGTGAATGGGTATTAACGCTTTTACTAAATTGCTTAGCGTTTTGTTGTATTTGTTTTCTCGTAATACGACTGACTACGAATGAATTATAACACTGAAATAAAAATACGCAAAGAATGCTGGTAAGTGACCATGGGTTTTGTTTTATTTGTTTTCTCGTAATACGACTGACTGCGAATGACTGATTACAACGCTGAAATCAAAATACGCAAAGGATGCTGGTAAGTGACCATGGGTTTTGTTGTATTTGTTTTCTCGTAATACGACTGACTGCGAATGAATTACAACACTGAAATGAAAATACGCAAAGCATGCTGGTAAGTGACCATGGGTTTTGACTGCGCAATATTAAATAATAAATATTATTTATTTATTTTATTATTAGTAATAATTATTATTTATTTATTTATTTTAACCCTAAGTGACCCTACCTAAAGACCCATTTCTTTAAAACATTGCAATGAGCTCTTACTCTACCTTGAGATAACTGGCAAGCAGTGTATCAAAGGGTTCTTCCACCAAATTATTCAAAAATTCATGTACAACTCCTCTCATCATCATCACTGTGAAAACTGAGGGGAACTTATCCCTAAGGTACAGCGATGCATCCTGGACTAGCTCTGCCATGGTAACCAGTGACGTCACTCCTCCAGGTGGGGAGTTCTTGGGAAACAGTCGAGTGACTCGTGTGAGGTAATATTTGGAGAGACGTAAAAGAAGTGTTAGGACGTGTAGCAGCATCACAAACTGTTGGGTGAAGAATTAATATTAACAGAAATGTTGACCGTTGCGACACAAGTTGCTGAAACATTGCACAGTGTAACATGTACAGGGGCTGTCTCAATTCTTTTTGTTGCAGACTGCATTGCACAAAGTAGAGTTCAGTTCTAATTTTCGCACCAGAACTCAGCAACTTGGGATGCCAAATTTTCAAGCATTGTGAGACATGTTGCTGAGAAACTTGATTGATAATACAGACGATGAAAATGACAATGATGATAATGATGGTGTTGTTGATGATAAAGATGACGATAATGATGATAACGATGATGATGATAATGATGATGAAGATGCCAATAATGATAATGATAATAGTGATGATGATGATAGTGATGATGATGATAGCCATGATGGTATTGATGATGATGAAGATGACAATAATGATAATGCTGATGATAATGATATTCGTTGCGATGATGATAATGATGATAATAATAATGATGATCAACGACAATAATGATCACAATAATAATAATGACGATGATGACAACAATAATGATAATAATGACCATGATGATGACGACAGTTATGATGATTATACACTACTTACTTCTTCTTTAACATATATCTCTGGTGTAACGGTCACCAGTCTCATGACGTCTTCCACCAGAACGGCAACATGTTGAATGATCCATAATTCACACTCAAAGTGACTGTGGACAATAATCAAAAAATATTATTCAACACTTGTTGTATCCAGGTGATCTCGCGTCGAAGCGCGCAAAAGATTGTTTGTCAAAACCAACAGTTCCAAAATGGTGCCTCAATACAGCAACGATTTTGGTTACTTTTAAGCATTTGCGTTTTGTTTTTATTCTTTTTTATTGTTGATAGAGCAGTAGACAGCTTTTTTTGTCCAAGTTACCTAAAATTGTTTAATGTTAAGTTATGCTAAGGACTTATTTATAAAGGATTAACATGGGAAACAAGTCTTTTGGACGACGCCATTTTGGAACGGTTGGTGATGCGACAAAAATGCCTCTGATTGGCTTATACTAAGTGCGCGCGAAATCACCTGGATGTTATTCATTGTAATTAGCTGCTATTCTAGTATCTATTGTTCTTTAACTGCTCCTAAATTTCTCTTAGTTTAACTCTTTTACTCTTTGACGAAGGGCTAAAGCTCGAAACATCAGTAAAGTTAAGTCAACATTTTTTACGGTGTTACAAATTTCATTCTACTACCTATTGTTTATACCAAACACCGATGCAGCCTATACTAGTTTCCATTGCTATTCTAGTAAGCACCAGTAATAGAGAAAGAAGTTATCTATATATGTAAAAACGAAGACTAGCGAGTAAACTAGTATAAGATGCGTCTGTGTTTGATATAGCTGCAATAGAAAGAAATTTGTAACACCGTAAAAAATGTTAACTTAACTCTGATTATGGTTAATATGTCACCCTCGTAAAACAAAGATAACATAACTTTATTTATAGTGTATTCTGTTTGAAACAATTTACTAGCTAGCTACATATAGGAGGCAGATTGTGCTATATTTAATTTGTATCTCAAAATGAGACCCACAATCCTTTTTAGTCTTGTAATGCATAATTCTGTATGCAGTATTCAACGTTTTTTGAAATAGCTGTATACCAGTATGTCCTTTTTTCTGTAATTGATATTTGTAAGAGCATCGAGATATTATTGAATGCGTTGAATATATTATTATTATAATTATAATTATGTCGTATATCGAAAAGGTACATACTCGACTAGGTAACGTAGATAGACCAGCTTTCGGTAAAGCTCTCCCACACCATATCTCAGACCAAATTCTTTAAGGATACGACAAGCAGCAGCTGATAGAGGAGCTGTAGGTGTGATATCATTAAATACTGAATGACTTGTCTTGTTGGCACTCTCATATCTAGTAAATTAGGAATGAGTCAGACAAGTAATACTATAATCATACAATCATTCAGTCAGTCAATTAATCAATCAATCAATAATCCATTGTTCAATCAATCAATAATCCATTGATCAATCAATCAATAATCCATTGATCAATCAATCAATAATCAATTGATCAATCAATCAATAATCCATTGTTCAATCAATCAATAATCCATTGATCAATCAATCAATAATCCGTTGATCAATCAATCAATAATCCATTGATCAATCAATCAATAATCCATTGTTCAATCAATCAATAATCCATTGTTCAATCAATCAATAATCCATTGATCAATCAATCAATAATCCATTGTTCAATCAATCAATAATCCATTGATCAATCAATCAATAATCTATTGATCAATCAATCAATAATCCATTGATCAATCAATCAATAATCCATTGTTCAATCAATCAATAATCCATTGATCAATCAATCAATAATCTATTGATCAATCAATCAATAATCCATTGATCAATCAATCAATAATCCATTGATCAATCAATCAATAATCTATTGATCAATCAATCAATAATCCATTGTTCAATCAATCAATAATCCATTGTTCAATCAATCAATAATCCATTGATCAATCAATCAATAATCTATTGATCAATCAATCATTCCACCAATTATTCAAATCATTACTCAATCAATCATCAATCCACCAATCAATCAATCAATCCACCAATCAATCAATCAATATCATGCTAATCAAACAACCAACCAATCAATCAATCAAACGTTTACATTCAACTAGCCATCACAATTTTGTGGCGTCAATCCACCAAACAATCAATCAATCAATCAATCAATCAATCAATCAATCAACTAACCAACCAACCGAGACTTTTACAAAGTCAATTCCAGAAGCAGTACAGGCCAATCATCTACTGTACCTGATAAACCTTCTTAGTAGTACACCATAGCCTTCATGGGCATCAAACTGGTTTAATGGGTAAGCAGAAGTACAGGGAGGAAGAGGAAAATGCCAAAATACTTCGATAAGTTTGGTGATATGTTCCTTCTCAGCTGTGACCCACTCATCATAACCATTCTTGTCCAGGAAGCTTTGTATGCGGTAATATGGATGACAGTTATTGTTGAGAAGATAAAGTTGAGTCATTAGATCTTCAACAAGAACCTGGAAATGCAAAGCACAATGACTTTCACAAAGTAGAACGGTTGGAGCTCTGATCACACCCTTATCATAACTACCACCATCATCATCAACACAATTACAACTACCATTGCTATCATATTATAAAATAATTTGGATAGTATGCGTGTGTTGATTGGTCAAACAACCGTATTTCATGAGAGCATGAAACACACTCACGCCATTTTCAAGCATGCATGCTCATTCAACTGTCAGTTTTTCTGTTATTTTTATTTTTTCGCACGCGCTTATTGGTCAGTTTTGTGAAAATGCAAAGTAGGGAGAAATGACACTTTTTTTGTCTTTTTCGTGTGATTGTTATTTTGTAAAAGAAATGAAATATGTCTTCTGTTTTTTTCACTGGCTTATGAAAACCTTGATACGTTTGGGAGAATTCTCGAGAGAAGTCTTATGTTTGGACTAATCTGCTCTCAAATTCTCCCAAACACATCTTGGTTTTCATTAGCGCGTGAAAACACAAAAGACATATTTCATTTCTTAAATCATTATCATTATCATAACCATAAGGAAATAAAATTGAAACAAATGCAGGCTGACATTTCAAGTGATCTTGACTCCATAAGCCAGGAATAAAGTGAAAATAATGAAAAATTTAACCATCATCAACACCATCATCATGATTACTACAACTATCACCATAATCAACATCATGACCACACTCATCATAATTATCACTAGTACTAATTGTCATTGTCATATTATGGTTGCCATTACCATCATTGCCTTTAGAATCATCAAATATCATTGCGATCATCATCATTATCATCTGCTTTTTCATTGATTCTACCTTCATCATCATCACAATTATCATCATCATCATCATCACCTATCATCACAATCATCATGATCATTATCACAATCATCACCAACATAATTATCATTATCATAAATATCATCATTATCATAATCATCATCATTACCATCACCAACATCATCATCATTACCATTGAGCACCAACATCATCATCATTACCATCATCAACATCACAATAATAATAATCATCGTCATATACATTTACAAAAGTCATCATCATTACCATCACTAACATCATCATCATTACCATCACCAACATCATCATCATTACCATCATCACCAACATCATCATCATTACCATCATCACCAACATCATCATCATTACCATCATCACCAACATCATCATCATTACCATCACCAACATCATCATCGTCAATATTATCATAATAATAATAATATTAATCATCATCATCATATACCTACCCTCTCACTGTTCTTTGGTAGCATTTTCTCTTTTATCCGTCTTTCCCTGGCAGAATGCTCCTGTTTTTTCAGTCCATATGAAAGTCTAACTAGTTCCTTCATTGCAGTAGAGTTTGCAGGTGGTGTCGACCCAGGGGAGTTTTTACTACCAAATGTAAATGCTTTGGATCTGAATGGAGAGTGAACCTGAGCTCTTGGTGGAGGGCTGTACGAGAACTCAAACTGGCGAGGACTGAGGGGAAAACATAAAAACAAGATAAGAACTGAACATTGTAAATAATATATTTAAAAAACTCATGAATAATTAATGAGAAATTTACAAAAAATCATGACCATGACGAGTGTTGTAAATCTTCTTAAAAAATTCATGAATAATTAATGAGACATTTTCAAAAGAAATCATGACCATTACGAGTGTTGTAAATCTGATACAACACTAATGTTGTATATCCTGATTTGCATAAGTTTTAACTTGTAATTTCTCGGTGAGATTTACTTTAATCTTGAACATTTTGGTCAAATATGAAAGAGCTAACGTAGACGTGTTTTAAGTTGTTTACAACATTCGCGTCCATGTTGTATCGGCTACAATTAAAGTAAATGATGTCATTATAGTGAAAATGCATTGCTTACCTTGATGGTGAGTTGGGTGAGGAAGATAGTGAATAGGGTGATGGTACTGGTGAATAAGTAGCTAATTGTTTACCTTGTTGGTGAGGTTGGTGAGGAAGATGGTGAATAAGGTGATGGTACTGGTGAATAAGTAGCTAATTGTTTACCTTGTTGGTGAGGTTGGTGAGGAAGATGGTGAATAAGGTGATAGTACTGGTGAATATGTAGCTAATTGTTTACCTTGATGGTGAGGTTGGTGAGGAAGATGGTGAATAAGGTGATGGTACTGGTGAATAAGTAGCTAATTGTTTACCTTGTTGGTGAGTTGGGTGAGGAAGATGGTGAATAAGGTGATGGTACTGGTGAATAAGTAGCTAATTGTTTACCTTGTTGGTGAGTTGGGTGAGGAAGATGGTGAATAAGGTGATGGTACTGGTGAATAAGTAGCTAATTGTTTACCTTGTTGGTGAGTTGGGTGAGGAAGATGGTGAATAAGGTGATGGTACTGGTGAATAAGTAGCTAATTGTTTACCTTGTTGGTGAGGTTGGTAAGGAAGATGGTGAATAAGGTGATGGTACTGGTGAATAAGTAGCTAATTGTTTACCTTGATGGTGAGTTGGGTGAGGAAGATAGTGAATAGGGTAATGGTACTGGTGAATAAGTAGCTAATTGTTTACCTTGTTGGTGAGTTGGGTGAGGAAGATGGTGAATAAGGTGATGGTATTGGTGAATATGTAGCTAATTGTTTACCTTGTTGGTGAGGTGGGTGAGGAAGATGGTGAATAAGGTGATGGTACTGGTGAATAAGTAGCTAATTGTTTACCTAGTTGGTGAGGTGGATGAGGAAGATGGTGAATAAGTAGCTAATTGTTTACCTTGTTGGTGAGTTGGGTGAGGAAGATGGTGAATAAGGTGATGGTACTGGTGAATAAGTAGCTAATTGTTTACCTTGTTGGTGAGTTGGGTGAGGAAGATGGTGAATAAGGTGATGGTACTGGTGAATAAGTAGCTAATTGTTTACCTTGTTGGTGAGTTGGGTGAGGAAGATGGTGAATAAGGTGATGGTACTGGTGAATAAGTAGCTAATTGTTTACCTTGTTGGTGAGTTGGGTGAGGAAGATGGTGAATAAGGTGATGGTACTGGTGAATAAGTAGCTAATTGTTTACCTTGTTGGTGAGGTTGGTAAGGAAGATGGTGAATAAGGTGATGGTACTGGTGAATAAGTAGCTAATTGTTTACCTTGATGGTGAGTTGGGTGAGGAAGATAGTGAATAGGGTAATGGTACTGGTGAATAAGTAGCTAATTGTTTACCTTGTTGGTGAGTTGGGTGAGGAAGATGGTGAATAAGGTGATGGTATTGGTGAATATGTAGCTAATTGTTTACCTTGTTGGTGAGGTGGGTGAGGAAGATGGTGAATAAGGTGATGGTACTGGTGAATAAGTAGCTAATTGTTTACCTAGTTGGTGAGGTGGATGAGGAAGATGGTGAATAAGTAGCTAATTGTTTACCTTGTTGGTGAGTTGGGTGAGGAAGATGGTGAATAAGGTGATGGTATTGGTGAATAAGTAGCTAATTGTTTACCTTGTTGGTGAGGTGGGTGAAGAAGATGGTGAATAAGGTGATGGTACTGGTGAATAAGTAGCTAATTGTTTACCTTGTTGGTGAGGTTGGTGAGGAAGATGGTGAATAAGGTGATAGTACTGGTGAATATGTAGCTAATTGTTTACCTTGATGGTGAGGTTGGTGAGGAAGATGGTGAATAAGGTGATGGTACTGGTGAATAAGTAGCTAATTGTTTACCTTGTTGGTGAGTTGGGTGAGGAAGATGGTGAATAAGGTGATGGTACTGGTGAATAAGTAGCTAATTGTTTACCTTGTTGGTGAGTTGGGTGAGGAAGATGGTGAATAAGGTGATGGTACTGGTGAATAAGTAGCTAATTGTTTACCTTGTTGGTGAGTTGGGTGAGGAAGATGGTGAATAAGGTGATGGTACTGGTGAATAAGTAGCTAATTGTTTACCTTGTTGGTGAGGTTGGTAAGGAAGATGGTGAATAAGGTGATGGTACTGGTGAATAAGTAGCTAATTGTTTACCTTGATGGTGAGTTGGGTGAGGAAGATAGTGAATGGGGTAATGGTACTGGTGAATAAGTAGCTAATTGTTTACCTTGTTGGTGAGTTGGGTGAGGAAGATGGTGAATAAGGTGATGGTATTGGTGAATATGTAGCTAATTGTTTACCTTGTTGGTGAGGTGGGTGAGGAAGATGGTGAATAAGGTGATGGTACTGGTGAATAAGTAGCTAATTGTTTACCTAGTTGGTGAGGTGGATGAGGAAGATGGTGAATAAGTAGCTAATTGTTTACCTTGTTGGTGAGTTGGGTGAGGAAGATGGTGAATAAGGTGATGGTATTGGTGAATAAGTAGCTAATTGTTTACCTTGTTGGTGAGGTGGGTGAAGAAGATGGTGAATAAGGTGATGGTACTGGTGAATAAGTAGCTAATTGTTTACCTTGTTGGTGAGGTTGGTAAGGAAGATGGTGAATAAGGTGATGGTACTGGTGAATAAGTAGCTAATTGTTTACCTTGTTGGTGAGTTGGGTGAGGAAGATGGTGAATAAGGTGATGGTACTGGTGAATAAGTACTAATTGTTTACCTTGTTGGTGAGGTGGGTGAGGAAGATGGTGAATAAGGTGATGGTACTGGTGGTGCACTAAGATAAGGAGCTTGATAACATTGGACAACCATTTCATATAACTGCCAATCCTGTATAAATAGATAAGAGAATGAACTAATGGATGGATGGACTGAGACCTGATGGTCTAGTGGTTCGTGGATCCAATTCTGGGGCTAATGGTCTGGGTTCAATTCCCGGCCCAGGCGATTACGTTGTGTCCTTGGGCAAGACACTTCACTCTATCAGTGCCTCATCTTTTCAGATAAGGACATAAAGCCGGAGGTCTCCTCTGCCTATACTCTTATCCTATATAATGTTGACGTTAAAGATCCTGTTGTGCTATGTTCGCAAAGAGTAGGGGATTGTCTCCCGGTTCAACAGTCAGGCCTCGGAGGCATTCACTGACAACACTCATGATTGTAAACTGCTGGTTTACAGCAGTCCGATAAGTCCTCCACATATTCATAACTGTAGAGTTGTAAAGCGCTATGAGTTTCAGAATAGCACTATATAAATGAGGCATATTATTATTATTATTATTATTATTATTATTATTATTATTTAAATATGGAGGTGAAACCAGGATTGTACATTATTATTATTATTATTATTATTATTATTATTATTATTATTATTATTATTATTATTATTATTATTATTATTATTATTATTATTATTATTATTATTAATGAATGAAAAAATGAATGGATGGATTGAATAGATGAATAAATTAATGGATAAAAAAATTGTTGAATGAACTAATAAATGAATGAATGAAAAAATGACTATATAAATCAATGAGAACATTAAGTGATTGGATGAACAAATAAGCAAAAAATAATTATATGATATGCTTATAAATATGCAATCAATTTACTACCTTCTCATTCAATACAGCCTGTTCAGTTGCTCCCACTGAAATACCGAAAATATAACAAAAGAAAAGGAATTACAAAGTAAAAGGTGCAGCATAATCATCATTGTCATAATAATCATCATAATGATTATAATTGTCACCACCATCACCATCATTATCATGATTATCAACACGCAAATCATTGTCATCACCATCATAATCACCATCATTATCATAATAATCATCATTATAATTGTCATCACCACCACCATCATTGTCATCACCATTATAATCATCATCATTATCATAATAATCATCATTATAATTGTCATCACCACCACCATCATTGTCATCACCATCATAATCACCATCATTATCATAATAATCATCATCATTTTCATCCCCACCACCATCCTTGTCATCACCATCATAATCACCATCATTATCATAATAATCATCATCATTTTCATCCCCACCACCATCCTTGTCATCACCATCATAATCACCATCATTATCATGATAATCATCATCATTTTCATCGCCAGGACCATCATCATCACCACCACTATCATCATCATTTTTGTAAGTTACTCAGTGGAAGTTCAATAAATAAAACATATATATTACTTATTATTAAGCTACAGGTAATAATAGATTACCTCTGTCAACATTTAAAGGATTTTGATTAGTTCTGCTACCATCATTCTGCAACTAATAAACAACAAGGAGAAGATATTTTAAGCACCTCAATTATTTGTGGGAAGATGTATGCCAACAATAATTCAACATAACCTCTGTGTTAAAGAGATTAATAATTGTAAGCACCTTAATTATTTGTGTTAAGATGTACACCTACTTGCAAGAACGTTGTCATACAAAAAAGGACATTTGTATTTAGTGGGTTAGGAATAAATTAAAAGTACAAAAGATGATCACTGAAGCTGAACTCTTTCTTTTGTACTTTTAATTTATTCCTAACACACTAAATACAAATGTTCTTTTTTATATGACAACGTTCTTGCAAGTAGGTGTATGGCCATCATTTCTCAACAATAACCTCTATATTCTTGACGAGAATAATGATTGTAAGCACATTGATTATTTGTGTTAAGATGTCATGTATGTTCATCATTCCTCAACCATAACCTCTATATTTGTGACAAGAATAATGATTGTAAGCACCTTGATTATATGTGTTTGGATGTACATGTATGCTCACAATATCTGAATAATGACCTCTATGTTCTTGACAAGAATAATAATTCTCAAGGCTGTGCAGGATTTTTTTTTCCTGTCATGTACAATATTTTTCTGTCTTTTTTGTTGTTGTTGTGCATATTATTTATTCAAACGTTAAAGCTGTTCCTGTTTTTTTTATGGGATAATTATCCAGCCCTACGTTCTTAACAAGAATAATAATTCTCTAAGCTGTGCAGGATTTTTTTCCCTGCCATGTACAATATTTTTCTGTCTTGTTTGTTGTTGTTGTGCATATTATTTATTCAAACGTTAAAGCTGTTCCTGTTTTTTTGGGATAATTATCCAGACCGGCACACCCCCCTCCCCCCGCCCCCCCCCCCCCAACCAAACGCACACCCTTAAATATCCCTAACTAGTGTACATGTACTTACGACTCGCATGCTGCTATCTGGTCTATCATTGACTTTATTTCCTGCTGTGAGCTTCAGACAATATCTGCGAGGCCTACATGTACACAAATGAAAACAAAATGAATTTACCATTTGCATCAGGTTTACTATAATTAATAAAGTCAATATGACTATTAGAGACTGAATTGAAATATGGTGCCCAATTTCAATAACTATTATTCTTGACTAACTAGCCTCGTGTTCACGTTAAAACACAATGGATTTTCCACATGTATGCGAGACTATAATCTCGGCAAAAAGTAAGTGAGACATCTGCTTTGAAAATGGGACATTAGTCTTATACTGTAATGCGCAAGCATGCTTTTTGGGCTTCAATTTGTTGTTAAAGCCACTACCCCTCCCCCCACTACACAATGTTGGCCTGGCAGTCATCAAGAAATCATGTTAACTGAAAACCAACATTGCATGGAGGTAAAGGTCAAAATAGAGAAAACTGTAAAATCGTCTCACTAGTTTTTGCCATTGAAGATTGTAGCCAGTCAAGAACAATAGTTATTAAAATTGGACGCCATATTTCGATTTGGTGTATTATGAGCTATTTGATAATAGCTATAACCCACCTACTGTTGGGGGGTACATAAATGAAATAGTTATTTCTAAACAGGGGTGCATTTCAGCAGTTACATAATAATTTTGTTTTGCAAGTTATTTGTAAATTTGCCAACAGTTTAGACACAGTATTTCACTTACTCGAGATTCTGGAAATATGCATGGATGTGCTTGACGTTTTTACCATGTCTGAAATAAACAAAATATAATATTAATCTATTCATTAGATTATTAACAGATTTTTAAACGAATTCTTAAACAGGACATGACACAGTAGGTGTTTGATATAACTTAACACAGAACACTATAAATTTCAAAAGCGCAAAATATAATTGTGAGAAATAGGCATTCACATACAGAGTCTATGGACTCAAATACATTTATTAAGCTTGAACGATTGAAAATGTAGACGCAGAAAGCGAAAATCAAAAATTACTGCTTAAAGTACGACAGGCCTGAACTTTGCAATTATGCAACTTTTCAATGCTAACAATTTAACCGTAAAGCATAGTATTTTAGTTTGCATAATACCTTAGAATTCTAAAACCAGGATCGAGTTTTGTGCAATGGTTTCCATCCTGCGTTTGAGAACTGCTCCAGCACGAACCATTACCAGTCGACAAGTTGTTTCGGTCGACAGGAGAGCTACTTTCAAACCATCGAACTTGTTCGGCGTGGAAAAACGATTCAACTAAATTTTCCACTGATTCTTTAGCGACCTGGGCTTCTTCGGTTTCCCAGGTAAACTTAGGATCCATTTTAAGTAGGAAAGAAGAGTTCTATTGTATAAAAATCTGCGTTCATTTTCGGGCTTCTGAAAAGTTTTGTGGCAAATTTCCCCTCAGCTTCCTATATTGACTTCTAAACTCTAACACCAATTATGATTGGCTAATCGTTATGTTGGACATAAGGGTGAATCTGATTGGTTACGTGAGAGTGTTTATGTGATATGCTATGTTTATGGAAATCATATGACCTTTTTCGCCCATCACATCCTTTTCTCTAAATAGGAGGATGAATGATGGCTTTTGTCACAATCGTGATTGTTCTAGAAAAATATATGTTTTTACACAAACAATGAAATTGATAAACTTCCTTTAAAAATTGATACCTTTAATATATTATTTATAGCAACATCAACAACTAAAACATACCAAAGAAATGATAATAAAAAATAATTTGAAATTTTAATCCTATTTTCATTCACAATTAGTGAAACAATTGTCATGTCATATGTTGGGCTCCCTGTGTTGTGACGTCATCTATTGCTCATCCCGCACGTAACAGCAGAAAAACAAAACCCAAATAGGGGATATTTTGGGTGGAACTCAAATAAACTTTGGAATTATCTATCTATATCCGGGCAATGGTCTTTTTATAGTGGACTTAGAACTTTCACTGAACGGGGTTTTTTTTATCTTTCAAGTCAGCCTAAAATGGCCATTATGACTCCGGCATCAGCTGTACCAAAGTTCGATTTCTCTCCAAGTCGAAAGTTTATTTATTTATTTATTTATTTAAAATAATTCTGGACGTGGTTCATAGAGTGCACTGAGAGACGACAATAGGACGCGAAGTTCCTTTCAAGTTCGTTCTCCAATGGTCAAATAATAAGGCGAGAAATACATTGACAACAATAATAATCAATAAATTTGAATAATAAACAAAAAGTTAAAAATATTAAAAGTGCTAAGGGATGGACCATTTGACTTTTGAGGGGGGGGGGGGTGGATGATTTTGTCTGTGCAGGAAATTTTTTTTAGCCCGCTGGCATGTGCACGCAATTTATTTTATAGAAAAGCAAAGATTTCAGTGGCATTCAGTGGAAATTTTGGCTTGCAGGATTTTTTTTTTCGGCCCTTCGGGCCGTGCAGGAAATTTTTTTTCAAAATCATCCACCCCCCCCCCCTCAAAAGTTAAATGGTCCACCCCTAATGCAAAGCAAAGCTATAGTGATTTAGAGAAAAGGAAAATGGGAGAAAATAACATATAGGAAATAAGGAATGAGAGTGAAAAGAAATATTATTTTAGAAATAGTTTCCATGAAAATATTTTCGCGCGCAAGTTTCTTCGTTCTAGAGCTAGTGATGACGATAACGACGATAATAGCGTTGATGATGATGGCAATGATAGTGATGATAATGATGACGATAATAGCGTTGATGATGATGACAATGATAGTGATGATAATGATGACGATAATAGCGTTGATGATGATGACAATGATAGTGATGATGATGATGACGATAATAGCGTTGATGATGATGACAATGATAGTGATGATAATGATGACGATAATAGCGTTGATGATGATGACAATGATAGTGATGATAATGATGACGATAATAGCGTTGATGATGATGACAATGATAGTGATGATAATGATGACGATAATAGCGTTGATGATGACAATGATATAGTAATGATGATAATGATGACGATAATAGCGTTGATGATGATGACAATGATATAGTAATGATGATAACGACGATAATAGCGTTGATGATGACAATGATAGTGATGATAACGACGATAGCGTTGATGATGATGACAATGATATAGTAATGATGATAATGATGACGATAATAGCGTTGATGATGACAATGATAGTGATGACGATAACGACGATAATAGCGTTGATGATGATGACAATGATAGTGATGATAATAATGACGATAATAGCGTTGATGATGACAATGATAGTGATGATGATAACGACGATAGCGTTGATGATGATGACAATGATATAGTAATGATGATAATGATGACGATAATAGCGTTGATGATGACAATGATAGTGATGATGATAACGACGATAATAGCGTTGATGATGATGACAATGATAGTGATGATAATGATGACGATAATAGCGTTGATGATGATGACAATGATAGTGATGATAATGATGACGATAATAGCGTTGATGATGATGACAATGATAGTGATGATAATGATGACGATAATAGCGTTGATGATGACAATGATAGTGATGATAATGATGACGATAATAGCGTTGATGATGATGACAATGATAGTGATGATAATGATGACGATAATAGCGTTGATGATGATGACAATGATAGTGATGATAATAATGACGATAATAGCGTTGATGATGACAATGATAGTGATGATGATAACGACGATAATAGCGTTGATGATGATGACAATGATAGTGATGATAATAATGACGATAAAAGCGTTGATGATGACAATGATAGTGATGATGATAACGACGATAGCGTTGCTGATGATGACAATGATATAGTAATGATGACGATAATAGCGTTGATGATGACAATGATAGTGATGATGATAACGACGATAATAGCGTTGATGATGATGACAATGATATTGATGATAATAATGACGATAATAGTGTTGATGATGACAATGATAGTGATGATAATAATGACGATAATAGCGTTGATGATGACAATGATAGTGATGATAATAATGACGATAATAGCGTTGATGATGATGACAATGATAGTGATGATAATAATGACGATAATAGCGTTGATGATGACAATGATAGTGATGATAATAATGACGATAATAGCGTTGATGATGATGACAATGATAGTGATGATAACGACGATAATAGCGTTGATGATGACAATGATAGTGATGATAATAATGACGATAATAGCGTTGATGATGACAATGATAGTGATGATAACGACGATAATAGCGTTGATGATGATGACAATGATATAGTAATGATGACGATAATAGCGTTGCTGATGATGACAATGATATAGTAATGATGATAATGATGACGATAATAGCGTTGCTGATGATAACAATGATATAGTATTGATGATAATGATGACGATAAAAGTGCATGATGATGATAGTGATGATGATGATAATGATTATGATAATAGTGATTATGATGGCGATGGTAGTTATGTTGATGATCGGTCCATAATAGTGATACAGGTGATGATGATGATGAGAAGGATGACGATAACAGAAAGAAATTGAAAGAAATAGACTCTAAAAAAAAACAATGGGAGTGATAACCACAATATGCATTTGTACAATAGCAGTAATTAGGATCTCGATGATGATGATGATGATGGTAATGATGAATATCACCAATAAAACAGTTTCTTTAAAGTGTGTTTAATATGTCTCTTTCCTTACAAATATACATCTCTTTTGCTATTATATATATACATTAATACTCAAATTAACATTCACATTCAAAAACAATACATGATACTATAAAAATACTATTTGCATGTGCCATCTTTTCAATATGAATTCAAATAAATTTATAAAAGACGATAAATGATAATAATAATAATAATATTGACGATGATCTTGTTACAGCGCGACGCGCAAAAGTATGACCACTTTTAATATATTCTGCGAAACGAGTTTTTACACGCCTTATTCGGTAAAATCAGACAACTTCATATCAAATGTGTCTGTTTAAAGTACAAACTCCCGTGCATAGAAGTATACGAATACATTAAATGTGGTCATAGTTTTGCGCGTCGCGCTGTAATGATGATTATAGTGGCTAAAAAAGAAGATAAATTTCAGATTTTATATACATTTAGATTCCACAATAGAAAAATTGGAAGCTTTTGTAAGAAAATAAAAAGCAACATCCGCTTCTCGATAATATAATAATCTTACCTCCTGTAAATACAGAACGTTTTTTTAATCGATACAATTTAGCAATTTGATATTTGATAGTTTGTAATTTAGTGATGCGAGAAAGTATGCACAATTTAGCTTATATTTTTAATTTTTAATTTTTAGCTTAATTTTAGATCATTTGTAACATTTGATGTCCTTAATTAAATGAAATAGAATGTTTAATTTTTTTATATTATTTTTTATAATGTATGTTTTAATGATACTGGACCATAAAATACTAAACTATAAATGATGGTGATTTTGATCATAATGACAATGATGATGATGGATGATAAATGATGGTTCTAATGATATTACAATAATGATGATAATGGTGATGATGATAAATGATGGTTCTAATGATATAACGATAATGATGATGATGGATGATAAATGATAAATGATGGTCCTAATGCTATAACGATAATGGTGATAATGGTGATGGATGATAAATGATGGTCCTACTAATGATATAACGATAATGATGATAATGGTGATGATGATGGATGATAAATGATGGTTCTAATGATACAATGACAATGATGATAATGGTGATGATGATAAATGTTGGTCCTAATAATATAACAATAATGTGGTCAATGGTCAACTTCGCCGCGTGGTTTTAAATCCTGATAAAACACTCCTGCTCGTTTATTAAACATTACTTCAAAAACTCATTAATAATTCATGAGAAATTTTCAAAAGAAATCGTAACCGTGACGAGTGTTTTAACTGAAGATATAGATTCACCCTAATTTACATAAACTTTAACCTTAATTTTCTCTAATAAACTTTCATAAATCCTTGATTTGTTTTTTACAAAAACACAAAATATAGGTTGGAGTTTTCTCGCAGTTTTCTCGCAGATCGTGTTTTATCAGGTTTAAAACCACTTGGCTTCGCCTCGTGGTTTTAAATCCTGATAAAACACTCCTGCTCGTTTATTAAACTATACTTCAAAAACTCATTAATAATTCATGAGAAATTTTCAAAAGAAATCGTAACCGTGACGAGTGTTTTAACTGAAGTTATAGATTCACCCTAATTTACATAAACTTTAACCTGAATTTTCTCTAATAAACTTTCATAAATCCTTGATTTTTTTTTACAAAAATACAAAATATAGGTTGGAGTTTTTGAAGTCGTTCAATAAACTCGCAGATCGTGTTTTATCAGGTTTAAAACCACTTGGCTTCGCCGCGTGGTTTTAAATCCTGATAAAACACTCCTGCTCGTTTATTAAACATTACTTATTAATAGCCTAACTGTATAGATATAAACTATGTGACGTAATATGGGGGTAATCACTGTTTCAGTAAAGATGTAATTTGTATCGATCCATCTAGTGAACCGGTCAAACAGGTTGAACAACTTAACGATGATGTCCAGTCCACACTCATCACATGTTGTCTGTGGTACGGTAAACTGAGGACCTGGGAAAGATTTTTGCCATCGACCTATAATATAGACCAATGATGGTTGAATGGATGGATTAATAAAATTGATGGATTGATGAAAAAATGAAACGATAAATGAATCAATAATTTACGTATTGAGGGAATAATATAACGAACGAACGAACGAACGAACGAATGAGAGAATGGATGAAAAAACGAATGAATGAAAGAATGAATGAACGAATGAATGAGAGAATGGACGAATGAAATAAGAACGAACGAATGAAGGAAGGAAGGAATAAAGGATAAATGAATGAATGATTGAATGGATGGATCAATGGATCAATCAGTCAATGACTCAATGATATAACGAACGAATGAATGAAAGGACTGAAGGATAAAACGGTAGAAAACGAAATGAATGTCAAAACAAGGTTTAATGGCTTCAGAGTGGAATTATACGCGTGTGTATGGAAGTAGTCGTTCTATTTGGCCATGATCGTTGTATGAAGGTGGCTATTGTGCACAACCGCTCGTTATATATATAGGTGGTCGTTAACAGGAGGTTTTATCGTTCTGCATACCTTATAAATCAGACCACTCTGTGGTCCACATGTCAGCACGTGCTGTCCTTCAGAGTCAAATGCAAACAGTCTTCCATACGACCCCCCTCCATTAATACCACGTGACTGGTTAGGTCGTAACGAGCTTTTTAAGACTGCCCCCTCGTGGATGTTCAGATCTGCTATCTTTTGACCCATACGATGGACGCTCCACTGAATAAACTAAAGCAAAGTACAATGTTTATATTTTGAAATATTATTTCACCCGTTTTTTGTCCAAAAAGTAATAGAAAATAATAAAGAGTTGCTCTAGGTATTAGATACAATATGAGCGGCTGTTCTGTATGGGATAATTTACAGTAGCCGTTCTGACTTACGACGGACAAGTCGTCTGGTGTGAAAATGGGACGAATACAATTTGACACCACATGTCTAAATCTAGTTTTCATTTCACCCGTTTTTTGTCCAAAAAGTAATAGAAAATAATAAAGAGTTGCTCTAGGTATTAGATACAATATGAGCGGCTGTTCTGTATGGGATAATTTACAGTAGCCGTTCTGACTTACGACGGACAAGTCGTCTGGTGTGAAAATGGGACGAATACAATTTGACACCACATGTCTAAATCTAGTTTTCATTATTCTTTTTATTCTCTAAACCATACCTTGCCATCCAAGCCCATGCTGTATATTGTAGTCTCGTCCACACTGAATTGAACACAGCACACTTCACCATCATGGGCATGCATGCCCATCAAACAATCGTACGAACGCATATCTGAAATAAAAGAAACAGTCCATAACAGAGCCCCTCCGAGGGGTTTTAGGGAACAAGCGTATTTATTTTTAGGGAACAAAAGGAAATGCCAAATTATTTTCAGGGGAAAATGGAACGAAATATGATAAAGCAATAGTTTTTTGGGATTATGGGAACATAAGGTAAAATATTTCAGGGAAACAGTTATTTTACTTATGGGGAACAAGGGAGAAAATACAAAAAGATTAAGGGCCGGAACATGAGAACATGCACTCCCCTGGGAGGGGCTGATAACAAAATCGTTATATTTTCCTCTGAAAAGTTATATTTCTCTTTCATTTTAAATTTTCGTTGGTTAAGCATATCAGGTGTTATTATCTTACCAAATAATCGTATCATTCCATCAGCTCCACCAGAAACAAGCAGTGTTCCATTGTGATTGTAAGCTGTACAATTTATACACACAGGGGTAGGGTCAACTGGTAAATTACGCTGAAATAATCAAACATACACCATTCAAAATCTTTACACGGAATAAGTTCGAAGTTAATGCTATGAAAATCATGTTGACAACGATTATTAATATTATAATAACGATAATGATGATCACCATGATTGCCATGACGAAAATGATGATAGTGGAGATGGTGGTACAAATAAACCAAGACCATTATGCCCTGAATCGGATCCCATAACCACTAGGTGATTAAGTCTCTCTACAAAGATGTTGGCGAGGTGGACGTACAGTGATGTATTTTGTAATGGTTTTGCCAACCAACCATTGTTATTAGAACAAAGAAAATCTACTGTGAAAATGGTTGGCAAATTGGCATCACAATTACAACACTTATAAACACTACGCTCACCTATTGGTGGCAATGTCAGTATCAATGTCACTTGTACTTGTAATCAACAAAAACAAAAAGGTTTTATACAACAAACGATTTATACCGACCTCTACTTTCATGTTTTTCATATCCCAGCACTGTAACACACCATCACTAGAAGACTTCCCATTGGATGAGCTACTCATGACGTCACCAGGACGTCCTTTGACATTGGAACCAAGACGAAGTGATGATGACATCTGTGACGCAGGCTTTTTACTCGTAGCCGCTGAACAAACAAACGCCGTCCCAGTGGGACTACACGATAGAGATACAATCCTGGAAAATGAAAATTTTAAACGTAAAAATGACAAACCAAAATGAGGAGAATGGAGGAAAGAAGAGGAAATTAAAGGTATATGATAGAGAAAGAAAGTTCAAGATTGGTGTGAGTAAATGCAGAGATAACAAAGAATGAGGAAAGCCAGAAAAGAAGAAGGGAAGCAAGGAAGGAAGGTATGAAGGGAGTAAAGGAGGGAGGCAAAGAGAGAAGGAGAGGAGGAAAAGAAGTAGGGAAGGAAAGGAGGAAGGAAGGGAGGGAGAAAGGGAGGGAGGGAGGAAAGGAGGAAGGGAGGGAAGGAGGAAAAGAAGGGAGGAAGGAATGAAGGGAGTCAGGGAGGAAAGGAGGGAGGAAAGGAGAGAAGGAGGAAAAGAAGGAAGGAAAGGAGGAAGGGAGGGAGGGAGAAAGGAAGAAAGGGAGGAAGGGAGGGAAGGAGGAAGGAATGGAGTCAGGGAGGAAAGGAGAGAAGGAGAGGAGGAAAGTAAGGAAGGAAAGGAGGAAGGAAGGGAGGGAGAAAGGAAGAAAGGGAGGGAGGGAAGGAGGAAGGAAGGGAGGGAGGAAATGAGGGAGGGAAGGAGGAAAAGAAGGAAGGAAGGAATGGAGGAAGGTAGTGAGTGAGTGAGGGGGAAGGAGGGAGGGAATGAAGGCAGAAATTAGACAAGGAGGAAAAGAAGAAAGGGAAAAAGGAAAGGAGGGAGACAGGGAAAGAAGAAGGAAATGAGGAAGTCAGTAAGAAACAAACAAACAAAGCAAATACCTAGGATATAGCGAATCAGTTGACACATCACATATAGTTTTCTTGTTATCTGTATCATAAAAACGAACTTTGCCATGGCCTGTGCCTAATAAAAGCTGAAAAAAATAGTGTTAATTCAGTGAATGTATTTTAGTTTTCTGTCTGTTTGCTTGAGAGATAATTTGATTAATATTTCAAACAAAAAGACACATGATCCCAGCAAAAGTGTTGGAGCTGAATAATACAGTGGTCAAACGACCACGCATGCGTGAAAAAAAAAAAACAATTAAAATGATCTAGCACACAAATCTGCCATTCATTCAGACTCCATCAAAAACGATGGAGTGTACGACTTTCATCAGTTTTTTCTCAAACCATAAACAAAAATACAAAAGTATAAAACTAATGGTAACTTCACAATATAACAAAGGTTATGTTCACGCTAGCAACATAATCATAAGCAACACACGCAGACTCTGTTGGGCTTTGCTCATTGGCCGCACTTCAAGCTTATATATTCAGGGAGTTTCTTATAAATTGACTCCAAACACTGTAGTCCAAAAATCCTAATGGTTACAATGACAAATTTACCGCTGTGAAAATGTTGTCACACATGCGTAGTTGTTTGACAGCTGTGTTGAGTTGAATAGTGCCCATAAATCATCTCAATCTTACCAGTCTTTCAGGCTTGGATGCCCACTCCAAGGACAATAGAGGTGACTTGGACATCAACGTCGCACATGTCCTTATGTCTGGATGATTGGTCCAAACCCTATGATGACAGACATACTTTTACTATCATCATCATCATCATTATTAATATTATTATCATCATCATCAACACTAGTGTTGCAAATCCTGATTTTCTTAACCGAGAAATGTCCGGATGTGACACAGGCTAAATTTCATAAGTTTTGAGATGAATTTTCTCGGTCAGATGTATATTTTTATCTTGAAAATTTTAGTAAAATATACAAGAACTAGCTTTGGAGTTTCATAATTACAATACAATATTTGTGTTCGATCTGCATGAGATATACAATGGCTTGTCTTTGACTCGCCATTGAATATCCCATACAGATGGGACGCAAATATTGTATATAGAGTACAAACACTAAAAGTGTGCAACATAAATACCACTAAATATTGCTAAATTATGCAAATTCTTTTGTTCTCTATTGTTTAATCAACACTATTTAGTGGTAAATAGTACAAAGTATTGCACACTTTTAGTGTTTGTACTCTAGTACTTAATAAACATTAGCACATACTTGACAATCCCATCAGAATCAGAACTAGCAATCACTCTTCCACTTGAAGAGAACCTGCAGTGAACAACCCCTGAATGATGCTCCTTGTACTCCTCCTATAGAATATAGAAACAAATATTGATATTTTACAACCTCACAACAATTTAACTGTACAAAGAGAACAACAGCAGTAGCAACATTATTTTTTACTTCATTATCAACACCCTTAACAACATTATCATCATATTCGTCGGTATCATCATTACCATCATGATGACTGCCCTCATCATTATACTAATCTTCCCTATCATCACTATTCCCACTGGCCATCTACTCCCAAGGGAGATGATTAATGATATGCAAGACTATACAAACAATGCAACGTGGTATTAGCTCATTCTTAGTTTCCCAAACTGGCGAGACGAACAACATAAAACCGGATAGTAGGATGAAAGGGGAAAATGGATGTTACGGGGAATAATCCTATGGCGTTGAGAAAGTTTACTCGAGTATTTTTTGTCCCCCCACCCTCCTGCCCACTTTTTCGTGCGAATATTGCCTCACCACTTTGTCCCTCAGGATCTATTTTCATTGTTTAGCTAAGAACAATGGAGTTCTATTGTTCCCATATCTTAATCATCGACCGAGGGACAATGGCCAGTGAGAATATATTACCATGCATCTTCAATGAACAAGGCATTTTTAATTATTTTATCCAATTTTTTTTAAAGTGTTTTCTCACTAACCTGTCCTAGATGTATAAAAGGTCTTTGTTGATCATTATCTGCAAAAACAAACACAAAAGTTATTTCTTATAATTAAAAGAAATAAAAACGAAATGTAATGAAATGTAATGAAATGTAATGAAATGTAATGTAATGTAATGTAATGTAATGTAATGTAATGAAATGTAATGTAATGTAATGTGGTGCTTATATAGTGCATTTCACATACATCTCAATGCGAACAATGTGTGGAGGAGGGGGAGGGGGGGGGTGGAGGAATTAAATCAAAATATGACATCAAATCAGAACTACAAGCAATTCTTTTAATTTGTTCAGTTTTTGTTGGTAGTGTTTCTATTTTTCCCTGTATTTCATATCATTCAATGTTTCTCCTAGACAAAGTTGTCAATTGTGCCTTGTTCCACATACTGCAAAACCATCCATAATAATTATTTGATCAGGGAAAAAAACAATAGCTTGGAATTAAAGCTCTATTGTTATTACAGTTAATGTTTGACTGAAATAAAGCAAACATCAACAAAAATATTGTTTCCAGGAAATGTACCACATCACATCACAATCATTACCTGCATCAAAACGAACAATTTTCGGTTGAAGTAAATCATCTAGTTTGCTGTCTCTAGGTAATGTAGAGCCAAGGCTAGTATTACTCGGCATTGTGCTGGTCCTTGTCAGTGCGCTGTCAGTGTCATCTTTACTGTACACCTTCACTCCTGAATCAAAACTCAGTGACTTTGCCAGTGGGCTTGGTTCACCGGAATACGTTTTACAAATGTTTTTGTGTTCTTCTGTTGTGATTGTGTTTGAAATAGGTTGAGACGTTTTGTGTTCCTCTTCAATGTCACTGAGTGGCCTTTCTTGGTCTTGGGCTTCCTTAAATATGACCATGACGAAAGTGGATAGACAGATAGATTTTATTTAATAAAACACTGTGTAGCTAGTAAGCTGAATTGCGTGTGCAATATGTAATATAAATAAGTAAAAGTACTTAGAAGTTAATAAAATTGTGGCAATATTATTATAAAATGTATATGTATTATATATGTTAAGATATGCACAATAAATACTTTGTTATGGCATATATATCACTTTGACAAGTGATGAGGAGAAAAAGAAAACAAAGAAAATAGAAACTCCCCTATTTCTTTCTCACTAATCTTTCTTTACTCAGCTTAAAATGATAATAATAATAATTTATTTACTTAATATAGCGCTTTTTAACATTAAAATGATCAAGAGCGCTTTACATGAATAAGTCAATAAAATATAAATATACAACATATGAATAATTACTATAAATATTAATATATAAAAGTGGAAATATTCTAAATGGAAATATTCTAAATAAAAATAACTAAGTTAAATTCACTAAAAACTACTTGTTATAAGCTATATTAAAAAGATGTGTCTTAAGCTGTTTCTTAAAAATGCTAAGTGATTTTATTTCCCGAATTTGTACAGGAAGGCTGTTCCACAGTGTGGGGGCAGCAGCATAGAAAGAAATGATATGGGGTTAATGGTGATGGTGATGACAATGTAATAATGGCGCTAATAATGGTGTTATTGATCTCAGAAAAAGAGAAGAAAAAATGAATCCCTCTTCCTTCCTCACTATTCCTTCTTTACTCGGTTTAAAATGATATGGTATGATATGATATATTTAAAATGATGATGGTGATGATGAAAATGTGATGATGGTGATAATAATGGTAATGTTGTTCTTGATAATGATGATGATGATGATGATGATGATGATGATGATGATGATAGTAATGAGAATGATGGGGACAATGATGAATGGTGATGTTGTTGTTGATAATGATGATGATGGCAATGATGATAGTAATAAGAATGATGTTGACAATGATAAACTGTGCCAATGGTGATGTTGTTGTTGTTGATGATGATGATGATGGCAATGACGATAGCAATGTGAATGATGTTGACAATGATGAATGGTGACAATGGGGATGTTGTTGTTGATTATGATCATCATCATCATCATGGTAATGTTGATTGTAATGAGAGTGGTGGTGATAATTCCCGGGGGTACTCCCTTAGAAAATTGAGAGGGGTGCTTGACGGACGGTTTTGAAAATGACCCTAAAAGGTACGCATAAATTAACTCAGATACTGATTTCAGACCCTAAAAGGTACAACCACATTCAAAAATTTTTCAATATGTATAATTTTAAGTTCAACAACTGACCCTAAAAGGTACGGTGCCAGTTTAGACCCTAAAAGGTACACGAGGGTCTTATTTTCGACCCTAAAAGGTCCGTCAAGCACCCCTATCAATTTTCTAAGGGAGTATCCCCCCCTGGGTGATAATTGTAGTTGTAGTGGTTGTAGTGGTGACAGTGATGGCACAAAAAAAACACAATAAATACGAAGAAAATGGATTTTCAGAAACAATTTTACACTTAATATATACATTTCATAATCTAACAATATATTTATTCTTTACTCTCACATAACCATAATGCCTTCTGTTTTTGGGGGGTAGATATTGTAATTCAAATTTGTTTGATTTGAATTACAAGTTGTTTAATCTGAATAGCAATAAGTACCCCTCTCCACTTCCCCCTCCCCCCCAAAAAAAGTCATTATGGTTATTGTGAAAGTAGAGAATTGATAAAATACCTGTGGTATTTCCAGTTCTTGTTGCTTGACTACCTGTTGCTTCTGCTGTATAATTTTTCCTTGATTATTGACATCAGTTTGTCTTTGAATCTTTATATTCTTTTTAATCTTTTCTTTTGGTTTCTTAGGGAAGACTTTGGTTATTTGACTGAAGACTGACTTTGGTCTGCAATATTTACAAAAGAACAACCATTATAAATAAAAAATACTAATAATCTATCAACTCAAACATCTAGTAAGACACAAGTGCGCTACTAATTGGGAAGGATCAGACTTAGACTAATTACCTTATATATTCTAGCACACAACTATGCTAACAATTTTTTAGTCAGACACTAGTGCCCTAGTATTTGGGGAGGATCAGACTCAGACTTACTACATGTACCCTATATTAAATATTTTAGCACACAACTCTGCTAACAATCTTCTAGCCAGACACAAGCTTACTACTTATTGGAGAGACCCACACTCACTACCCCTACATTAAATATTTTAGCACACAACTCTTCTAACAATCTTCTAGCCAGACACAAGCTTACTACTTATTGGAGAGACCCACACTCACTACCCCTACATTAAATATTTTAGCACACAACTATGCTTACAATCTTCTAGTCAGACACAAGCTTACTACTTATTGGAGAGACCCACACTCACTACCCCTACATTAAATATTTTAGCACACAACTCTGCTAACAATCTTCTAGCCAGACACAAGCTTACTACTTATTGGAGAGACCCACACTCACTACCCTACATTAAATATTTTAGCACACAACTATGCTTACAATCTTCTAGTCAGACACAAGCTTACTACTTATTGGAGAGACCCACACTCACTACCCCTACATTAAATATTTTAGCACACAACTATGCTAACAATCTTCTAGCCAGACACAAGCTTACTACTTATTGGAGAGACCCACACTCACTACCCCTACATTAAATATTTTAGCACACAACTATGCTAACAATCTTCTAGCCAGACACAAGCTTACTACTTATTGGAGAGACCCACACTCACTACCCCTACATTAAATATTTTAGCACACAACTATGCTTACAATCTTCTAGTCAGACACAAGCTTACTACTAAAAGGGGAAACTCAGACTTAGACTAACTACCCCTACATTAAATATTTTAGCACACAACTCTGCTAGCAATCTTCTAGCTAGACACAAGTTTTCTACTTATTGGGGAGACTCATGATTAGACTCACTACCTCTTCATTAAATATTTTAGCACACAACTCTGCTAACAATCTTCTAGTCAGACGCACGTTTTCTACTAAATGGTAAGGATCAGACTAACTTCTCCTACATTAAATGTTTTAGCACACAATGCTGCTAGCGATCTTCTAGCCAGACACAAGTTTCCTAGTCATTGGGGAGACTCAGACTCCTTACCCCTACATTAAATATTCTAACACACAACTATGCTCACATGTAGATTTTTGCAGAGGGTGGAAAACTGGATATAACCCAGGGACTCAAACTAGGGCCACAGGGAGGCACAAGAGATGAAATCCCTATGGTTACATGATTGTGATGTAATATCAACACCTGCAATGGCGAGAAACTGGAAACATATACTGGCTGATAAAATATAGTCTAGTTTTGGCTAATATTGTGTATGATCACTCAACTAAAATAACATAAGTGGACAATTTTCCTACTTTTGGATAACATAGAATTCTTCGTCTTCTTCTTCCACCACTGTTTCTCCTGTCTGATATTTTCTTTCATCTAATTCAGTTGTCAGTCTTGAGTTCTTTCGTTGTAAATCAGTGATTTGATCTGCTAGGTCTACGACTTGCTGTTTTAGTTTAGTGACTTGCTCTTCTAGTTTTTGTTGGAAACCTCGTTCCTTATCGTAATGTAATAATGTTGGCATGGCTAGTTATAGTTAAAGAAAATGATTGAAAAATGGTACCTTAATAAGCACCTATTGTCACCTTAGCAACCACTTACTGACACTTTACCAACCACTTACTGACACCTTACCAACCCCTTAGTGACATCTTTCAAACCACTTACTGACACCTTACCAACCACTTACTGAAACCTTACCAACCACTTACTGACACCTTACCAACCATTTACTGACATCTTACAAACCACTTACTGACACCTTACCAATTACTTACTGACACCTTACCAAACACTTACTGACACCTTACCAACCACTTACTGACACCTTACCAACCACTTACTGACACCTTACCAACCACTTACTGACACCTTACCAACCACTTACTGACACCTTACCAACCACTTACTGACACCTTACCAACCACTTACTGACACCTTACAAACCACTTACTGACACCTTACCAACCACTTACTGACATCTAACAAACACTCAAAACCACTTACTGATACCTTACCGACCACTTACTGACACCTTATCAACCACTTACTGACACCTTACCATCCATTTACTGACACCTTACCAACCACTTACTGACATCTAACAAACGTTCAAAACCACTTATTGATATACCTTACCAACCACTTACTGACACCTTACCAACCACTTACTGACATCTTACCAACCACTTACTGACACCTTACCAACCACTTATTGACACCTTATCAACCACTTACTGACACCTTAAAAAACACTTCCTGACACCTTACCAACCACTTACTGACACCATACCAACCACTTACTGACACCTTACCAACCACTGACACCTTATCAACCAAGTTATTAATGTGCTATTAAAAATATATTTGATGATGATAATAGTAATTTATTACTTATAATATAATAATATATAATTATCACATAATACATATGTATATCTAATGCACAGATAAAAGGATACGCAAATGATAAAAGACAGTGATAAGGAAATTATGAAGAGATAAATAAAAGGTTTCTTGCCAAGACTTCTGAAAGTACATTTCAAATGTTGTATTTTGTTCTGGGTTCTTGATAAAAGGAATTGCTGGTAAAAGAACAAAAAGAATACAATGATTAATGCCAGGTTGAATAAACATCTTTAATTATCAATGGAATAGCAATAAACTAGTATAGGTTGCATCGATGTTTGATGTAAACGATAGGTAATATAATGAAATTTGTAACATCATAAAAAATGTTGACTTAACTTTACTGACGTTTCAAGCTTTAGCCCTTCGTCGCAGTAAAACTCAAAGCTCCAACAAAGGGCTAAACCTCTAAATGTCAGTAAAGTTAAGTCAACATTTTTTATGATGTTACAAATTTCATTATATTACCTTTCTTTATTTGTCAATAATTACTTCCTACTTAAATAATTGAGGTATGATCTTGAGCAAATACATGGGGAGGGGACTAAAGACCCATTGTCACTTACCAGCATGCACTTGGCAAAAGACTGAATTTTGTGGACTATAAAGAAAATTGCACATTTGGACATTTTGATATTTTTTACTATATCTAAACTCTTACTAAATCCTTAAGCATTTTGTTCTATTTGTTTTCAAATATTTTGACTGACTGGGAATGAATTATAACACTCAAATCTAAATAAACAACTCAAAGCATGCCAGTAAGTGACCATGGGTGTTTGAGGGTGGTTGGCAACTTTTCAAAAACAAAATAAGCCCTTTGTCAGAGTAAAAGGACGAAGGGCTAAAGCACGAAACATCAATAAAGTTAAGTCCATATTTTTTACGGTGTTACAAATTTCATTATATTACCTATCATATATAATAATAACATGCAGTTCAAATATGACTTACCAAACCATTCTCTCCAGTCAGTCTGAGGCTGAAGTTCAGTAACATATCTCTCAAAGAACTCTGTTACTTTGTCTTGCTTAGAGTTCTGTAATGCGTGCACTACATAAAGCCTCAATAAACATGTCTCCAATTTCCGTACATTATTATAATGTTGGTGATCAAGTCTTTTGAAGAATCGTTTATCTAAATGTTCCCAGTATTCTCTTAAAGATGAAATATCGTACGTCGCAACATATGCTAGAAGCTGGTCCATTATTCTATTAACCTGGAACATAATAAAAACAATTTCTTCTATTATGTCAGCTGAATATAACATTTCACAGTTCTTGTGTCTCAATCAGTCTCAGCCTCAGACAAAACCTCAGTCTCAATGGTATGTAAATATATTGTTTAGAATTTGACTTGTCAGCCTGTGGTGATATAAGAAACACTGAATCATTTCATGCATGGTTCTCTCTGTTCAACCTCAGCCTCAATAATGTGAAATATATTCTTTAGAATTTGACTACAGCATTCAGAATTTCTTAGCTGTTTCAGTATCATTTCAAGGTTCTCTCTGTTCAACCTCAGCTGCAATAATGTGGAATATGTTTTTAAAAATATTCAGGACTAACAGAAAACTAATTGTTACATTATGTAACTATTAGTTTTCTGTTAGTCCTGAAGATGACCCAGTGTGGTTGAAAGCTCGACATTAAAAAATGTTAAAAAATAGGTCGTAGTAGCACCATGTTTAATATTCACAAGACCTACAAACACCTTTTTGATTTAATGTTAAATATATTCTTCAGAATTTGACTACAACGCTTGAAATTTTTTAACTGTTTCAGTATTCTTATTTGTGGATGTAAATTCCTAACATAATACCACAGGCTGGTAGTAGTCACATTCTATAGACAAAGCATATATAATCCATGAACGCTGTTACATGCTTAGAGTAAATTGGCATGTGTCCCAGCTATTATGCATCTACAAATATCGAATATATCGAAAAATAAATAAGATCATGTACGTTCTGATTTGATTTATAATTATTAAAATTCGATTCGTATTAATCGTATTCATAACTTGTGACTTGTTTATTTTGGGATTGAGCTGGATAGCTGAAGGATCAAAGTCTTTGTAAAGGAATTATATACATGTCGATGTACAAATACTAAAACAGTAACGAAAAGTCAAAATGTCAAACAACACACCATGCAAGAAATGATATTAAATTACTAAAGTAATACAAAGAATAAATTGAACAAAATGTGACTTTGATGTGTAAGAGATAACTACAATAATTCAAGAAGAAGTAGAGGAACGAGATCAATAAATGAATTTGAGACTAAACTGTTCACTGCACGGAAAAAGTGTGAGAAGATCACGGAACAGCGATGTGAAGTTTAACATGTCAACTCATGTCTTACAACACAAAAAAGTCAGATTTCCATTCCAAAGTGCTCACCTTGTAGCTCTTGTCTTTATCTGCCTTGATATCATTCTCAAAAGATTTCAAAGTGGACGTAAAACCTCTAAAAAGCAAGTATTCTTTGATAAGATCGTCCAGTACAGAAGAAGCAGTCGCCATGTTTGTTTTCTCTTTCAACTCGTCACCAGATTCCCTACCGTGCGGTATTGACGTCGCGCGCGCGTTAAAACTAAACTCGCGGGACAACTCAAAAACAATCTCACGAAAAGTCTCACAAAATACTATTCAAAACATTTTTTCTATAATAGGAACATTTTTGGAGCGACTATAGAATGCCCTGTCAATTTTTGGAAGTCAAGGAAAAAAATAAAGCTCCGTAGTCCCGTAGTGGGCGCAAGGTCCGATGGGAGTTTAAGTACTGTGAGAGTTTTGAGAACGGCAAAGTGATATATTTGAGTGCTACCACAGTCCGCAGTCCCGTAGTGCGCGCAAGGTCCGATGGGAGTTAAAGTATTGGGAGAGTTTTGAGAACGGCAAAGTCATATATTTGAGTGCTACCGCAGTTCGCAGTCCCATAGTGCGCGCAAGGTCCGATGGGAGTTAAAGTATTGGGAGAGTTTTGAGAACGGCAAAGTCATATATTTGAGTGCTACCGCAGTCCGCAGTCCCATAGTGCGCGCAAGGTCCGATGAGAGTTAAAGTATTGGGAGAGTTTTGAGAACGGCAAAGTCATATATTTGAGTGCTACCGCAGTCCGCAGTCCCGCAGTGCGCGCAAGGTCCGATGGGAGCTTTAGTCGTTATGGGTTTCCTGTGGTATCTGACTGCGGACCACGGAGTGCAACCGTAGTGGAAGTCTAAGGAGTGACGGGGTATTCTATAGTCTAGCCACATTTTTAATATTATAAACAGCTCTAATAGAGGTTTCAAAGCATTTAGTATATATTATAGTATTAAATACACAGAGGATATTTAGGCTAGACTTTGAAGTCTCCCCACTCCTCATCATTACCAACCCATGTTGTGCATTAGTGTCATTTTTCCTGTAGCTTTGCTTTACGACCATCTTTGAATATAAGTAGGGATTTTGTCTAACAATCAACTGTACAACATTATTATTATTGTTGACCAGAGCGTGCAGTGTCTTGATATATTTTTGAGCAGATTTCGTATTTTTAAAGTCATCTGCTTTAAGCGCAAACGGTTTCAACATTTGCTTCAACATCACCTTGATTTTGTTGAATGGCAATGTTTAAACGCTTTTTAACTCTTTCAAATTTAAACATTGCCATTCAAGAAAGTCGAACGGATGTTGAAGCAAATGTTGAAATCGTACGTTTGCCCGGGCCTTTCCGAAAAAAGTTACAAAATGGTAAAATATCTGGACATAGTAAATGTATACATTTGTGTCAAAGTTGTTTTATTTTCTTTCAAATTATGCTAATACAAACAAAAGTAATACAAACTGAGTATTATATATTTAGCAAAATTGTAACAAATTCCTATTTAAACCATTTATATTATAAAACTTACATCAGTTTGATTTATCTTGGGACCTTCAAATCCCCGGTAGTACAGGGTACTTTACATCACCCCGAGTGTACCAAATTCTCTACCACCAATGTCACATAATCTTTGCGAAAGCTTCTTCCTTTAAATCTCCTGTAATACCGAGTGTTGTACTTTACCCGGACGTACCGTTGCCCGAGGGTACGGTTCTAAAGTCTACCATCAGTATGTCATCACATGGAATATTTATGGAAATGTCTTCCTGTAAATCTCCGGCAGTACAGGGTATTTTACATTGTCCCAAGTGCACAAAGCACTAAGAATTCAATTCAATTCTTTAACTAGTCCTTCATTAAGAATTTAGTTATTTACAATCAGTATGTCGCATAATCTTCACGGAAACTTCTTCCTCTAAATCTCCGGTAGAATACGGTACTATACATTGCCCCGGGTGTACCGATAGCTAATTGTACCGCATAGAGTGATCCATCGAGTTTTAATCCAACAGAAATACCCAAAAGGTGTTTCGAGTTCAAGTTTTTTATTGATGCTTTGGTATAGCGATTTAAATGTAAAGCTTTTTTTATTGACCGAACGTTCCAAAGACCAAGTGGCTCAAAGCAAATCTGTGGAAAAGACAAAAAAATATACTTGAAACAGCTCTCGCATTAGTCTCCCCAGCAGCCGTGATTAGCCTCGTCACGCAACGCTTCCTCAACACGAGGGAGCATTGCGTGACGAGGCTAAACACAGATGCAGGGGAGACAACTCTCGCATATAATCTCCATGAAATCTGCTAACAAGGCGTTTAAATACGAAAAGTTATCATAGGCATACATCTTTGTCATTCAAAGAAGTAAAGTTATTATGGGCATACAGCTGCGTCAAAAAGATTGTCCAAGGAGATTTGTCATTCAAATACAGAAAGTTATCATGGGCATACACCTACTTGCAGTAAGGTTGTCGTACAAAAATATACATTTGTTATAAAGAAAATAGAACATTTGTGATTTAGTACGATAGGAATTGATTGAAAGACATAAGAAGATGACTGAAGCTGAACTCTCTCTTTTGTCTTTTAATTAATTCCTTTCGCACTAAATCACAAATGTTCTATTTTCTTTGTGACAAATGTTTCATTTTGTATGACAACCTTACTGCAAGTAGGTGTACATCTATCTCAAAAAGGTTGTCCAAGGCGATTTGTCATTCAAATACAGAAAGTTATCATGGGCATACATCTATTTCAAAAAGGTTGCCCAAGGCGATTTGTCATTCAGATACGGAAAGTTATCATGGGCATACATCTATTTCAAAAAGGTTGCCCAAGGCGATTTGTCATTCAAATACAGAAAGTTATCATGGGCATACATCTATTTCAAAAAGGTTGTCCAAGGCGATTTGTCATTCAAATACGGAAAGTTATCATGGGCATACATCTATTTCAAAAAGGTTGCCCAAGGCGATTTGTCATTCAAATACGGAAAGTTATCATGGGCATACATCTATTTCAAAAAGGTTGTCCAAGGCGATTTGTCATTCAAATACGGAAAGTTATCATGGGCATACATCTATTTCAAAAAGGTTGTCCAAGGCGATTTGTCATTCAAATACGGAAAGTTATTATAGACATACAGCTACGTCATAAAGGTTGTAGAAGCTGATGTTATCTTTCCAAGACGGAAAGGAATTATAGACATGCACTATACATATACACTTTAATAATACAATCCGGCAGACATACCTTTGTTACGTTGTCTTCTTTCGGTAGTACTTTCGGGATTTCTTGGATAGCGAAGAATCCACTCGTAAAGAGTCTTTTTGCAGCAGGAAATAGTGAAAAAACTTCTTCAGGGATTCTGTCTCTTTCTTTTCCCCGTGCATAGTACTTAGTAGTTGCGTTACATTCCTGACCAATGAATGAAGTCTCTGGGGCAGGGGATTCGTCTGCTATACCCGGTGTACGGTCTGAAAGGTAATTTGGTAGTTTGAACTAATGATTTGAGTTATCTTGTTTAATATATTTAATATAGGTAAAATTATTATGTAAACGGTTTGGTTACGTATGCTATTTGTTTGCCGTTTTTTCATTTAATTGCTTCGGTACGCCTTTCTCAAGCCTTTTATTTCATTTCTAACTATCTTTTAAAAGGAGATATTATTCTTCCTACCTCACTCCCCCTCCCTTATTTCCTCCCTTCCTCCCTAGCTACCTCCCTCCCTTCCTCCCTTCCTCCCTTCCTTCCTTCCTTCCTTCCCTCCTTCCATCCATCCTTCCTTCCTTTCTTCCCTCCTTCCATCCATCCTGTCCTTCCTTCCTTCCTTCCTAATTCCTTTCCTCTTTTCTTCCTTCCCACCTTCTTTCTTCCTTCCCACCTTCCTTCGGCCTCCAGTATTTACAGCCTACAATGGTGATAGGCTCGATCAACCAGAAGCAACTCTCCAAACATCTATAACTTGTGCAATACTCACGGTTATCACGAGAACATGACGAATCAGGACAACCACGTGACTCCATGGATATTCCAGTACAAAAACCATCGTTGCTTGATGTCACACAAGTTCGTTTACGAAACTGACTTCCTTCCTCGCAGTATTTACTACTGCAGCGACTCCATTTACTCCACGGGCCCCAGCTAGCTGGAGGAGGCTCCTCGGTTGCGTCTGATAAGAAAAAGTGCGTAACTCAAAATATTTGTTAAATAAATATTAAATTGGCATTACGTCAAGTTATTTAAAATAATGAGGCAGGTCGTTAGTATTCTACATAACATAACGAAACTATACGTAATGGTATGTTACGTTACGAGACGAAATGTTACGCTATATTGCGATATGATACTCACGATACGATACGATGCGTTACTTACGATACGACACGTTACGTTACGTTACTTACGATACGAGACGCGTTATTTTATGTTGAATACTTAACGTCCTGCCTCACAATTCTAAATAATATATTGCACGATATCGAGGGTGAGGCTGATCGACGAGAACCGTGAAAAGGTCTATTACGTAGACTTTGTCCGGTAAGTGTGACGGAGAAAAAGCTTCTTTTTTCGAGCCTCCTCGACCATTGTAGCTCCCAAGCCCTTACCGTGTTCCTCGTCCATATCGTAGTCATATATAGCAGCATCATCATGAGCCGGCTGTACTAACAGGCTGCGGAATCTCAACACTGTGTCATGCCTTGGACGATCGACCCGTATTACAAATAGCGCAGTGAAAACCAACAGTGATAAGACTAATATCTTGAAGACAGTTATGGTAACGTCTGTACACTGAAATAGATTATAAAATAACTATTAGAAATCACGCATTCTGATTGGTTAAGATGCGTGCTTTATTAGAGCACACAGCACGTGCGTTTGCATGCATGTTGATCAATTTGTATTTTAGAAAACAACTAGAAAACTTCCTTTCTGTCGGCTGTGTGCAGTTATGTAGCACTTGGGGATTGTCAGAACACTCACCACTTTGCGTCGTGCTTCTCTTAACACTTCTCTCGTATTCTGACAGGCCCACAGCACACAGCACACAACACACGCGTTTGCAGGTTGCAGGTCAATTGGTATTTTACAAATGTGTGTGCTTCTTTAACACTTTTCTCGTGTTCTGACAACCTCGAGCTCGCGTGCTTTATAACGGCACTTAGCGCGCGCGCGCGTTTTCTAAGCAATAGTCCCCTTGACAGTTCCCTAAGCCGTATTGAAAGGTAGCCTTTGCATCGAAGCGAGACCGTTGAGCTTGCAATGATAGATAGACCTTATAACATCTTGCGTGACAATTATTCCCGTGTATCTATCATTGCAAGCTCAACGTTCGTCTCACTTCGATGCAAAGGCCCGGCTATACCTTTCAAGATGGCGCAGGGAACTATGAAGGGGACTATCAGTTTAGGCTGCGTCAGTGTTACATTAAGGAAATCACTAAGCACAAATGTATGATAGAGCGCAAACACTTAATCCGCGAAATAAAATCTATTTTTTACTGTCTATAATAGTTCTTATTTAGTGACTGTTGACTGACTATTTTAGACAAGTAAAGCTGTAATGAAGTATTGTCTCCTTTGTATTTGCCTTTTCTTAGACTGTACATGTTCTGGTTGAGTGATAGCCACTAAATAAAAACTATTTGTTAGTAACAATTTTGATTTTACTTTCACGGATTGTTCGCGCGGCGCTCTATTACTAAAGTTTAGACTAAACGTACCTTTGATTTCTTTGTAACCGTAACTTCATCTTTGTAGTCGGTCGTAATAACTAGAAGCTCTGTGTCATCCATAGCTGTATTTAGTTGGATGTACCTTGGCTTACAAACAACCTTAAAAATCCAAAGATACACTATAACTGACGTTAAAATGATACGTTAATTAATATTGATATCTAGACGTTTAGCGGTACGTCAGTTTTATACAAGGTAACTACAGGAGTAGAAACGGAAAAAAACACATGGCTTTTAAAATCGTCACTAGCTTGCCTCAATGTTACCTCAATAAAGCTCTCTAGGGAGAGATCCTTTTTGTGATAGTCATTGAAAATCGATTCTATTTGACTTATATATACCCTAGCTTACTATGCATAGTAATGTGTACATTCCAAACTGAATACAATATTCACTGATTCATTCAATCAATCAATCACTTTATTATATAGTCTAAAATCATCTAGCTTAACAAGCAATTGTCCAACTGTCGAGTAATTGTTGTACATTCCGTAAATAAATACATAATTCCACTACGTTTTTTAGTAACGTTTCGGAAGTAAAAATGAAGATCAGTCGGCAAAGCGCTAACATCAGATAAGTAAAAAATCTTTAAAAAAATCGCAAAAACGTCAATAAGTTCGACTCTCTCTCTATATATGTTTTACTCTGACGAAGGGCTAAAGCTCGAAACGTCAGTGAATTAAGTCAACATTTTTTACGGTGTTACAAATGTCATTCTATTACCTATAGCATTTATATCAAACACCGACGCATCCTATCTAGTTTACTCGCTAGTTTCCATCTATATTTTTGTATTTATTTGTTGAATGATAGATCCATGTATTAGTTGATGCACCGATGCACAACCAGCAGGCCATGTGACAGCAAAGAGAATGATCACTAAAAGCGCAATAAAAACCTGACATTTCGAGCAATTTAAAGAACATAAAATATCCATTAATGCTAAACGTGTTGACTCTAATTTAGACATTTTCATTTCATTTTCATTTGTTGATTTTTAATCGAAAGGTCAATGGAAATGTCTCGGATAGAAAGGCGTTTTTTCGCTGTGGCCTTGTGTTTACCGGTGTTAGTCCATTCCATATCACTGGTTTTATTCATATAAGTTATAAACAGAATCGACTGGCTTGCGAACTGAATCATTTCACTAAAATGTTACAATATATTAACTATCCAATGGGTTTGCGTCTCAATATGACCCTATATATGGTTTTTCTGATTTATTTCTTAGATATTTTTCCGACCACATCGTAAATAAACACAATTTTTCTGATTTTCATTTATCAGAAGCTATATTCACTTACCGAAATCTATCAGACTATGGAATGTATTTGATCGAATGTTCCATTGATCAAGTGTTCGATTGCTCGTTTCGGTTCCAAATATCTTGTTCTTTTGCTTATAGTTTTGTAAATAGAAAGCACGTTTTGTTCTACATTGTTCTCGTGTGATTCAATAATTTATATTTAGGACGGTCTAGAAGACCTGTTGGCATATATCTATAAGCACTGACAATGCCACCAGTCGGAACAAACACGTGCTTTGTACCACAGGGAACCCAATGGTACTATTACGAAATGAAAGTATATTTATTCAGTTGTTGAATCAATAAACGTAGGTTAAAACAGTTTCCGGTATTCAGTTGCATTATTTCCTCTCAAATAAGATTTTATGCCACCAACGAGCATCGTTTCTAATTTTACCCATAATGCAATGGTAGACCGGCATTTTCGACTGTGACTTGAATGACGATGATTATGATACAGATGAACGAATGATGATGATGATGATGGTAACGATGATGATGGTAACGATGATGGTAACGATGATGATGATGACAACGATGAGGCAACGATGATGATGATGGCAACGATGATGATAATGACAACGATGATGATGATGAAAACGATGATGATGACGGCAACGATGATGATGATGACAACGATGATGATGATGGCAAAGGTGATGATAATGACAAAAATGATTATAGAATGAAACCAACGAAACAAATAGTACTAATTAGTACTGGCAAACAATAAGTGCAAACAAAGGATCTGATTTAGTATTAATTAGTACAAATTATTGTTCACGGGGTTTTAAAGTGATTCTTAAAAATATTATATATTTATTTAACTAAAAAAATCAGATTGTTTGTTGTTTTATGTGTTTTTTTTTTTAATCTTTGTAGATTTGGCGCGTGCTGTATCGTCATCACCCCCCCCCCCCCCCTTTCTCCTCTTCCCAGACTGTTGTTAATAACTTTGTCACTTTTCTTTTCTAGTAAGGCCATCTGTGGCTTGGTCTACCACTGTAGTCCTAGAAGAGATTTCACGAAGTTATTTTCTTTGTAGATTTAGTACGCCATCACGAATCATCGTCCCACTTTCTCCTTCTCCGAGACTTTTGTCAATAACTTTCTCCATTTTCTTAGTCTTCAGAAAAGCTGTCTGTTGCTTGGTCTACTGCTTCAGTCCTAGAAGAGATTTCACGAAGTTATTTTCTTTGTAGATTTAGTACGCCCTGCTTTTTCATCACGAATCATCGTCCCACTTTCTCCTCCTCCAAGACTTTTCTCGATGACTTTCTCCATTCTCTTAGCCTTCAATAAAGCTGTCTGTTGCTTGGTCTTTCTCTTCACTTCTCGATACCACTGGTAAACACCTTGTTGGCCATAAGTCAAGGTCTTCACAAGCTGTGGGCTGGCTTTGCGTTGTGCTTCATAACCACTGAAGCTGGTGTGTCCTTGGTAACGCACTCCTCTTTTACCTGAAAACAACCAATCATATTGTAGGAAGAGCGTGACATAAAGCATGAAAATTCGCAGTAAACAAATGGTTGACAAATATATGTTTCAGAAGGTTCGGGTTAATTTTGACGTTTGAACGTTGGCCTTAATTGTCTTTTTATGTTGTTGAAATTGGACAAATACATGTGGTGGTTGTTGTTGTTTACTTTGTTGTAAATACACAAAAATGTTGTTGTAGTTGGCACTCAAAATGTGGTTGCTAGCTGTTGTTGTTATTACTGCTGTTGTTGTTGTGGTTGTTGTTCCTGCTGTTATTGTTTCATTCATGTTGCAGCAAATATTAATATTAACTTTGATGTGTGCGTCGAGACTCTAGTTTGACATGCTTTCAAGAACTATTTATTATTATTATATACTACCTCTCTGGTTGACGCTGGTTGGTAAAACTGCAGGCTCTCTCATTACCAGTCCTATTCCATTAGGGGTGAAAGCTGTAACTTGTACATCAGCGTGTTGCCCTGCTGTGACAGCCACCCAGCCAATGTTAGACAACACAATGTCTGCAGCACTCTCATTCCATCCAATACCAGTGATAGTAAAGTCACGGCCTTGAAGGGCAGGGAAAGACTTCATTCTGTCAGACCCACCACATGGCACCTGTAATACAATAACAATACTCCAGTTTGCCGTTATCTAGCACCGCTGTACTATTCGACAAAGGTGCATTTGCGCAGGCTAAGCCACAATTAGGCCTCGCTTTTCCAGGAAGGAGAAAGGAACCCTGCTTGCAGGGTACGATTATGGTAAATTTAATTGTGTTTTCTATTGTTGAGCCATAATTTATTTCGTGCTTTACTTGCAATATGTGAATATTTTCTACAACAAATTGAGGCTTTCCCTGTGCAAATGTGCCTTTTGTTGAATAATCAGGGGTGCTAGATAATGTCAAAATGGATTATTGTCTCAGAAAATATAATTCACAATAGAAATATTTGTGAGAATAGAACTTTCCCGAGTTCTCTCAAATCATTACAAAAGATAGATTAAAAGAAAGGCTTGAGTGGATCTATAAATACATAAAATGTTTGAGCAGAAAGAAAAAGGAAGCACAAAAGGAAACAGAACTTAAGAAAGAGGCAGAGAAAGAAAAGAAGGGAATAAACAATGGAAGGAGGAAAAAGGAAGTGAGGAAGAGAGATGGGGAAAATAAAGAAACTAAGAGAGAAAAATGATAAGATAAAATCTCTAAATAAATAACTTCTATAATTTTCAAAAAAAAAAAGTTAAAAAAAAGTATAATTATTTATTTTCACCTGCAAAAGTTGCTGTCCAGCATGTTTGTCATAGAACTCCTCTACTTTATCAATGTTTAGTACATGGATAGGAAGGTTTGGTGATGTGAATATCGTAAAATATATGGACTTGTTGGCCTGGAATCAAATGTGGTGAACAAAAGAATTAAATAATGTCCTAAAAAATGATGTTGGTTCAACTTTTAAATTCAGTAACTTTAATTCCATCTTAGTTCTTATTCTCACTAGCAAGTGAACTAGAATAGGCTGTTATGGTGTTTGATGAAAATGACAGGTAATAGAATGAAATTTGTAACACCGTAAAAAATGTTGACATAACTTTACTGACGTTTCGAGTTTTAGCCTACTACATTTTCTATCTCTCTTTGTTGGAGTTACACATTTCATTATATTACCTATTGTTTTAATTCCGTCTTCATAACACAAGTTTATTAGGTGTTCATACTATTTTGTGCTATCCTCTTACTGTGATTCCTAGCCAAACATAACCAATAGACTCCTTACCTTCCTTGTTTGTTGTCCATTTCAGATCACGTGATACTACCCTTGGGAATTGTTTCTTTCACATGTAAATGTTATCACATGTTCATCATAAAAGAACAATTCTCAAGGGAATGACACATCATTGGTCTGAAATGGGCAATTTGCATACGGAGGTAAAGAGATCTATTTGATTGATACCCACCAAAAATTATATTTCTCATTTGTTTTTGGTTTGTTGCATGTAACTAGAAATCGTAGTAAAATAGAAAGAGTTTATTAATTCATACCTCAGTCAAGGTTTGTTTATCAGCTGGTTCGTGTTGGCGAGGAATTCTAGTCACCTGAAAATAACATTCATTAGAATTTTCATATGATTGTATGAGAAGCTTATTCAAAAACAATAGCTATTCAAATAAATTAATTGGTTTCCATTTTTTGATTTGGTGTACATGTATGAGAGGCTAGTCAGTCAAGAACAATAGCTATTTAAATACAGTAATTGGTTGCCATTTTGTTGTTTTGGTGTACATGTATGAGAGGCTAGTCAGTCAAGAACAATTGCTATTCAAATAAAGTAATTGGTTGCCATTTTGTTGATTTGGTGTACATGTATGAGAGGTTAGTCAGTCAAGAAAAATAGCTATTCCAATACAGTAATTGGTTGCCATTTTGTTGATTTGGTGTACATGTATGAGAGGCTAGTCAGTCAAGAACAATAGCTATTTAAATACAGTAATTGGTTGCAATTTTGTTGTTTTGGTGTACATGTATGAGAGGCTAGTCAGTCAAGAACAATAGCTATTCCAATACAGTAATTGGTTGCCATTTTGTTGATTTGGTGTTCATGTATGAGAGGATAGTCAGTCAAGAACAATAGCTATTCAAATACAGTAATTGGTTGCCATTTTGTTGATTTGGTGTTCATGTATGAGAGGCTAGTCAGTCAAGAACAATAGCTATTCAAATACAGTAATTGGTTGCCATTTTGTTGATTTGGTGTTCATGTATGAGAGGATAGTCAGTCAGGAACAATAGCTATGCTATTCAAATACAGTAATTGGTTGCCATTTTGTTAATTTGGTGTACATGTATGAGAAGCTTATTCAAGAACAATAGGTATTCAAATATATTAATTGGTTGCCATTTTGTTGATTTGGTGTACATGTATGAGAGGCTAGTCAGTCAAGAACAATAGCTATTCAATTTGGTTACCATGGATTTGGTGCATAAATAACCTATGGTTGAAGGACCTTGTACTTGTACTTACATCAATATAATCCACTCTTGCTAGACCTCCCAGTAGAAATGCCTGGCCAGGCTTAAGAACATAAGTCTTGGGGACTATCCAGTAGTTGGAATGTAATAGCTTTAACTCCTCCATAGTCAAGTAATTTGTTACCTGGGATATACATGGTTAGACAGCATTACAGATAGCAGTTTTATTGATTAATATATTGATGATGTTAATGATCTAATGATCATCATCATCAAAATCATCAACATAATCATTATCATCATCATCATTATTATCATCATCACTACTACTGCTATCATCACTACTACTGCTATCATCATGATCATCCCACCACTACTATCATCACCAGCAACATCATGATTATCATTGCTATCATTACCATCATCATGAGCATCATCACCACCACCACCACCATCGTCATCATCATAGTGATTGTTACCATCATGCCTACCTGGTTCTCATTCAATATCCCAGGAGTATCGTAAAACCAAGACTGATGTTCTCTCTCATGGACACCACTAACTATCTCTGGTTTGTACACATCTACGTTGCTTTTCTGTCTTTCAGTGCTTGTTACAGATGTCACCTGGGTAGGCAGGTCTTTGTAGGATGTCTCCATTTTGTCCATGATCTCTGGGTCTACATCATATTCTTCATCATCAGCAACATCTTTTTTGTACTAGAAATCAGAATTGCACTTTATTGGACTATAATGGATTTTTTAATTGAACTTAAATTGGATTTTTTAAAGTTGGATTTAATCATCAATGTTGAATAAATAGTTGAGAGTCAATAAATTACAATATATACCAAATCGAAATATGGCATCCAATTTTAATAGCTATTGTTCTTGACTGACCAGCCTCGTGTTCACGTTTAAACATGATGGAGTTTTCACATGTATGCAAGGCTAGCCAGTCAAGAACAATAGTTACTAAAATTTGATTCGGTGTATTCATCATCATCATTGTTACCATCATCATCAGTATCTACTATCATCATCATTACCATTATTTACACATCATCAACATCATCTCCATCATCATTATCACCATTGTTATGATCACCATCACCACCACCTTCATCATCATTATCATTAGTATCACGTACCACCACTATCACTATCATCATCATTATTACCATCATCTTCACCACTATACTCCTCTTTCTCATCTTTCTCATCTTCATCAACTTTAGTTTAATCAATAATCATATTTTCTGTATGACAAGCTATTTTTACCTTTGCAGTGCCGTCATGTAAACGATTCTTTAACTTTGTCAGCTTCCAATGCCCACATGCAAAACGTAACAAACTTAAAGTAGTCCCAGGCAATCTAGACACTGTAGCTCTAAGAATCATATCGCCTTTCTTTTTATGTACATTAGTAAGGTCTAACAAAGCATTGAAAAGGCTTGTTTTGCCAGTATTAGTAGATCCAACTACGTAAACATCGCCTTTCTCGTCCCAGTGCTCAAGGATTTGATCAACTAACTTAGGAATACCAAACCCTGTCTTTGTACTTATCAAACACACATCTTTAATATTGGCATCTTGTAGATCATGTTGCTTGCATTGGTGCCATACAAAAGTGTGGAGGTCTTCTAAGTGGAGTCTGGGTTTACCCTCTAATGGGAGCATGTCTAGTTTGTTAGCTACCACAATGATTCTTTTAGCTGGTCCTACAATATCTAATAAACCAGTTACCATACTTCCAGGCAAGTCCAATATATCCACCATATATAAAACAAGAGCCTTTTGTCGTGATATATGACCTAGAAACTCCACAACCTCATTCGGTGATGATAAAACTGGACTGCCTTTGTTATAATGTTGTAAATTAAAACAACGTTCGCAGACAACAGGCTTTAGGGAGTCAGCTTCACCTTGCACATTATTCAAAGCTGGATTCTTCGCTGCGTTTATAAACCCAGGTTTTTCATGATCTTCGCTCTGGAAAATCGTTCCACAACCATGACACTTGGCTTTTTGGAAAAATTCGTCCAAAACTTTAGGCACGTCAACTCCTACATATTTTTCCGCTGTATGGCTTGCCATTTGAACTAAGCGTTCATTCACTGTAGGTATATTGTTGTTGCTTGTGGGAGAGAGGTTTTGAGCTGTGTTTGAATGTTCGTCTTCGCTGCAAAGAGAACATGTTGTTGACAAACTTTTGCACAAGCGTAGAATGCCTACAGAACTACGGTTTGAACACCTCCATGTGCGAACAACTCGAGAAGTAACAGGTACATATGACAGACGAGAAAGCATTTCAGCTATCGAAGAGCAAAAACGAGGAATTACTTTTTCGTTGGAAGAAATCACCACGCTGCTTCAGATCTGGACGCCATGATGACATTTCTAATGGCAATGACCGCTGTACATAGAAATTGAATTTTGTACAAATTTGATTTTCGGGTTTCCTGTGGAGTTAAAGATGTGCACTGATAAAATTGGAACCAGTTTTAGTTTTTTATAACTCAATATTTTCTAATATTAAAGCTATAACGCGTCCACAAAATTGTTCAATATTTCTTCTATTTTATGTACACCTTGTTGCCCAAGCCGAAGTACTTGAGCATGATCTAGAGGCATATACTTCTAACACGATTTTAAAATCATGACAAATATGTCATCTATATTTAAAATATATTGTGCTTTATATAGTCGACAAAATCATTCAATCAAATTGAATATTCGTTTGGTGTGGTAGGTACTTCATGTATCGTTCTTGAATTGTACTGTACCGTTATGTACTGTATACTATATGGACTATATGTTCTAAGCTGTCCTAAGTAATTTGTGCTATACTGTAGTAGCTCTAGTACCTGTAGTACGTGTAGTAGCTGTAGTATCTGTAGTAAGTGTAGTGCGTGTAGTACCTGTACTATTTGTAGTACGTGTAGTATGTAGTACGTGTAGTACGTGTAGTATCTGTAGTACGTGTAGTACGTGTAGTATATGTAGTACGTGTAGTACGTGTAGTATATGTAGTATAGTACGTGTAGTATATGGACTATATGTTCTAAGCTGTCCTAAGTAATTTGTGCTATACTGTAGTAGCTCTAGTACCTGTAGTACGTGTAGTAGCTGTAGTATCTGTAGTAAGTGTAGTGCGTGTAGTACCTGTACTATTTGTAGTACGTGTAGTATGTAGTACGTGTAGTACGTGTAGTATCTGTAGTACGTGTAGTACCTGTAGTACGTGTAGTACCTGTAGTACCTGTAGTACGTGTAGTATCTGTAGTACTGTAGTATCTGTAGTAAGTGTAGTGCGTGTAGTACCTGTACTATTTGTAGTACGTGTAGTATGTAGTACGTGTAGTACGTGTAGTATCTGTAGTATGTGTAGTACCTGTAGTATATGTAGTACGTGTAGTACGTGTAGTATCTGTAGTATAGTACGTGTAGTATATGGACTATATGTTCTAAGCTGTCCTAAGTAATTTGTGCTATACTGTAGTAGCTCTAGTACCTGTAGTACGTGTAGTAGCTGTAGTATCTGTAGTAAGTGTAGTGCGTGTAGTACCTGTACTATTTGTAGTACGTGTAGTATGTAGTACGTGTAGTACGTGTAGTATCTGTAGTACGTGTAGTACCTGTAGTACGTGTAGTACCTGTAGTACCTGTAGTACGTGTAGTATCTGTAGTACGTGTAGCATCTGTAGTACGTGTAGTACGCGTAGTACCTGTAGTACCTGTAGTACCTGAAGAACCTGTAGTACGTGTAGTACGTGTAGTATCTGTAGTACTTGTAGTACTTGTAGTACCTGTAGTACCTGTAGTACCTGTAGTACCTGTAGTACCTGTAGTACGTGTAGTACGTGTAGTACGTGTAGTACGTGTAGTACGTGTAGTACGTGTAGTATCTGTAGTATGTGTAGTACCTGTAGTATCTGTAGTATGTGTAGTACCTGTAGTAGCTGTAGTACGTGTAGTACGTGTAGTATCTGTAGTACGTGTAGTATCTGTAGTACGTGTAGTACTTGTAGTACCTGTAGTACCAGTAGTACCTGTAGTACCTGTAGTACCTGTAGTACCTGTAGTACCTGTAGTATCTGTAGTACCTGTAGTACCTGTAGTACGTGTAGTACGTGTAGTACGTGTAGTACGTGTAGTACGTGTAGTACGTGTAGTACCTGTAGTACGTGTAGTATCTGTAGTATGTGTAGTACCTGTAGTAGCTGTAGTACGTGTAGTACGTGTAGTATCTGTAGTACGTGTAGTATCTGTAGTACGTGTAGTACTTGTAGTACCTGTAGTACCAGTAGTACCTGTAGTACCTGTAGTACCTGTAGTACCTGTAGTACCTGTAGTATCTGTAGTACCTGTAGTACCTGTAGTACGTGTAGTACGTGTAGTACGTGTAGTACGTGTAGTACGTGTAGTACGTGTAGTACCTGTAGTACGTGTAGTATCTGTAGTATGTGTAGTACGTGTAGTACCTGTAGTATCTGTAGTACGTATAGTACGTGTAGTACGTGTAGCATCTGTAGTACGTGTAGTATCTGTAGTACGTGTAGTACGCGTAGTACCTGTAGTACCTGTAGTACCTGAAGAACCTGTAGTACGTGTAGTAGCTGTAGTAGCTGTAGTAGCTGTAGTAGCTTTAGTACTTGTAGTACTTGTAGTACCTGTAGTACCTGTAGTACCTGTAGTACCTGTAGTACCTGTAGTACGTGTAGTACGTGTAGTATCTGTAGTATGTGTAGTACCTGTAGTATATGTAGTACGTGTAGTACGTGTAGTATCTGTAGTATAGTACGTGTAGTATATGGACTATATGTTCTAAGCTGTCCTAAGTAATTTGTGCTATACTGTAGTAGCTCTAGTACCTGTAGTACGTGTAGTAGCTGTAGTATCTGTAGTAAGTGTAGTGCGTGTAGTACCTGTACTATTTGTAGTACGTGTAGTATGTAGTACGTGTAGTACGTGTAGTATCTGTAGTACGTGTAGTACCTGTAGTACGTGTAGTACCTGTAGTATCTGTAGTACGTGTAGTATCTGTAGTACGTGTAGCATCTGTAGTACGTGTAGTACGCGTAGTACCTGTAGTACCTGTAGTACCTGAAGAACCTGTAGTACGTGTAGTACGTGTAGTATCTGTAGTACTTGTAGTACTTGTAGTACCTGTAGTATCTGTAGTACCTGTAGTACGTGTAGTACGTGTAGTATCTGTAGTGCCTGTAGTACTTGTAGTACCTGTAGTACCTGTAGTACCTGTAGTACCTGTAGTACGTGTAGTACGTGTAGTACGTGTAGTACGTGTAGTACGTGTAGTACGTGTAGTATCTGTAGTATGTGTAGTACCTGTAGTATCTGTAGTATGTGTAGTACCTGTAGTAGCTGTAGTACGTGTAGTACGTGTAGTATCTGTAGTACGTGTAGTATCTGTAGTACGTGTAGTACTTGTAGTACCTGTAGTACCAGTAGTACCTGTAGTACCTGTAGTACCTGTAGTACCTGTAGTACCTGTAGTACCTGTAGTACCTGTAGTATCTGTAGTACCTGTAGTACCTGTAGTACGTGTAGTACGTGTAGTACGTGTAGTACGTGTAGTACCTGTAGTACCTGTAGTACCTGTAGTACCTGAAGAACCTGTAGTACGTGTAGTAGCTGTAGTAGCTGTAGTAGCTGTAGTAGCTTTAGTACTTGTAGTACTTGTAGTACCTGTAGTACCTGTAGTACCTGTAGTACCTGTAGTACCTGTAGTACGTGTAGTACGTGTAGTATCTGTAGTATGTGTAGTACCTGTAGTATATGTAGTACGTGTAGTACGTGTAGTATCTGTAGTGCCTGTAGTACTTGTAGTACCTGTAGTACCTGTAGTACGTGTAGTACCTGTAGTACGTGTAGTACGTGTAGTACGTGTAGTATCTGTAGTATGTGTAGTACGTGTAGTACCTGTAGTACGTGTAGTACCTGTAGTACCTGTAGTACGTGTAGTATCTGTAGTACGTGTAGCATCTGTAGTACGTGTAGTACGCGTAGTACCTGTAGTACCTGTAGTACCTGAAGAACCTGTAGTACGTGTAGTACGTGTAGTATCTGTAGTACTTGTAGTACTTGTAGTACCTGTAGTACCTGTAGTACCTGTAGTACGTGTAGTACGTGTAGTATCTGTAGTGCCTGTAGTACTTGTAGTACCTGTAGTACCTGTAGTACCTGTAGTACCTGTAGTACGTGTAGTACGTGTAGTACGTGTAGTACGTGTAGTACGTGTAGTATCTGTAGTATGTGTAGTACCTGTAGTATCTGTAGTATGTGTAGTACCTGTAGTAGCTGTAGTACGTGTAGTACGTGTAGTATCTGTAGTACGTGTAGTATCTGTAGTACGTGTAGTACTTGTAGTACCTGTAGTACCAGTAGTACCTGTAGTACCTGTAGTACCTGTAGTACCTGTAGTACCTGTAGTACCTGTAGTATCTGTAGTACCTGTAGTACCTGTAGTACCTGTAGTACCTGTAGTACGTGTAGTACGTGTAGTACGTGTAGTACGTGTAGTACGTGTAGTACGTGTAGTACGTGTAGTACGTGTAGTACGTGTAGTACCTGTAGTACGTGTAGTATCTGTAGTATGTGTAGTACGTGTAGTACGTGTAGTATCTGTAGTACGTATAGTACGTGTAGTACGTGTAGCATCTGTAGTACGTGTAGTATCTGTAGTACGTGTAGTACGCGTAGTACCTGTAGTACCTGTAGTACCTGAAGAACCTGTAGTACGTGTAGTAGCTGTAGTAGCTGTAGTAGCTGTAGTAGCTTTAGTACTTGTAGTACTTGTAGTACCTGTAGTACCTGTAGTACCTGTAGTACCTGTAGTACCTGTAGTACGTGTAGTACGTGTAGTATCTGTAGTATGTGTAGTACCTGTAGTATATGTAGTACGTGTAGTACGTGTAGTATCTGTAGTGCCTGTAGTACTTGTAGTACCAATAGTACCTGTAGTACCTGAAGAACCTGTAGTACGTGTAGTACGTGTAGTATCTGTAGTACTTGTAGTACTTGTAGTACCTGTAGTACCTGTAGTACCTGTAGTACGTGTAGTACGTGTAGTATCTGTAGTGCCTGTAGTACTTGTAGTACCTGTAGTACCTGTAGTACCTGTAGTACCTGTAGTACGTGTAGTACGTGTAGTACGTGTAGTACGTGTAGTACGTGTAGTATCTGTAGTATGTGTAGTACCTGTAGTATCTGTAGTATGTGTAGTACCTGTAGTAGCTGTAGTACGTGTAGTACGTGTAGTATCTGTAGTATCTGCTCAGGGAAAACGAAAATAGCCCTGTCTATACAATCACTACGATGAGAGATCTAAACGAAGTAACCAATTACACAGAGTAACTTCAGCTACCAAGATGCTAAATGATCCCAAACATAGATCAAAGCTCTGATGATGAGGCTTTCGAAGACCTGTATGGCACAATTCTACCAAACCCAGATAAGTTTGATAATAATGACTCAGACATTATGCTTGAAATTCCCTGTTCATCGTATTATTCGATAGAAAAATTTAACAAAGCATTTTCTGACTGTGAATCTAACCAAAATCTAACACTTCTGCATTGTAATATCAGAAGCTTATCTAAGAACATCGATTCTCTTAATAATCTATTATCTACTATGAATACAAATCCGCATATATTAGCCGTAACCGAAACCCGGCTTAACGATAAATCAATATCTAACATTGATATACCTTCGTATAAGTTTTTTCATAACGACTCGCCAACAATGGCTGGCGGTGCCGCTCTATATGTGTCCAATTCACTTAGTCCAAACCATAGACCAGATATTGATCTAAATTTAGACTCGGTCGAATCCTGTTGGATCGAGCTAAATAATTGCTCTACCAAAAAAAAGAGTATAATAATTGGTTGCATTTATAGACATCCCAATGCAAACTTTAGTGAATTTTCTAGTAAACTAGAAGAAACAATAAGATATCTAAACACAAATAACTATGAAGTATATATCCTAGGAGATATAAATATAAATTTTTTAAACTTAGATAAACATCCACAAACAGAGGATTATATCAACATGCTTTATGCTAACTATTGTTATCCTATAATAACAAAGCCCACCAGAATAACTGATCATTCGGCAACTCTGATTGATCACATTTACACTAATGTTTTCAACAGTACCATAACCTCAGGTATATTGACGGCCGATGTATCAGACCACTTGCCAGTATTTTGCATCATAAATCAGAATAGAGATAAAAATCACATTCCAAACGCATATTATAGGAACTATAAAGATTTTAGTAATACGCAGTATCTTAATGAACTGAGCACAATTAGCTGGACACATTGTTATGACTCTGATCTTAACAAAACGGTGCAAAATGTTTTAAACAAAATACAACAAGTTATCGATAAACATGCTCCTATGAAGAAAATGTCGAAAAACAAAGCAAAACAATTTAGAAAACCATGGTTAACTCCAGGACTACTACAGTCAATAAGAAAAAAACAAAAAATGTATAAAACGCATTTTTTCAAACATAATGATCCGGAAAAGATGACTGCCTATAAAACTTACTCCAATATGCTAAACAATCTGATAAAAAAATCTAAGAAAGCATACTTTAGTTCACGATTCGAAGAGAACAAAGGCAATCTAAAAATGACCTGGAAGCTGATTGGTAATATAATATCCAGGAAAACAAAAGGACAATCATACCCAACCAAAATAGATTATAATGGTGAAACATTTACAGATGAAAACGACATATGTGAACAGTTTAATGAATATTTTAATACAATAGGTCCAGAATTAGCTAGTAAATTACCTAGCCTAAATGAGGATCCCACCAAATTCATTGACAACTCACCAACATCAAGTTTTTATTTAAAGGAAATAGAAATCGAAAGCGTCTCACGACAATTACAAGCCTTAAACTCTAACAAAACATCGTTAGATATACCGAATCGTTTGATTAGAATTGCCCACAAAGAATTAGCAATACCATTTACGCATATTTTCAATAGATCTATAAACTGTGGTAAAGTGCCAGATTTATTCAAAATATCACGCATAACTCCCATCTTTAAAACGGGAGAAGTAAATAAGCCTAATAATTATCGACCTATTTCCACTCTATCGTCATTCAGTAAAATACTTGAACGATTAGTCTATAATCAGCTCATTCATTTTCTAGACAAACACAACATAATATTTGAACATCAATTTGGGTTTAGAAAGAACCATTCAACCGAGCAAGCAGTGCTAGAAATTACAAATAAATTAAATACATCAATAGATAAGAAAGAAACCACATGTGGAATATTTTTAGATTTCTCTAAAGCCTTCGATACAATTAATCATGAAATCTTACTGATGAAGCTACAAAAGTACGGTATCAGGGGCTTAGCTCTTGACTGGTTCAAAAATTACCTCACCGATCGAAAGCAATTTGTTAAAATAAATGAAGCAACATCTTCTCATAAAACAATTACTTGTGGAATTCCACAAGGTTCGACTTTAGGACCATTGCTATTTTTATTATATATCAATGACTTACCTAATGTATCAAAAAGAATTAGCTTTCGTATCTTTGCTGATGACACTAATATTTTTTTTTCACACACTAACCCGCTTATAATTGAACAAGTCATTAATGAAGACCTAGAACTAATTATGAAGTATTGTATACTGAATAAGTTGTCCATTAATATGAAAAAGACTAACTACATGATCGTAACCTCGAAAAACAAAATAACTATGAATATTAACCATTTTCAACAAAAAGACTGCATCAAATACCTTGGAGTATATCTCGACAAAAACCTAAAATGGGATTATCATATTGCATGTATCCATAACAAGTTAGCTAAGAATGTTGGTATAATTAAACTGTTAAGACACTACTTACCATTAAAAACACTAACTAGTGTCTACTATTCCTTAGTCTATCCATATTTATCTTATGCAATTCACTCTTGGGGAACAGCATATAAGTCAAAGTTAACTAAACTAAATACAATGCAAAATAAATGCATAAGAAACATGTTCTTTGCACACTCAAGAGAACATGCTTCGCCATTTTATAACTTGCTAGAACTTCTTACTCTGAATAATATATTTAAATTTAGAATAGCCTTATTCGTATTCCAAATAATATACAATAAGCAAAAAATCCCAAGTGTTTTCCATGACATCTTTAAGTTAGCAAAAGAACAGCATAACTATAACACACGCTATGCATCTAAACAGAATTTAACTCGCCCGGCAATAAGAACAAATTACGGAAAATCTACTTTTAAATATATAGCTTCCACTATATGGGAACATGTCCCATCTGAAATAAAAAACCTGTCTTATAACAAATTTAAAGCCCAATTTAAACTTTATCTGATCATGTCACAAAAATGACCGCTGATATCAAAAATTAACTGTAGATCAATCACGTCTTCACATATCACATGATTTTATATATATATTATTTATTACCTGGGTGGCGGCCAACTCGAAAGTGTTAAACTACTTTGGCCACCACACACGTTTTTCTTTTTCCTTATATCTGTAACTCAAAACATAGTATACTTTATAAAGAATGTAATCGTTATATTTTACTATTTGTTATATCATTATTGTAAATATAATTATACGTGTGAATAAACAAAAGTCAAAAGTCAAAGTCAAGTACGTGTAGTATCTGTAGTACGTGTAGTACTTGTAGTACCTGTAGTACCAGTAGTACCTGTAGTACCTGTAGTACCTGTAGTACCTGTAGTACCTGTAGTACCTGTAGTATCTGTAGTACCTGTAGTACCTGTAGTACCTGTAGTACGTGTAGTACGTGTAGTACGTGTAGTACCTGTAGTACGTGTAGTATCTGTAGTATGTGTAGTACGTGTAGTACCTGTAGTATCTGTAGTACGTATAGTACGTGTAGTACGTGTAGCATCTGTAGTACGTGTAGTATCTGTAGTACGTGTAGTACGCGTAGTACCTGTAGTACCTGTAGTACCTGAAGAACCTGTAGTACGTGTAGTAGCTGTAGTAGCTGTAGTAGCTGTAGTAGCTTTAGTACTTGTAGTACTTGTAGTACCTGTAGTACCTGTAGTACCTGTAGTACCTGTAGTACCTGTAGTACGTGTAGTACGTGTAGTATCTGTAGTATGTGTAGTACCTGTAGTATATGTAGTACGTGTAGTACGTGTAGTATCTGTAGTGCCTGTAGTACTTGTAGTACCAATAGTACCTGTAGTACGTGTAGTACGTGTAGTACCTGTAGTACGTGTAGTACGTGTAGTACGTGTAGTATCTGTAGTATGTGTAGTACCTGTAGTATCTGTAGTATGTGTAGTACCTGTAGTAGCTGTAGTACGTGTAGTACGTGTAGTACCTGTAGTACGTGTAGTATCTGTAGTATGTGTAGTACCTGTAGTACGTGTAGTATCTGTAGTACGTGTAGTACGTGTAGTACGTGTAGTATCTGTAGTACCTGTAGTATCTGTAGTATCTGTAGTACGTGTAGTACTTGTAGTACGTGTAGTACCTGTAGTATCTGTAGTACGTATAGTACGTGTAGTACGTGTAGTATCTGTAGTACGTGTAGTATCTGTAGTACGTGTAGTACGCGTAGTACCTGTAGTACCTGTAGTACCTGAAGAACCTGTAGTACGTGTAGTAGCTGTAGTAGCTGTAGTAGCTGTAGTAGCTGTAGTAGCTGCAGTAGCTGTAGTAGCTGTAGTATCTGTAGTACGTGTAGTACGTGTAGTATCTGTAGTGCCTGTAGTACTTGTAGTACCTGTAGTACCTGTAGTACGTGTAGTACCTGTAGTACCTGTAGTACGTGTAGTACGTGTAGTATCTGTAGTATGTGTAGTACCTGTAGTATCTGTAGTATGTGTAATACCTGTAGTAGCTGTAGTATGTGTAGTACCTGTAGTATCTGTAGTACGTGTAGTACTTGTAGTACCTGTAGTACATGTAGTACATGTAGTATCTGTAGTACCTGTAATACCTGTAGTACCTGTAGTACATGTAGAACCTGTAGTATCTGTGGTACATGTAGTACCTGTAGTACGTGTAGTACCTGTAGTATCTGTAGTACGTGTTGTACGTGTAGTATCTGTAGTACGTGTAGTATCTGTAGTACCTGTAGTACCTGTAGTAGTTGTAGTAGCTGTAGTACCTGCAGTACCTGTAGTAGCTGTAGTACTTGTAGTAGCTGTAGTAAGTGTACTACCTGTAGTACATGTAGTACCTGTAGTACCTGTAGTACTTGTAGTAGCTGTAGTAGCTGTAGTAGCTGTAGTAGCTTTAGTACTTGTAGTACTTGTAGTATCTGTAGTACCTGTAGTACCTGTAGTACCTGTAGTACGTGTTGTACCTGCAGTACCTGTAGTAGCTGTAGTACTTGTAGTAGCTGTAGTAAGTGTAGTACCTGTAGTACGTGTAGTATCTGTAGTATCTGTAGTACTTGTAGTAACTGTAGTAGCTGTAATAAGTGTAGTACCTGTAGTACTTGTAGTATGTGTAGTACCTGTAGTACCTGTAGTACGTGTAGTACGTGTAGTACCTGTAGTACCTGAAGTTCCTGTAGTACCTGTAGTACCTGTAGTACCTGTAGTACCTGTAGTACCTGTAGTAGTTGTAGTACTTGTAGTAGCTGTAGTAGCTGTAGTAGCTGTAGTAGCTTTAGTACTTGTAGTACTTGTAGTATCTGTAGTACCTGTAGTACCTGTAGTACCTGTAGTACGTGTTGTACCTGCAGTACCTGTAGTAGCTGTAGTACTTGTAGTAGCTGTAGTAAGTGTAGTACCTGTAGTACGTGTAGTATCTGTAGTATCTGTAGTACTTGTAGTAACTGTAGTAGCTGTAATAAGTGTAGTACCTGTAGTACTTGTAGTATGTGTAGTACCTGTAGTACCTGTAGTACGTGTAGTACGTGTAGTACCTGTAGTACCTGAAGTTCCTGTAGTACCTGTAGTACCTGTAGTACCTGTAGTACCTGTAGTACCTGTAGTAGTTGTAGTACCTGTAGTACCTGTAGTACCTGTAGTAGCTGTAGTACTTGTAGTAGTTGTGGTAAGTGTAGTACCTGTAGTACGTGTAGTACTTGTAGTAAGTGTAGTACCTGTAGTACTTGTAGTATGTGTAGTACCTGTAGTACGTGTAGTACCTGTAGTAGATGTAATAGCTGTAGTACTTGTAGTACGTGTAGTACATGTAGTAGCTGTAGTACGTGTAGTACATGTAGTAGCTGTAGTAGCTGTAGTAGCTGTAGTACGTGTAGTACGTGTAGTACTTGTAGTACTTATAGTACCTGTTATATTTTTAGTGCAAGTTGTTATATTTTTAGTAGACGCAGAAAGTTTTGTTTTCGGCCAGCTTGTGTTCATCTGTTCAAACGAAACGCAAGTCGCAAGTTATTCATTTTTATGACGAAATATCCACATGCGCACCGTGATTTCAAATAACAGTTTTCTCAAAATGTCATTTAGAAAGCGTAAAACTTCCTTTTTTTATTGGATATTCTTGGCGATCTACAAAAATACGCAGAAACCTAGGAATACTAACTTGCATCACCTTGCGATTATAGCACGTTGGAAATTGTGCACAAGCCAATGCAAGTGGCTGCAATCTAGCGGTCAAACGATTCGCAAGCAAGAACACTTGCGGCAATGCCATGTTCGCCACTGTGTTATCTTATTGATAAAGTTACTCTTATCCTTCTGAAAATATTAGAACTTGTCATATTTTCAAGCTCAAATCATCAGAAATGAATAAATATACTGTATAATTATTGGACGATTGACGTGCGTCTTCCAAATTTGGTAAGTCTTAGCATGTTATGAAAAATAAACCGGGCGAAATAGACCAATCAGAAACGGAGAAATATTTTGAATGAATAGTACTTATTGATGATATACATGAAAAAATTCAAGCTCTTTTTAATTTTTTTTAGTACGTTTTCGGCGAGTTAAAAATGACATGAAGATGCCTTAAGCAAGCAAGCGAGCGCTCAAGCGTAAAATTCAAAACTTTCCACAGAAAACTTGGTCAGTTTTTTTTTATTATATATTTTCGACAATCTTTGAACGAATTGCCACTTTAAGAGTTTTTTAAGTTACTGTCAAGTATAAGTGACTAAATTGATTAAGGAATAAAGCCTATGATAAGCGAATTTGTATTTAGTAATACTTGCACTGTACTACCTTTTTTTGCACTGAATTACCCTTAGTGAGTTTTGCACTGTTTTTCAGCCAATCAGTATTGAGTAACTTTTTCATTCTAGGAGGAATAAAGGAATAAAATGCAATTATGTAAATTGAGGAACGAGATTGCCATAAATTGATATTTTGCCGGCAAGGAACTAGGGATGGTCGCGGTGCATTATGCGTTTGTATATAAGTAGGAGTACGTTTTTTAATTTGAATCATTCTACGGTCAGTCACCGCCATCGTACGATTAAATTTTTGTAGCACAAATATACCATATTGAGTTATTTATCATGGTTTTCTGTTTAGTTTGAAGCTTGTTCATAGAAACCTTTTTACCCAAAAGATTGCAGTAATGCGTGGTAGGACTACATGTTTCCCAATTTCACCACAATGTGGTTTGGGGTTTTTTCGTGTCCGGCATACTGACAGATATATTTAGTGAGTATGATTTATGCATAGGAAATTATTAAGAATTAATTTATGAAAAATACCGTACGTATTTGATGAAAATGAATCAGAATACCACGAGTGCGTAGCAAGAGTGGTATTAATTCACTTTCATCAAATACAAGCGGTATTTTTCATTAATTCTTCGAGAACATAGGTGTAATTTCCTTTTAATATCACATATATAGAAAATACGAGTTTCTGAGAATAAAAGTGCAGGGCAATGAATCAATTTGAAAGCAGCAAAGTTCCGGATGTGTGCAATTAATTAATTGCACGGTATTAAGAAAAAAAAATTCACAGTTCGTCAGCCAATCGGAATCGAGTATTCTTTTAAAGATTTGATATTAATCATATTATCTACTATAACTATACTATTTCTAAGTATGTGATGTCTGAACGTTTATACTATATCCGTACTCGTTGTATTACACCTTTGCTGTGTATTATGATATGATTAATAAACTGAATGTTGCGTCTGACTTGCCAACATGCCCAAGTATCGATGTTGTTGTGAGTATTATTGTGTAATTAATTTAGTTAAAAAAACTCATTAATAATTCATGACCATTTTGTCCAATCCGATGCTCCTCTCTGGTCACGAGGAAAGCATTGTATACCGCATAATCTACGTTTGAAACGCGGAGGGATTATGGTGTAGAATAGAAGAACAATGGAATGCAAATGAACATGAAGCATTATATAATGGCACATGTGTCATTATATAATGCTTCATGTCCACAATTCAGATATTACCCTTCCCCCCATCTCCCCATCTCTACTGACGAGTGAACATCAGACTTAGAAATAATTTACTTTTAGATTTTTGGCGAAAAAAGACTTTGATCATGAGTGCCAATGCCAGGATTTGAACCGAGATTTTCTGCTTGGATGTATCCGAGCTTTAAGCCATTATTCCCCTGAGGCAATCGATGAAAAGTTTGCAACGAAATGTCATCAAGCTCATTAGCATCCAAGTTGGTTAGCATTCCTCTATTATTAGTGTAGATCAATTCCCAAATGCAAACAACCTTCCGTTTTCTTTTGTTTCATCAATATTGGACAAAATGGTCATGAATTACTAATGGTTTTTTAAGCCGTTCAATAAACTCGCAGAACGTGTTTTATATATATCAGGTTTAAAATCCCTTGGGCTTCGCCCTCGGGATTTTTATTTATTTATTTATTTATTTATTTATTTATTTATTTATTTATTTATTTATTTATTTATTTATTTATTTATTTATTTATTTATTTATTTATTTATTTATTTATTTATTTATTTAATGATATTTTAACAGGATGCTCCTTCACATTAGTGATTTTCAAGAAGGTCCTGTAAACTAATTATATATACCATATGACGTAGTTAAAATGCAGAAGGCAAATTATCGATACAAAGTGAGAAAAAATACAATAATGCAAAAATGTAAATATTAAATAAACAGTTAAATAGTTGGTTTAGAAAAAGACTTAAGTTGTGAAATTTTTGAGGATTGTTTAACAGCCTCACTTAGAGTGTTCCATTACTTAATGGCATGATATTTTAAACCTGATAAAACACTCCTCCTCGTTTATTAAACTATACTTATCATTAAAACTCACGCGCTTCATCATTCGCTCCGATGAAAACTTATACAGTATATTTATTTATTTGTGATAATTTGAGCTTGAAAATATGAAAAGTTCTCATATTTTCAGAAGGATGAGAGTAAATGTATCAATTAGATAACACAGTGGCGAACATGGCGTTGCCGCTTGCGAATCGTTTGACCACTAGATTGCAGCTACTTGCATTGGCTTGTGCACAATTTTGAACGTGCTATAATCGCAAGGTGATGCAAGTTAGTATTCCTAAGTTTCTGCATATTTTTGTAGATCGCAAAGAGTATCCCATAAAAAAGGCAGTTTTACGCTTTCTAAAAGACATTTTAAGAAAACTGTTATTTGAAATCACGGTGCGCATGTGGATATTTCGTCATAAAAATGAATAACTTGCGACTTGCGCTTCGTTTGAACAGATGAACACAAGTTGGCCGAAAACAAAACTTTCTACGTCTATTACAAGTAGTACAAATATTACACATACTACAGGTACTACACGTACTACACGTACTACAGGTACTACAGGTACTACAAGTACTACAAGTACTAAAAGTACTACAGATACTACACGTACTACAGGTACTACAGGTACTACACGTTCTACAGATACTACACGTACTACACGTACTACAGGTACTACATGCAGATACTACAGATACTACAGGTACTACATGTACTACATATACTACAGGTACTACAGGTACTACAGGTACTACACGTACTACACGTACTACAGGTACTACAGGTACTAAAAGTACTACAGCTACTACAGCTACTACACGTACTACAGATACTACAGGTACTACACGTACTACAGGTACTACATGTACTACATATACTACAGGTACTACAGGTACTACAAGTACTACAGCTACTACACGTACTACAGATACTACAGGTACTACACGTACTACATGTACTACATATACTGCAGGTACTACACGTACTACACGTACTACACGTACTACAGGTACTACAGGTACTACAGGTACTACAAGTACTACAGCTACTACAGGTACTACAGGTACTACACGTACTACAGCTACTACAGGTACTACAGCTACTACAGGTACTACACGTGCTACAGGTACTAGAAGTACTACAGGTACTACAGATACTACACGTACTACAGATACTACAGCTACTACAGCTACTACAGCTACTACAGCTACTACAGCTACTACACGTACTACAGATACTACACGTACTACACGTACTACAGGTACTACATGTACTACATATACTACAGGTACTACAGGTACTACAGGTACTACAGGTACTACAGGTACTACAGGTACTACAGGTACTACAGGTACTACAGGTACTACAGGTACTACAGGTACTACAGGTACTACAGGTACTACAGGTACTACAGATACTACAGGTACTACAGGTACTACACTTACTACACGTACTACAGGTACTACAGGTACTACAGTTACGACATCTACTACCGCTACTACAGGTACTACAGATACTACACGTACTACAGCTACTACAGCTACTACACGTACTACAGGTACTACATGTACTACATGTACTACAGGTACTACAGATACTACAGGTACTACAGGTACTACATGTACTACATATACTACAGGTACTACACTTACTACACGTACTACACGTACTACAGGTACTACAGATACTACACGTCCTACACGTACTACAGCTACTACAGCTACTACACGTACTACAGATACTACAGGTACTACACGTACTACAGGTACTACATGTACTACATATACTACAGGTACTACAGGTACTACAGGTACTACAGGTACTACACGTACTACAGGTACTACAGGTACTACAGGTACTACAGGTACTACAAGTACTACACGTACTACAGATACTACACGTACTACACGTACTAAAGGTACTACATGTACTACATATACTACAGGTACTACACTTACTACACGTACTACACGTACTACAGGTACTACAGTTACGACATCTACTACCGCTACTACAGGTACTACAGATACTACACGTACTACAGCTACTACAGCTACTACACGTACTACAGGTACTACAGGTACTACATGTACTACAGGTACTACAGATACTACAGGTACTACAGGTACTACAGGTACTACAGGTACTACAAGTACTACAAGTACTACAAGTACTACAAGTACTACAAGTACTACAAGTACTACACGTACTACAGGTACTACAGATACTACACGTACTACACGTACTACAGCTACTACAGCTACTACACGTACTTCAAATACTACAGGTACTACACGTACTACAGGTACTACATGTACTACATATACTACAGGTACTACAGGTACTACAGGTACTACAGGTACTACAGGTACTACACGTACTACAGGTACTACAGGTACTACAGGTACTACAAGTACTACAGCTACTACACGTACTACAGATACTACAGGTACTACACGTACTACAGGTACTACATGTACTACATATACTACAGGTACTACACTTACTACACGTACTACACGTACTACAGGTACTACAGTTACGACATCTACTATCGCTACTACAGGTACTAAAGATACTACACGTACTACAGCTACTACAGCTACTACACGTACTACAGGTACTACAGGTACTACAGGTACTACAGGTACTACAGATACTACAGGTACTACAGGTACTACAAGTACTACAAGTACTACAGATACTACACGTACTACAGGTACTACAGATACTACACGTACTACAGATACTACACGTACTACACGTACTACAGCTACTACAGCTACTACACGTACTACAGATACTACAGGTACTACACGTACTACAGGTACTACATGTACTACATATACTACAGGTACTACAGGTACTACAAGTACTACAGCTACTACACGTACTACAGATACTACAGGTACTACACGTACTACATGTACTACATATACTGCAGGTACTACACGTACTACACGTACTACACGTACTACAGGTACTACAGGTACTACATGTACTACATATACTGCAGGTACTACACGTACTACACGTACTACACGTACTACAGGTACTACAGGTACTACAGGTACTACAAGTACTACAGCTACTACAGGTACTACAGGTACTACACGTACTACAGCTACTACAGGTACTACAGCTACTACAGGTACTACACGTGCTACAGGTACTAGAAGTACTACAGGTACTACAGATACTACACGTACTACAGATACTACAGCTACTACAGCTACTACAGCTACTACACGTACTACAGGTTCTTCAGGTACTACAGGTACTACGCGTACTACACGTACTACATGTACTACACGTACTACAGATACTACACGTACTACAGATACTACAGCTACTACAGGTACTAGAGCTACTGCAGTATAGCACAAATTACTTAGGACAGCTTAGGACATATATAGCCCATACAGTACACAGTACATAACAGTACAGTACAATTCAAGAACGATACATGAAGTACCTACCCATTTCTAATGGCAATGACCGCTGTACATAGAAATTGAATTTTGTACAAATTTGATTTTCGGGTTTCCTGTGGAGTTAAAGATGTGCACTGATAAAATTGGAACCAGTTTTAGTTTTTTATAACTCAATATTTTCTAATATTAAAGCTATAACGCGTCCACAAAATTGTTCAATATTTCTTCTATTTTATGTACACCTTGTTGCCCAAGCCGAAGTACTTGAGCATGATCTAGAGGCATATACTTCTAACACGATTTTAAAATCATGACAAATATGTCATCTATATTTAAAATATATTGTGCTTTATATAGTCGACAAAATCATTCAATCAAATTGAATATTCGTTTGGCTCATTGTCTACATGGGAATCATCAGTCTGCAGAGTCCAGTGTCCACTGCGTTCCTAGGTCATAATTTTCTACGGTCTGATATACAAGCGTTATATATGCGGATTAACAGTTAATTGTCTTTTTTATTGGCTTTGTCACACGCGTTAAACTGCGAGATTAATCGTGTTAATTAAGCGTTTGCCAGCAGTCAGTTTTTAATTAAAAGATGGCGTTAGCGGTGAATTGTGACCTTCACGTTCAACTAGTCACGCAGAACGCACAGACCAACCAACGCAGTACTAGCTCCAGACCATCCAAACATCAAACCATAAAATCAAATCTGTGTACATAACAATGCCGTGACTTGAACCGTGTCAGTTTGTCAAATAAATATGTACAAATGACGGCAAATACGACCTTGTTGCTATGCCAACCAGGAAGTTGTACATAAGCTGCTGTCATTGCGTGTCAAATTCAGCCGAGAATTTATCAAGAGGGATTTGTATCTCTTCGAGAAGTGAACGCCAATGGTCTCGAGTTGACGGGACAGTTTAAATACTGCAGTTTCTAGTGAAGATCTAAAACTAATTGTTTAATTGATTGTATATGGGGTTCTTGTTAATTGGCTCGATATTTTGGTCAAGTGTTCTTAAAGATTAAAGAGGCACTAGACCATTTTATTGAAAGTTTACTACTTGGAGCTGCAATGTCGAAGCCACGATCTTCGTCATTTTCAAAGACTACCTCAAAACCACAAGCTGACGAGACGAAAAAGGAAATAGAACGCCAGCATGCGCTTCTCCTGGCCAACTTGGATAGAAAACAGCTTCGCGGGAATGTTACAATGGAAGCTAATCGTCACTCCAAGCAAACTGCTAACTTGACCCAGAACCAGCGACGCGAGAGATACGAAATCACTTCACAGAGAAAAGAGCTTTTACACGATTTGCGCAAAGTTCGGTCAAGTTATACAGGACATTATGACGATTCAAAGTCTCCTTTTGAGAACATACAACAAGCTCTGAAAACTAAGAGTCAAACGCCAGCTAAAAGCTCTCGTTTAACTGCCCCTGGGGTGAACAATTTTCCAATGAGAAGATGTGTTTCGGCGAATGAAATACCTCGACCGGCGACTTCGTTGGGTGTATATGCCCGTCCGGCAACTAGCAACAGCAACAGATCACCACTAAACAGCCGTACTACAACGAGGCCAAAAACTGCAGCTGTAAGTGGTGCTTCAGATGGTAAACCCAAGAAAGGTGCATCGACAGATAGATCTTCAAAGAAGGAGAAAAGTTGACAAGCACTACTGCTTAGTTAAAGTGATTAGTCTACGTGTTCAAGTTGTACATTATGGCGGGTTTGCAGGTCAATGTTATAGTTAATTACTTTTTGAAAGGAAGTCAGCTTGATTTTTGGGATGATTTTTGACTGAAGACTTGCTTTTCCTTGGCTGTTATCAACTCTCGTTTTCGTTTTACGCTTGTTGAGAAAAAAAAAAAGCATTAAAGTAACATAGCTTTAATTTTGAGACAAAAATTGCATTTTACGTACAGGCTTTTCTTTTTCCTTTTCAAACTAGCTTTTTGTTGAATTTCAAAACCGCAAAGGTTAAGTTTTACATTAGCAATTTAGTACCTTCTTTATATCAGACATATCAATTTCTTGAGTAGGATTTCACACATATAGTTTTTCAAGATCAGAGTGATCGAATTCTTTTCAACATTTGCGTTTTTCCGTTCTTATCAGGTTTTTCATGTGCGCATTTGCTGGGGTCATATTTTCACATCTTCACGCAACTCTTTTTTTCAAGAGCTTTATATTTGATTTATTTTCAATCATCCTGTTTGGTTAGATTTTTTTAAATATTTGATCCAATTTGCCAGTAGAAAAGAATCGTAGATCGTAGTTTTTCAAGATCCCAGTGATCGATTTTTTTATTTGCGTTATTCTTACCAGCTTCAGGTTTTCGAGAGTGCATTTGCTGGTGTCGATCATATTTCCACATATTCTAGTGAACTTTTTTCAAGAACTTTCTTTTCAACCATCCTGTTTTGGTTAGATATGTTTTATTATTCAATCCAATTTTCCAGTAGAAAAGAATCGTAGCTCAAGCTATAAGAGAAGTTAAAAACAAATAGGGAACATTCACTAGCAGGTGTCAATGCAAATGGAATTTCTATGGACGTTTTGACCATGCATATATATACACCGGAAGAAACATCAAACAATTAGGTGGTTTGTGTTAGGGTTGTTTATTGTTGTGATTTTAGATATAATAGTGTTTTAAGTTAGTAGTAGGAAATAGGATCAGATGTATTGGAACACCTGTATAACGGTTCTCTTTTGAACTAGATAAGGGTTGACATTGAGAACGTTACTGATGGTGTTAAAAATGGTGATGATGTAATGATAATGATAAAGATAGCGATAACAATAATGATAATCACAATGATAACAACTGAATAAGAGACGTACCATTAGATATTTAGTGGTGGGTTGATAATTTTTCGGTGCAGCATATTTTGTTTGCCCTTGTGCAGTATATTTGTCAGCTTTCCACAATATTTTAATTTTCAGGTTTTTTTCAATTTGTTTTTTTTCAAACGATATTTTTTTCAAGGTTAAAGCTGTGCTCGATATTTTTTTGTCAATCCCCCCTCCCCGATCAATTATCTAATGGTCCGTCCCGATAAGGATAACAATAATAATAAAGAAAATGTCAACGATAAAATAAAATTGATGACAAATAATAATAATGTTAACTAAAAAAAAAATTGTAATGTGAACATTTTTAATTTCGACCGCAAAGTATGCAAAGCTACCGAACGTGCTACATATAAGATGACTTGACGTTATGCATACCATAGTTATTAACCATGTGCATACATACCGTTATGTAAAGTGACATTCACGCAACAGACGTGATTCACAATCACGCAAATGTTCGTGGAGATTATCCTTTTAAAGTTATTTAACTAAACACGTCGTACCTTGAATGTCACGCGAGACGTTACGGGACGACAATGGAAATCTCTGTGCATACATACCGTTGCGTAAAGTGACACTGATTTACGCAACAGACGTGATGTACAATCACGCAAATGTTCGTGGAGATTATCCTTTTAAAGTTATTTAACTAAACACGTCGTACCTTGAATGTCACGCGAGACGTTACGGGACGACAATGGAAATCTCTGTGCATACATACCGTTGCGTAAAGTGACACTGATTTACGCAACAGACCTGATGTACAATCACGCAAATGTTCGTGGAGAGTATCCTTCTAAAATTATTTAACTAAACACGTCGTACTATGTAACGCGTGCACGACGTTATGAGACGAAGAAAGTTTGCTTTGAAATAGATAATAATATGTGTTATCAGGACCGCAGTATAGGCGATCGAAAATGTATGCGTTTTTTCACTTTCAACAAACTTTAAAATATAAAGAAAATGGGTGCGTAAGGGTTTTCGGTATTCTTGGTGCAGTTTTGCGGGTTTTTTCATTGATATTTGCGGTTTTACAATTTTTTTGCAAATTTTGTTGCAATTGTGCGGTTTTTGTCGATTTTTTTTGTGTGCGGTTTCCAACCCCCCTTACGCCCCTCTCGAAGAAGTTCAGTATCGAAGATGGCTGCCATATACATTCTGCTACTCCATACCCACCCCTCTAGGGAAAAGTTTGGAACATATGTGACTGGTAAGATTTTCGAGTTGACAACCATTTACAAACAAAAGACTTGAGTAAATAAGCTTATTCAAATGCACTGTTGAAAGTGAGCACTACAAAGTACATTTGTCATCAACTTTGACGAAGTTCAAGAAACTTATATCAGTTTATAGTGATTTCCCTATTAGTGGATTACTCCAGACTAATCGTTCAGTCTAAACGACGTTTAAACCTGCAAAGAAACGGGTACATATAATCAGAAAACGAAAAGGATCTAGAAACGGGGGATATACAGCATATTGAAGTAAGTAATTATCAGTAAAAGTTATCGAATTGTTGCTAATTATTAAAGTAATTTAGGTAACTTGAATGTTTTAATAACCAACGCCTTGACAAAACGTATTCTATGACCCCTACACCCTTTTCAATTCCACACTTCACAAACGCTGTCTCACACTAATTTAACCGCTAGACATATCTATACATTTTACTGACTCCAATTGTTTCCTTAAAAATACCGACGCAGCACACACCAGTTTAACCGTTAGATATATATATCGTATATTTTTACTCCAATTGTTTCCTTAGAAATATCAAAGCAGCCCATGCATGCAGACATTTTAGCTTTAACTTAATCAGTCTATGAGGAATCTAATATTATTTGGCCATTAGCTTAAATGTGAATACCAGAATGGTTTGGTTAGTGCAAATGAATTAATTTTCAGTAAATATGTTAATAGATAAAGTTTGAATTCTATTTGTTGAGACATTTTCAGAAGGTCGTATACGTAGGTAGTCAGTTTTGAATTTTATCAAGTTATGATTCCAACCGTCTATGGTAACGTACATGTGTTAATCAGGTACGTTAATGTTCTTCTCCTAAAGTCGATAAATTCCAGGATTGTTCTGGTTTGGGTAAATTATCGAACTTTCAGTATATATATTAATAAATATAGTTTACATCCAATTTGTGGAGACATTTTCTTAAGGTGGTAGATCCATAGTCTGTGATAACGTACATGTGTTAATATTCTAAATCCAAGTTAGCGACTGTGGAATGTAAATCTTATTTGTTCTTGTATAAAGTGGTATTGACACTTTGTTAATTCGTTAACACTCGCACGTTTGTTGTCTTGCGCACATCAAGATAGCCTGGTTTTCAGAGCGGGCCTGGGTCCTATGATATCACTGTCTACGCTAACACAGCGCCCGCGGGCGGTCAAACGACTACGCATGCGCGAAAATACAAGTAAAATGATCCAACACCAACTTCGTTCCCAGGCTTAATTTTCGCACGGACTCTATAAAAAACGATGGATTGGACGACTTTCATCGCTTTTTTCTCAAAATATAAACAAAAATACAAAACTATAGACTCGTGGTAGCTTTAAAATATAACAAAGGCTATGTACACGAAACTTCAAGCTTATATATATTCGGGGAATTTCTTATAAATCGACTTCAAACACTTTTACAATCCAAAATTTAGCGCTGTGAAAATTTTGCCACGCATGCGTAGTCGTTTGACCGCTGTGTTGTCTACGCTATCAGTTTGGGAAGAAAGTGATAGCGTAGGACCCAGGCCCGCTCTGAAAATCAGGCTAACATCAAGAAAGACGAGCTCAAAACGCATTAACTTTTAATTGTAGCAAGGGACAAAATCGTCAATAAATACGACATTCTCCACCTCCTTTCCATTGTCTCTTGTCGCTTTTTTCTAGATAAAAGAAGGCCCTGGGAACCATATATATGTTATATACTTTATGATTTAATATATTATATCATGTAGCAAAAAACGTGACATTGTAGCCAGCGTTGCTCGACGGTTTGAGGAGTTAATTGCTAAGGAGGGAGATGCGCCGGCGAGAGAGAGAAAAAAAATGACCTTCCCTCTTTCGCAACAGTGGGAAGGCGTGCAAAAAAACGAAGAAAAGCGGCGACATTCCCTTTTCTTTTCTTTTCGTTCCTTCTCCCTTAATTCCTCTCCATCTTTCTCCTATGTAGATCAGCAGATTACCGATCAACGCAGGCAATTGAACTTAATATTTCTCGGTTTTCAGGCAAAATGAACCCACCATCCAGTCTACCAAGCACCACAAAAGAGAAGCTATCAAAAGACGTCGACGTAACGGAACGCGACCGTTCTCCCGTTGAAGACGCGTTCTGCGAGTCGTTCTTACTGCAGTCACGCTCCGACATCGAGAGCCTTTACGCTTCTAACATCTACTGGAGTCAGAAACACGCGAAAGAAGTCAAAGATCTAAACAGACAGAAGATGGTTGTACTGAGCTCAATGAGCAAAGAACAGAAAGAGATGGTTAAACGAATGCAGAAACTACAAGAAAAACAGGAACAACTAGTTGAAGTTAAAATGAAGCAGTTCTTAGCGACTAAAGTGAACCGGAGTCGAAGGATACGACCGCACTCGACGTCGGCAGTTCCGAATGATTTACGACTACGTCCGGAACCACCTCGGCCACGATCGGGATCGTCGAGTTTGCTGGATCCACTCGGGAATAAGTCGGATCTGGTTCGGGCGTCTCGATTGTCCAAATCGTCTCAGAATCTAAACCAGTTATCACCGTTAGAGATGAGCAAAGAGGACTTGAAGTCGTTGTCTTTATCATGTGAAAATCTCTCTACATTAGACTCAAGCTTCAAACAGACTAACAAACTCGTTTTGCCTGCTATTACACCACGAAGTCGATCAAAATCATCGGGAAATTTATCGGAGGATGATTCGTTTTTTATAACAAAAATTGACCAATCAACATCAAATACAGAAGTCGATCACATGTTGATCGTCCCCGCGGAATTTAGTCCCGAACGTCGTAGGGGGTCTCTCCCGAATCCTGTAAACGAGGTTGATCGAATGTTAGGTCTGGAAAGACAAAGTAGTGTGGATAATGAACCAGTAAAACAGTTTACTCACGTTAAATGGGTTCCTAAGACTGTTAGTAAGTCACTACCTCCTATATGAAACAATCATAGTTCACTAGATACATCTATTTGAAAAAGGTAGTCCAAAGCGAAAGGTCATTGCACGACGGAAAGGAATTATGGACATATACATTTCTTCTTGAGGGGGACATTGGGGGGTCTCGAACACCGCAACACCGCAACATCGCAAAAAAAAAAAAAATACGTTCAACACCGCAAAAAAAAATAACGGAACACCGTCACCCCAATTTTTTTTAAAGTCACGTGATATACAAAACTTTAATTGAAAAAGTAAATTCAAGTACATGGCTTGTAATGCAATTTTGAATTACTAGAAAACTGATACTACAGCAGTAAGCTACAGCAAAAGGTAAAATAGCATATTGCGACAATGCAGGACCTTTTAAACCGTTGACAACCAATAAGCTAAGCAAACAAATTTCTGTTTCACCGGACACCGCACATAAAATAACGTAAACACCGCACATCGCAAGGTTTGTCATCACTGCATTAAAAAAAGGCCAACACTGCAAACCCCCGTGTCCCCTCCTTCTTAGGGCCCGTTTACACTAGCAATTTTGTCGCGCGACAAGAGCTGCGATTTCAAAGGCGATTTTATCGCTGATTTGTCAACGCTACTTTGAACATGCTCGGAATTTAGTGCAATTTGCTGCGACTTTCTGTCTCCTAAATTCGAGCGTATTCGAAATTGCGGCGACAAAGCTGCGATAAAATCGCCATTGAAATCGCAGCTCTTGTCGCGCGACAAAATTGCTAGTGTAAACGGGCCTTAATTTACAAAAATCGCGCGCGATAGTCTGCGATCCTTTATATTTGTCGTATACGATCCATTGCGATCGTCTCCGTTCCTTTGTGAACCACCGGCCTCTGTTTGTGCGATTCATTACGATCGTATGTGAACAAGTCCTAACCCATGCAGTGGCGGATCCAGGATTTTAGAAAGGGGGTTCCACACAAAGACTTGGGCGAGAGTAGCTACAGGTAGCCCAAGAGTAGAGAAAAGTCCTTTGTCCTAAGTCCTTTGTTATTCAATAAAACAAATTTTATTATTGTTGGAATTCATCTTAAGGGGGAGGGGTTGGGGAATTGGATCCATCCAGTGTAATCACTTATTATTGTAAATCGAACCAGCTTTTTTAAAAAAAGACTTCGAACGTGCAGAGCTGTGCCATCGTCTGTCAGGCATAGTTTATATTTTGTAACAAATTACTGTCTCAGTGAATTGCTCTAGAGATTAATGGTTCCTTAGGTATATCAATGAATTACTTCAAAATACGTCAATAAGCTACGTGGTTGTTGTAGCTTTATTTCTCAACAGACTAAGTCCTTTGTTATTCAATAAAACAAATTTCATTATTGTTGGAATTCATCTTAAGTGATTGAAAGCGCTTGAGAGAGAATGTAGCAAATTCAACGAGAGTTGGCGTTGAAGCCTTTTTCTTCCTCCTAAAACCAACTTCCTCAAGTTTAAAATATAAGCTACGTGGTTGTTTTTGCTTTATTTCTCAACAAGCTAAGTCCTTTGTTATTCAATAAAACAAATTTTATTATTGTTGGAATTTATCTTAAGTGATTAAAAGCGCTTGAGAGAGAATGTAGCAAATTCAATGAGAGCTGGCCTTATTTCTCCAACTAAAACCAACTTCCTCAAGTTTAAAATATAGTTAATAGTCACTTAGCGTTGTTGTTGACAAACACGAAACCTATATTTCTTCAGATGAAAAATCCACTTCCTCATTGCGTGACTTCCTTAACTTTAAAATGTATCGTTGAAAAAGCCAATTCGTATAACCAAAAACCACTTCCTTAACTTTGAAATATAGCTAGACAAAAACTTTGATATATTGTTAATGTTCACATAACCAGATAACGTTGTCGCTGAAGAAGCAAAAGCCTATATCTCTCCAGACCAAAAGCGACTTATTCAACATTAATATAATTTATGGTTAATATTCACTTAACGTTATCGTTGAGAAATACGAATCATATTTCTTCAGACTAAAAGCAACTGATTAAACTTTAAAATATAGCTAATTCAATTAACTTTTTCGATGAAAAAACTGAAATAAATTGTCTTTGCACCTAAAGTACCCTTTAAATTTAAAATATAGCTAATTCAATTAACGTTTTCGTTAAGAAAACGGAACCAATTTTCATCGAATGCTCTCTAACTTTAAAATATAGCTTTTTCAATATAACCAATTTTCTTCGCAACTTAACTAAAACACAGCCTAATTTAATTAACGTTTTTGTTAGGAAAACTGAATCAATTTTCTTCGCACTCTAACTTTAAAATACAGCTAATTCAATTAAGAAAGCTGAATCAATTTTCTTCGTACCTAAAAGTGCTCCCTCTAACTTTAAAATATAGCTACTTCAATTTGTGTTATTGTTGGGAAGCCATTTCAAAGTTGTCTTGCATTCTCTATTTTCTCGCATTTGTTGATTGTCTATGAATAGATATTTTAGAAAAACATTTACTAAAACGATATACCATTTTTACTGTTACCATAGATACATTGACAGATAATACTTAATGTGCTTTTTGCCTGTTTTTAAACCCATTTCCCTTTTTTCATTCCGTACATTCAATTAATTTTCCTTTTTTGAAAAAAATATTTATATTTTTACATACAAAGGACAAATCACAAATGACATTTAAAAAAAAAATATCCGGCACAAAAACTGAATACCAGAGTCTCAATTGCACAAATATGACGTCACTAATAATTTGTTTTCTTGTTGAGATGCTTGGTGAAAAGCCAATGATTGACATGACATACGAACTTAAGCTCAATATTAACTTAGTTAATAAGCCTAAAGCCATACAAGCATTTGATAAATTAGAGTTTATCCCTTGCCAGTCGAAACATATTCAATTATTAGAGAAAACATCAAAAGTTAACGTTAAGTTGTGAAACAAGTTCATTTCGTGCGCCAGTCAGACTTGTTAAGACTACTCGTATGCATTCAAAGTTTATATTTGGTAACAAATACTTGGCATTAAGTGATCTTTCGAGACGGAAATAACCTGTGTTTGAAGAGGAGGAAAATGTTCGCCAAGAGCATTGGGAAAAAAGCTTGAAAACCCAGCCAAAAAGAATTATAACCATGCAGTGATTGCTCCAACTGATGTGGGAGATCTTCATTTGAAAAAACATCACAAAATATCTGTATTTGATGAAGATAATCTTCCGCAAAATTCTTCAGGTAAATTGATTGAAAAAAACAGCCGAAAAGTATAATAACCATGCAGTAATTTCTCCAACTGATTGGAAGATCTTCATTTAAAAGAACATCACAAAATATCTGCATTTGATGAAGATAATCTTCTGCAAAAAATAACTTTGGGAAATTGATTGAAAAAATAGCCATATAGAACGACAACTTAATATGCAGTGATTGCTCCAACTGATGTGAAATATCTCCATTTAAAACAACATCACAAAATATATGCATTTGATGAAGTTAACCTTCCGTAAAAAAGAACGTTGGAAAATTATAAGGAAAAATAGCCAAATAGAGAAAGACAATTAATTTGAATTGAAAATTCAAGAACTTCAAAATATATATTCTATGAGGAGAAGAACATCACAAAATAACTGCATTTGCTGAAGAAAACATTTTGGCAAGAACTTTGGAAAATTCACCGGAAAAATCGCAACTCTATTTGAACAGGAATACCATCGAGTAATCTGCAAGATCTTCAACAAGGAAAGACTTCGCAAAACTTGATAAGAAATATAACTGCTTTAAAGTCCGGCCATTTTAACAAGTACACCAAACATTGATTTGCAAATTTTCTCAGAAGAATTAAGAGCATCCTTATTTGACGAAAACAAACTTTTGCCAAGAACGGTGACAAATCACCAAAATAGAGTAAACGTAAACAAGAACAATACGAGCTAATCTGCAAGAGTTGTTAGTGTAAGAACATCAATCAACCAATCTGATAGTTGCCACTGTTATTTTACAAAACAAGAAAATTCAAAATTACGTTACCATGGGTAGTTTTAGAAACAAAATATCCTGAAGCACACTGTAAGAGACACGAGAACTTAGAACAGACAAGAGAAGAAAAAAGAAGAGAACTGAGAAGAGAAGAAAACTGCGAAGGGAGAAGAAAATAGAACTGAGCGGGAGAAGAGAAGAGAAGAGAAGAGAAGAGAAGAGAAGAGAAGAGAAGAGAAGAGAAGAGAAGAGAAGAGAAGAGAAGAGAAGAGAAGAGAAGAGAAGAGAAGAGAAGAGAAGAGAACTGCGAAGAGAGAAGAAAAGAGAAGAAAACTGCGAAGAGAGAAGAACAGAGAACTGAACGGGAGAAGAGAGAAGAGAAGAGAAGAAAAAGAAGAGAACTGAGAAGAGAAGAAAACTGCGAAGAGAGAAGAAAAGAAAACTGAGCGGGAAAAGAGAGAAGAGAAGAGAGAAGAGAGAAGAGAAGAGGAATGACGGAAAAGAATCGCGAAACCAAAGTCAACGACGAAGTGCCCTCTCCAACGAGGAACATCCGTTCGCCATGTCGTGACTCTCACTATGAAGCCTACATACTCCAATCAAGATGGACTGTAGGGAACCTATACGCTTCTAACCTCTATCTTGGACAAACACATGTCAAGTATGTACAACACCTGGATAGAGAACAAGGAACATGGCTACATGGCAAGGAAATCGAGCAGCAAAAATTAGCTAAACGACTCGAGCAATTGGAAGCTTTGAAACGATCTTCTGCAAGGCAAGGATCGATGACGTCACGTGCAAGCCGTAGTGGAGCAGGTAGACAAGGAAGGTCAAGTGAGAGAATTTTGTCGCAAAGAGCGCGGACAAATGGAAATCTAACTCAAGAAGATGAATTGTTGGTGAGATTGACTGATAGTGAAAAAGCAAGACAAGAAAGTTTAAAGGCGAGAGTGTTGGCGCATGGAGCGAGGTCTTCTGCAAATCAAAACGACGACGAAGATAAATTAGAAACAAAACCGTCAGAAAAAGAGGGGAATACGTTAGATGAACAGCCTGAACGAAAAGGTCAGACCAACAACGCTTTGTTTTACCCTCTTGCTTCGACATCAAGATTGCAGGCACAGGGTACAATAACCAATGGTACACGTAGAAAGATAGGGAAATCAATCTCACACTATTCGACGTTACCACGAAGATATAGCTCTACAGGATGGACCTCTCGACGTAAAACGTCCCTACCTACAAGTGCACGTCTCTCAGGGTCATCATACGATAGGGGAGGAGCCAGTAGGTTGGTCCCTAAATGGGTCCCTATGACTTACAGATTATTGAATGTCAGAGCACCTCGGTGAATAGTCCTTCTATGTAGGCACCTCATACGATAGGGGAGGAACCACTAGGTTGATTGGTGCCTAAATAAAAAAGAGCACCAAATCCATAATTTTTTAATAATTATATAACAAAAAGTTGGCAATTGTCTTTCTTAATCATTTAATTTATATGAAATTCATTTGTTATAGATAAACATGCGTTTCATTGAATTTAATAAAATTTGTCTTAAAATATATTGTCAGTGTCGTTACGAAATGTAATCTCGTCAAGCAGTGCACTCTAGTCTCTTGTCACGCAGTGCATTCTAGTCACTTGTCACGCAGTGCAATCTAGTCTCTTGTCACGTTGAATGGATTTGTAAGTCAACATTTTTGTGTGGATGCTGAATTCAATAGCTGTTATTACAGTTATATGCAAATGATTTCAAACAATGGATTCAAATCGAGGCTTTCGGGCAAACCTATTGTTTTCGTTTTTTTTTGTTTTATTGACTTCAACCCATTGTTCAAAATCATTTGCATATAACTGTAATAACAGCTATTATTTTTTTATCTTTTTCTCGTTCGCCATTCTCTTTCCTATCATTAGAGTTGATTTCCCAAGTTGATTTGTGGTTGCACCTTAAATTAACAATTCTTGTTTGTGTGTGGTTTTCTGTGCGTCCTTTTTTTCATTTTCTTTTTTATCAATAGAGTTGATTTCCCAAAATGATTTGTGGTTGCACCTACAGTTCTTGCTCGTGTGTGGTTTTCTGTGTGTCATTTTTTTCATTTATCAATAGAGTTGATTTCCCAAAATGATTTGTGGTTGCACCTACAGTTCTTGCTCGTGTGTGGTTTTCTGTGTGTCATTTTCTTCATCTTCTTCCCTGTCATTAGAGATCGCCGAGTGGTTGCATTTACCTAAACATTTATCCAGTCTATGTAGAAAGGTATCGACATCATCTTTAGTCATTCCTATGGCTGCCGCGGCTGTTAGGTAGGCGAATGGGTAATGATTGGAATGAGATCCCCAGTTAGTAAACATGTAACCGTTGATCACTTTAGTGGTGCCAGGTGCCACAACTCTGTACAAATAAACAAGATCGATGATAAGTTATATTAAAAACGCATGCATAATTAATGAGAAATTCACAAAAGAAATCATTACCATAAAGAGTGTTAAAAATCTGATATAACACTATAAGTGTTGTAAACATCGGTTTTCGTATGAGTGGGAAACTGGCCGTAATATTTACCGCACAGTTACGGTACTGTTACTGTAGAATTTTCGAATGTTTTTATAGAACTTACGGTGCGGTTACGGCTACGGTACGGTACGGTTAGTTTCCCACTCGTACGAAAACCGCTCTATCCCGATTTGCATAAGTTTAGCATAAGCGCCTTCGGCTTGTGATTGTATATGCCAAAACAATATAGCCGCTCATGTTGTAAACATTACTTACAAATCCCTGGTGTTTTTTTATATCAAAAAGCCGCGTGGTTGCAATGTTTTGTTCAATCTTTGAACTGTTAATTCTCACCACAAAAAAAAAACAATTTTTGTCAATATATACTATATTCTTAAAGATGTACTGAACACATATTCATTGATTCTAGGCAGAATTTTTTTCATTTTCTTGGCAGCGGTCTGTACATATAGCTAATTGCAGCAAAACCAGTGCCGGATCTAGAACAATTTCAAGGGGTTGACTGTTAACTCAAAAGGCACCATCAAGTCATTTTGAGTCCTTATGTTATCCGGCCTTGGATTCGCTTGGATTCGCCCTTGAAAACGCATTGAGGCTATGTGAAACAAACAAATAGAAATAATATTTAGTACCTTGCACCAGAGACGCATCTTGTAAATAACATTGACCCAAGCTGTGTTGTTCCATGGGAATCTTCAGATAAGCCTTTTTCACTTCGTAGGGAAATTGCTGGTAAAACAAAACGTATTGGAATGACTCACTGGAAACTCTGACTCATCGAACAGGAAAGTACTGTGGATTCCAGAGGCTCGAGAGGGGATTGGGGAGAGGATGCAACAGGAAAGGGCTGAGAAAGAGAATAAATAGACGGCCAAGAAGAGCGAAAGATGAATAGAAAGGAAAAGAACTTAGAAAAAATGGAATAGAGTATAAAAGGAAAAATAAAAAATGTAAGGAAAAAAAGAAGGAAAGAGGCGAGAAAGAAAAGAAAGAGACGGACGTGAAAAGTGGTTGTTCGTGTATAGAAAACAAAGAAACTTAGTAATAAATGGGATGCAGGATTAAAGGAAAAATAAAAATGTAAGGAAAGAAAGAAGGAGAGAGGCGAGAAAAAAAAGAAACAGACGGCAGAGGAAAGTGAAAGCGCATGTATATAGATAGAAAAGGAACTTAGTAAGAAATGGAATGCAGGATAAAAGGGAAGTACAATATAAGGGAAGAAAGAAGAGGTGAAAAAGGGAATAAAGAGACGGCCAAGAAGAGCGAAAGTTCATGTATAGAAAGGAAAAGAACGTAGTAAGGAATAGAATACAGCCAGTAATAGTAAGGAAAATAACGATGTAAGGGAAGAAAGAAGGAAAGAGGCGAGAGGGAGAAGAATGACAAGATGAGTGGAAGTGCTTGCACAGAAAGGAAAGAAATGTAGGATAACAGGGAAAATGAAAGAAAGAATGAAAGCAGAAAGGGTAAAGGAGGATAGGAAGAAGTAGTCGAAAGCAAGGAGAAGAAAGGAAAATGGAAGGTGGAACAAAAGAAAGAAAGAAGTTTGGAACAACATTGAAAAAGATTAAAAATACAGCAGGAAGGAGTGAAATACAAAAGAAATACGGAGATAAGACAAAAAAACAAAAACAAAAAAAAAACAGAGGAAACTTTAGACCAATAAGAAAAAAATGAAAATGAAATTTAAAAAATAATTAAAAAAAAATATGAAGAGGGATATAATGTGAAATACATAAAGGAATACATGTAAGGAAATAGTACCTAATGAGATGGGATTATGTTTGGTATTAAGTAATTTCTCTCCATGTTTCTCTGAAGTCTTTGATAAACCTTCAGACAAGTTTTTGTAGATTTCCTATGAAAGAAAACAAAACAGTAATATACACCTATTTTAAAAAGTGTTGTCGCAAACAAAGCCACAGTCCACACTCTGAAGCCTGCAAAGGATGTCGGTATTTCGTCTCTTGTTATCAATTTATTTATAGCATATTTTAGCTATTCATGTTTACGATATATGACCATAACAAGTTTATGTTAAACGTGCACTGAATCACAAATTAAGTCCACATTACCGACATCCTTTGCAGGCTTTAGAGTGTGGACTGTAGCTTTGGCTGCAACAACGATTTTTGAAATAGGTTTATATCAACAGAGCATCTAACTGGTATTAATGTGATCAATGTAAGTACTTTTATAACTAACTAATTTGAGGACCAACCCCTAATGGCTAAATAAACCTTTTCAGTTCTGTTCAGTGACCACGAATGATAGTTCCAAGTCGAGGTTGAAGTTGCTGGCATTGATAAATTATAGTTTTGCTATGTGTGGCAACTCCAACCTCGACTTGCAACTATTATTACCTGCACAACAGTGGTGGAGGTGCAGAGCAGTGAACAGCCTTGTAAAGACACATGGTCACTTAACACCAGGCTTTGTGTTGTTTATTTTTAGTTTGCAGTCAAGTCATATTACAAGAAAAGAGATAGAACAAAACGCTAAATGACTTAGTAAGAGCGTAAATACCCTCTCAATTAAAAGATATCAAAATGACTGAATGGGGGATTTTTTTGGTCTATGAAATTCTTTTGTGCAGTGCATGCCAGGGGCGTAGCATCTATTATATGCAAATACGCACGTGCGTACTTGAGACGGGAAATTTTCAAATGTTTTTTAATCGTTTTCCATATGTTTTTGTATTCAAAAGTCAAAAATCCATATCCGTGCGTACTTGTATGCTATGCCCCTGCATGCTGTTAAGTGACCATAGGTCTTTAATGTATGATGCTCATGATACCTTTCTCTCCTTCAGTAGAGTCTCATATCCTGTAGCTCCAAGAGACATCAGCGTAATGAACATATCAATAGATGGTGTCGCTGAGGCACGACCAGGATAATTCTCGCAGACTTTGTCGATAAACTTTTTATCAAATCCAGCAACAACTGCTCCACCAACTGGAACCATAAAGTTTTTATCTGTGCTTTGTACAAATGCATCTAGACGACCAACACGGGCAGCCTAGGGGGGAAATAGAAAGTCATCATTTGAAATATTTATAACTAATATATAATATATATAATATATATAATAAATGATAATTTAATTTACTATTCCAATAAAGTTATAAAAAAAGTTGTTAATTTAAGTAAATCCAACCAAAATAATATGAGTCCTATTTATTGAAGAAATAGAATTAAACGTGCGCACATGCTGTGTGCAGTTATAAAGTTTGTAGGGATTAACAGACTGAGCATGAGAGAAGTGTGAAGAGAAGCATGACGCAAAGTGGAGTGCTTCTCAAAACTACTCAAGTGCTTTATAACTGAATACATCAAATTGACAAAAACGTTTTATTAAAAATGTTTTTGTTTTTTTTGGTATTTCAAACTTACTTGCTGTATAAGATGCATGCACTTTGATGATTGCACACCATAGGCATTGTTAACAAGATGAGGTACATCATAGTCTTTACATAGTTTAGCTACTTCTTCTAACCTATCAATACACAAGACAGGCTGGAATTATTTATGAATTGTACACCATAGGCATTGTTAACAAGATAAGGTATGTCATAGTTTTTACATAGTTTAGCTACTTCTTCTAACCAGTATCAATACACAAGACAGGCTGGAATTATTTATCAATTGCATGTACACCAAAGCCATCGTTAACAAGATGAGGTATGTTATAGTCTTTACATAGTTTAGCCACTTCTTCTAACCTATCAATACAATTATTTATCAATTACATAACATATGGCTTGTGTTGGTATATCTTTCACTAATTCCTATATATATATAATTTTTATAGAGTTAATGGCAACATGATTTTAAAAATAATGGTGATGGCAATGATTATGATGACAATGAGGATGGTATAGGTGAGTGTAGTGTTTACAAGTGTTGGTATTGTGATGCTAATTTGCCAAAAAAATTTACAATAGATTATAATTGTTAATTTTCTTTGTTCTAATAACAATGGTTGGTTAGCAAAACCATAACAAAACATGTTACTCACTGTCCGTCCGTCCACCTATTGACTGGCGCTGGTGATACTTTTAATGACAATGATGATGATCACTGATGATGATGATGATGATGGTCATGATGGTCATGATAATGATGAGGACAATGATGATGATGGTGACGCGCTCACTGGTACTGTCGATAATATAACAATCATGAACATGATGATAATAATGATAATGATCATCAGTGTGGCAATTATTACAATGACAATAACGGTAATAATTTATCTGTGTACCTATCAGGGACCCTAGGTGCAAAGCAGCTTGTTGTAGTCATCACACAAGCAACAGCATCACTTCCAAGTTCTTTGATTTTCTCTTCAATGGCTTTAAGATCTGTTGTCAGCTCATCTCCATTGAGAACATTTTCAATAATTACAGGAACCAAACCTAAAATATTTAAAATATATGACATATGTATAGGTAAAAAAGAAAACTATTGGTGTTGTAATAAAATGTTTTGAATGTCAATATTTATAAAAAGTATTGCCATCATCAGAAATGCCATGTCCAAGTTCTGTTTTGAAACAGAATATTGTATGGTCTGTGTACAGCTATATAATTATATATATATAATAATATTAAGTACTTACTGACTGAGTGGGAGGGCCATAAGGGAAAATATTTGGCTTATTTTATCATATGACCCACTCAATTTAAAGGCCATTTCTGTGATGTTTTGAGTAGCATCGCATCGAGTAGTATGTGTTTGTAAGGTCAAGGTGAAAAAAACAGTAGGGACCACATCACATGACTTTTTCTGAAGGTTTTCTAATTAAGAGTGTGCCGGGCAAAATATGGGTCATATGACAATATAGAATTCATGAATAATTCATGAGAATCTCACATAAGAAATCATGTCCATGACGAGATCTGTAACTCTCATACAGATTTTGTACTGATTTACATAAGTTTCAACTTGAATTTTCTTGGCCAACTTACTTTTATCTTCACAATTTTAGTAAAATAATATGAAAGAACTAACTATGAGACTAACACTATACAATACCCACATCAGATCTGTATGCGAAATACAACAGCTTGTCTTCAACCCGTGTTGTATATCGCATACAGATTGGCTGCTCATATTGTATATAATTACTTATATACACTTAGTCTTAAGACACTTGCCTGCAGTTATCATACTCTTAAAGCAAGACTTCTGGTCAATTCTTGGCCATATAACATACTTTGCATTTGGACGACTTTGACGAAGGGTTAAGAGCACCATCACTAAACTCATACCAGTTGCCAATGGCAACACAACACAAGACGTTGCAGACTTTACTCCTATCATAGGTGAGGACATTTTAATTGATATTAATATTTATTAAAAGCACTACCATTATAATCACTAGGTACCATCATTATCATTACCATCACCATTACTATAATTTCATTTCATCACCACCACATTATCATCATCATCAGCATGCATCTTTATTCTCACCATAATGAACACCACAATCATATTACCATCACCATCACCATTACTATAATTTCATTTCATCACCACCACATTATCATCATCATCAGCATGCATCTTTATTCTCGCCATAATGATCACCACCATCATATTAACATCACCATCATCATTACTATAATTTCATTTCATCACCACCACATTATCATCATCATCAGCATGCATCTTTATTCTCGCCATAATGATCACCACCATCATATTAACATCACCATCATCATTACTATAATTTCATTTCATCACCACCACATTATCATCATCATCAGCATGCATCTTTATTCTTGCCATAATGAACACCACAATCATATTACCATCACCATCATCATTAATATAATTCCATTTCATCACCACCACATTATCATCATCATGCATCTTTATTCTCACCATAATGAACACCACAATCATATTACCATCACCATCATCATTACTATAATTCCATTTCATCACCACCACATTATCATCATCATCAGCATGCATCATTATTCTCACCATAATGAACACCACAATCATATTACCATCACCATCACCATTACTATAATTCCATTTCATCACCACCACATTATCATCATCATCAGCATGCATCTTTATTCTCGCAATAATGATCACCACCATCATATTACCATCACCATCATCATTACTATATTTCCATTTCATCACCGGCTCCACATTATCATCATCATCAGCATGCATCTTTATTTTCGTAATAACCATAAATTATGTTCAGCGCCACCATGATCATCATATTCACCATGATCATCTTTATTACTGTACTACTATAAATCATCACCACAGAGCAGGATGGCATTACGTGTGTGCATGCGTTGCCCAAATGCGGGAAGACCAAGGCAAGCGTTTCTGCAATGACTTGTTTACTACGTAAAGTCCGTCTTTTTTGTCGTTTTTTACCACTTATTTGGCTACGATGACACACAGAAACTCAATTCAATCAATTTAATGAACTGCTAATTTTGATAAATGTAAGAATAGAAGAATTATTTCAGCGATAATCGAGTCTAAACCACTTGAGCTTTCATCGATGAAACTAAGAATTGACGGCGAATATGGCGGACTGCATTTCCAACATACATTGGATTTCTAATTGAAGGAAAGCAAAAACATTGAAAAAATACTTGAGATAAGTCTTCTATTCTTAACATTTTGTCATGGAATAACATGACGGTGATCTAATAATTCTGTATCCGAACCTTCCAATTACAAAATTCTTAAACTTGTTTATTTACTCTAAATTTTACATTACATGAAGTCGAATATATCGAAATCTATTATCTATCCCCCAACCTTTCTGCACAAATTTAGCAAGCTGAATCAATTATGTGATAAAATAGTGTGCTAATTCTGCTAGGAATATTTGGGAACATTGAAAATTATTATATCTTATTTGTTTATACTAGCTAACTTGAACTTTATCACTATATTATTGTCGTAATCTACCTATAAGCGAAGAAATATTTTCATGAAAATTTGCCTCGTGTTTGTTTCTTATATACATTGAAATAGAAAATAAGTGTTTGTACAAAGATCACTAGAAATATTATATATTTTTTCGGTGTTGTAAAAAATGTAAATAATTTCTCTATAGAAAATAACTATTTCTCCATATATTTTAAAATGTACACGACATCCCCCAAGGAAATTCTACCGCAAATACATATTTATCTTATTTATTTTCAAAATATATCATGGGAATTGGTAGCAAAATTTGGGAAGTACTCAAAATTTATCATTTGTTTTAGATAAGTATGTATTCTGAACTCAGAGGATGTCTAATAATATATTAAATAAATTAACTGATTGAGTACAAATACTAAAATCAGGCAAATATATAGTACTATTGTATATTTCTTAATAATTATTGTTACTGTTTAGCATTTCTACTCTGTTTTTTAGACAATTATTGATATTATGTGGTGTGATTGTATCTTCAATTTGTTAAACAAACTAGACGTTTTGCGCATAGGCCTGGATCGCAAAAACTTGTCAACAAGCTGGAACAAAGGTTGAAACATACTAAGTACAATTTCACTTACAATTTCCTAAAAATTATCGTTTCCTACTTACACAAAAATAAGTATTTCCAGTTTTCTTGAAGTCTAAGAAAGCTCGTCTATTCACAAAGGAGGTTATCAGATACGCCATCCAGTTTGTTAATTTCCACGGTGGTCTCCGGACCGAAACAAGCACTTATATCATCTAAAACCTTTCAAAAGTTCCTCACTCCAGACTTATTGGTATTAAGAAGTCTTTTACAAACTCTACATCGATAATGATCTTTAGTTTCCGAAGCAATAAACACTATCGTCAGTATCAACAAGGATTTAAATACTTGTGCCATATTTTCTCCCGCAATTACAAAGTCAATGACCAGCGGTCTCGCGCCTGCGCACGCAAAATGCCATCCTGCTTCACCACAGTACTTAATTCTAATATAGTACCTGCCATTTTGATAACATCAAGGGCCATTGCATTGGTCAATGTCATTAGAAGTGATGAGCCTGCTGCCTTTGGTTGTATTGCCGTAATATCTCCTGATCTTCCTATTCCATGAGCTAGTCTATAAATCAACCATAAGTACAATAGTCCCCTGTTCCTTCTCGAAAGGCAGCCAGGCCTTTGCATCAACGCGAGATGGACATTAAGCTTGCAATGATCAAGACACGTAAAGTGTAAAAAGGTCTCTAGATATCACCACAAGCTCAACGTTCGTCTTGCTTTGATGCAAAGGACCAGCTCTCTTTTAAGATGGCGCAGAGAACTGTGAAGGGGACAGCTATTGGCATTTTGAAAAACAAATTAAACAATATTTCTAAATACAATTTAATAATAATAATATAAATAATAATAATAATATACCCACAGCAGATCCACATTGTGGTCTTTGAACTGCTAGCTGTCACTCACACTCACTACCTCTACATTAAATATTTTTAAAAGGTTAAAAGTGATCATAGTTTTGCTCATCACACTGTAATTTTACTATTGAAGAAATAATTTAAATATCACAAACCTGTAGTGTCTCCTAGCAACCAAAGATGATGCGATCCGACCCTCCCTCTCACCAGCACCAACATTTCCTTTTAAGGGAAACAATACAGTTCATATCAGCATCATTACTTAGGGATAAGAGTATCAATTATAAGATATAGTTTCCTTGTGTCCTAACGTACCTGTGAAATTGTTGCTGTCCATGAAAGATATCTCTTGCAAAAGCATTTCAATTTTCGCATCATCCCAGCCATGTGTTGGCAACTTCCTCTAGAATATGCAACAATGATGTCTGATTACAAAAACCTCGCTAAATAATTAATATAACAATTTTATAAATCCCATAATTATACAAAAATTGATTATGTCTAAAAATGTAAATTAACAATTATAAATTATCAATAAACCTGGGAGAAAACATGTTTATAGTCTACTAATTATTCCACTTATTTCATTGCAATCATCTTATTAACGATAATGTATGCAGATTATATGCATTCAAGCATAATGCTTTTTGGTGTGCAGGCTGTGCAATATACTATACAAGCAAGCAGCCTGACAGTGGAAAGGTCAAGGGCAGCCTCCTATTATAAGACCACGTTTTAGGGAGTGAATCTTTCCCTTATTAGTAATTCTAAATCATTGTTATATAAATGATTAACAGTCTATTTGTTTTGTTTGAACTACCAAAAACAGGTGAAGATAAATTTGAACATCCATTCAAAGTCACTTGCTGAAACCTTCAAGCAGCTCACAAAACACTCATCAAATCACTCTAAATTCACAACTTACGTGTTCAAGAAAGACTCTTATCTCATTCTCGATAGTTTTTCTTGCATTTTGTGCTTGGTTGACGTAGCTAGACGGGATTAAACTTCGGCAGAGAGAGAAATTCTGTTCGTTCATGTTTCGCAGTGCTGCCTTCTGGTGCTTTATTTTGATGGCTGTGGTTGATGTTGGGAGAATTTACAATATAAACAAGTGCAAAATAAAAATAACATGTTTTCTTTATTTTTTTCTTACTTTTTTAACAAAAATATCCAAAATATTATATCAATTTAGTGACTTTATAAATTTTTGAATTTTTCTTTGTTAAAGAGCAATAAATTATTTTGAACTTTGGTTTTTGAAAAGATTACAGGTCATGAATTTTAAATTCAATATTAATGTCTTGGAACCATAGTTTAAAATTGGACAAAAATAATCTGAATCATTTAAAATGATAAAATTGTCTTTATTATTCGTACTTTTTAATATTTTGGTGAAAAATAAATATATTTTTTGTGTAAAATGGGAAGTTGGTTGGAGATCAAAAGCTAGATTCTCCTTTGTGACCAGCGGGTTAGTTCGTATGGAAATGAGGCTGGAAGGATAGCGAAGGAAGAAAGGTTGATTTTACAACGATATGGCGAACTAAATTCCCCAACATGGCTGTTCTTAGGCAAGGCAGTGTTATATCAGCCACAGTAGAGCAATCCTTGGGAAACTGTCTTCTTATATCGTTTAAACATAGATCACGGACGTTTCGTGGGGTTTTATTTGATGAGAAAAATGCTGTTGTACCAAGGTTAGTTTTGTAGTTTTGAGAAAGAAATACACTTGGGTCAGTTCTGGATTTTGACTTTTCACTCTTGTCGTATCCATAAACCGCTAAGTCCAACCTCTAGAATATTGACTAATAGTTTCTTTCGTAGCTTGCTAATGTGTGTGTTGTGTTATCTTCATCTAGAATTACTGCCAAGCAAAGCAGTGATCAAAACTTAATGGCCAACAAAAGTTCATTACCTCTGGGAATGGCTGTCGTCTCTCCCTCCAAACACTCCTACTCAAGTCTAAGAAACAGAATTTACTATAACACACATACTAAACGAAATGGGAGTTCAAACACAAAGAGTAATGGGGCTAGAAATACTGAAAACAGAAATAATTCAGTGGGCAAGTCTCAAAGTGATCTTCTTACATCTTTTGGAAAGGAGAGTGGTAGCTCACACAACCAGAAAAAGGTGGATTTGAATTATGAAAGTGGTGTTGAAAATAGACAAAGTTCACGTCTACTTAGACAACGACATAGAAATCCAACAGAGAATGGCAACGGCATGAAAAGGAAAGCAGAAACTGAGTTAGTTGGTTCAAAGCCACCAAAAGCAAGACTAAATGTGCAAGCAAGTAGCACATCTGTTGGTAGTCAAACTACAAAGAAAAATAGTTCAAGGAGTCAGAAAAAGATAACTTTAAATGTATCCGGTAGCACAATTGATGTTAATGATACTGTGGAACCCAATAACACAGCAGTTCCACCAGAAAATCTTGAAAAATTAGAGTGTGATGAGATTGAACAAGCCAACCCACTACATGATGATGGTGGTGGTGGTGTTGAGGAAGAGTGTAGCACACCACACTCAGTGAAACACGTTCTGTTCCCACCTGATCATGAAAATAATGAGAGCAATGTCTTCAGCAATGATCAAGCTGACTATCATGTTGTTGGAGATAATGAACATCCACATAATATTGAAGAAAATGACACTGTAACAGGGTTCTTTGGAAGTTTAGGGTTGGAAAGGAAATGCAACTCTGATAAGGATGATGCTAGTATATTCACTGACTCTGGTGCTAGCACTTCATCGTCTGAACTTTTATTCCCTCAACAAGAAACTACAGATGACTTATTAAAAGATGATTTGGACAACAAAAATGAATTAGACTCAAATAATGGTGAAATGATGGAAAAGGAAGGAATTGAAAGCAAACATTCTCCTCTTACTCCTGCTAAGAAATCAGCTAGAATAAGCGCCAAGAGAGCTATTCTAGAGAAGAATAGTCATAATTATAATGATGAAAATACAATTTGGAGTATATGGGGAGGTTTACCACCTCAAAAACAACAACATAACAGAAAAATGTCTTTATCTGAGGATGGATTACAACTAAATCCTGAGGAGGACAATGTCATCAATATGAGTCCTGATTCAATGAGTAGTTCTGAACTGTCTCTTGCACATGACATAAACAAGACTCAAGTTGCATCAAATAAAGGTCCAAGAATTAAACAAACACCAGTTAGAGTCAAGAAACTTGCCAGTCCAGCTGTCCAACCGGAAAAACAAGTTTCAGTTGGAAACGTTGTCTGGGGAAAGGTTCATGGTCACCCATGGTGGCCAGGTAGGGTCTTGGCAGTTAGTGGCAACATTGGGGAAGGAAACGAGGTCACTCAACATGCTCATGTCACTTGGTTTGGATCAAATACCAGCTCAATAATGCCTGTTAATGAACTGCAACATTTCTTAGCTAATTTCTCCCGCCGTTTCAAGAAGGCAAAGAAGGGTTGTTATCGCAAAGCAGTCAAGCAAGCTCAAGATATGCTTCAAATTATGGAAGAAATCTAAATCATATTTTGAGGACCATTTTGCAATTTAACTGAAATATTTTAAACACAATATATTCAACATAGTATTGTATATATAACATAGAAATAATATGTTCAAATAGTTTAGTATATATTTCTACAAATGGCCAAGAATGTGATATTACAACTTAGAAAGAATGGCTACTACTTTTGAATTTAGTTTTTGAAAATCCAATTTTAAAACTCGCATGAAAAAAATATGCAGGACTGTTCTTGTAAAAAAAATAATAAATCATCAAATCTTCATGACCTTAAATAGTCTGTCTTGTTGTTTCAGGAATTAGAATTCGTAATATCAAATTTCAGAATATTTGAAATATCAACCGAAGAACAATTGTTGTATTTGAATCAATGTTTTACAGAAATACCTTAATGTTTCTGTAAATAATAATGTTGAACCGTTTTCTTGAATTACATGTTAGAATTTATAGGTACAATGTTATGCTGTTTCACCAGTTTCAAATTTTTCAATTTTGAATACAAATTTAAATGTTTCCTGACATAGATAATCAGCTTCAAACTTATGCTGAATAATAAAAGCACACAAATGTGTTCAAAATGTCTATTTTGAAACTCCAAAATCTGCGAAATTACAATATTCCAGAACAAAAAGTTGAATTACTACAATGATAATTATTATAATCTGACAGTTTCATTTTGTCCATTTTTCTTGAAAATTTTCATTTTCAAATAGATTTCACTTGAAAATCAAGTGAAATACAGATAATTCAAGGAGTTTTTTCATGTTAAATATATTTTAATCAATTGTGACTATGATATAGATTTTATTATGAAAAATATGAAAGGTATTAAACTGAAATCGAAACATTGTAATTTAATACCGAATACCTTTAATTTTCATTATAAAATAAATATATTTTGTCAAGGTTTAATCAAACAGAATTGTTTTGGAATATTGTGAAGCAAAATCATTCTACTTATATTGAAATATAAATAAAACTTGCTGTAGTGAGTTGTAAGTTTATTTATTATGGCTATGTTGAGAGAAATAAAAAAATGATTTGGATTTGGAAGTGTTGTGGTTTAATTAAGGTTCAGGGATTGGAAATTATAGCCCAAATACAATATCCCGAAATATAATCAAATTGATACTATGGAATAATTTCTATTTTCATAATAGGTATTAGTTACTATCAAGGATAACTAAAGTTGCAATAAAGGCCCAGGGAAATGGTTTCAACATCTGCTTCAACATCTTTTCGATTTTGTTGAATGGCAATGTTTAAACGCTTTTATACTCTTTCAACATTGTTGAAACGTGTTGAAAGAGTTAAAAAGCATTTAAACATTGCCATTCAACAAAATCAAACGGATGTTGAAGCAAATGTTGAAACCGTTTGCCCGGGCCTTTAGGTATTATGTATGTGTTTCTGGTTGAATGATTGTGAACAGAAAACAGCTAGGTAATAACATTTTTGATTTTATTTCATAATTGTAGTGCTCATTACAAATTGTAAATATTACATTTAAAAGCAAACTTATTCACAACTTTAATAAAATGTCTGTCTTTTATATTTAGTATGACCACAATTTTTATCTATTTATTTTTATTGCTTTGAATTAAATTTTAACTTTTTGGTCAATTTTTTTTACTGACTGTCAACATGTATTCATTTTGTTTTATTATAAATAAGTCTTTTAGAAAATTAGAATTTTCCAATCATAATAAACCAAGCAATACCAGGATCAAAATAATATCAAAATAAGCAGCAAAATACTAATGAAAAATGAAAATGAGCAAAACAATTTTAGGCATTTTTAAAATTTAACTGAAAGATGAACCAATGTCTCTATGCAAGTTTGTGTGGGTAATTAGTTCATAATATTAGAGCAGTTTTTGTATGAGTGGGTAACTGACTGTACCGTACCGTAGCCGTAACCGTACCGTAAGTTCTATAAAAACATTCGAAAATTCTACACTAACAGTACCGTAACTGTGCGGTAAATATTACGGCCAGTTTCCCACTCATACGAAAACTGCTCTATGTGAAACCTTGTCTATAAGAGAGTTGACACAGGCAAAAAGGCAATATATATGCTAAATTAATTTAACACATGACTAGTCATTTGAATTTGTGTTAAAACAGTAGTTATTCTAAACATTTAATGTTATGTCTGTAAGTGGAAAATGTCTGCAAAGGGCCCATGTAGACAAATTTGTTTTGGTAAATCGAAGGGAATTAATAATACATTTTTCAAAATAGCAATAATAGAAATATTTATTTCAGGACACTTTTGCTTGTCAAATAAATGTTATTTACCAAGCCTTCGAGTACCTTGCTTTTCATCAGGATAGACAGTTGTGACAAATAACATAAGTCGGTGAACAAAATTATTGTATGGCTGATGAAGTGCAAGTTTCATGGATTTTATTAATTTAATTTATTGTTTATAATTTAATATATTTTGTGAAAAAATTATAACACAAATACAACCAAGAAAACAACTAAACTTAAAGCTTTTGCAACATATCAGACACCAACTACAATTTAACAATCTTTCTCAAGACTACTAGATGAACAGGTGGCGAATGGTAAAGTCAGAGACCTGCCAAGATCCTTGTTTTTAAAATCTGAGACCAAGACTTTAGGTTTTTAGAAAATTATATAAGGAGGTGGAAAAATCTGAGATAAACAAAAATGTGCAACAACAAGACTTTCATTGGAAAGCCTTCTGAGATTTCAAGATTGGATCGAAAGTTGCACAGACCAATATATATCGGTACCATTCGCCACCCTAAATGACAATTCACCATCCTCAGTTTTAACAACAAAAATAGTAACAATTACAAACTATAATTTTAACAAATTCTATTTCATACATTCACTCAAAGTTAACCTAACAAGTGCACAATTATAATATCTTGTATTTGATATCATTAGCATTTCAGAATATTAACTATAAACAGCATATAATTATACAAAAAAATAGAATTTCTTCTGTTGAATTTTACTGGTTGAAATTAACAGAATATCCCCCTGAGTTAGGATCCTGCTGAACTTGGAAATTATTAGTTGATAGTCCAAACGGTTTCAAGAAGAGATTTCCAAGATCTTTAAGTTTGCCTAAAAAGAATTAAATTATAAATAAGCAAAGTCATAATGAAAAAAATGCCTTTCAATAACATGGATGTTTTCATTTCTTACTTCAAGCTTTGGATCTCAGACCAATAATATTATTATAGTCAGACTGTTTTTTTGTGTGTTTTTTTTTTTTTATAATGAATGCAAGATTTTTTGTGAGGGCCTTAAGTTAAACGACTCAATGGGTTAGTACGTCACCCTCTTTAAATAAAGTTTATTGTATTGTATTGTATGAATGTTGATGAAAATGTGGTCATTTTTATCTGAGCCATCACACCATGACTTCTAATAATGAAAAAAAACAACACTAACAACAACAACTGGTCTTTCTGAAGACTACACACACCTAGATGATTACAACTCATCAACTTCACTTACACCTGGGTTCAAACTATTCAAACGTCAGACACCAACACCAACAGTCTTTCTCAAGACTAGATGATTACAACAGATCAACTTCACTTACACCTGGGTTCACACCATTCAAATGTCAGACATCAACACCAACAGTCTTTCTGAAGACTACACACACCTGGATGATCACAACACATCAACTTCACTTACACCTGGGTTTAGACCATTTAAATGTCAGACAACAACACCAACAGTCTTTCTCAAGACTACACACACCTAGATGACCACAACTCATCAACTTCACTCACACCATGGGTTCAAACCATCCAAATGTCAGGCACCAACACCAACAGTCTTTCTGAAGACTACACACACCTAGATGACCACAACTCATCAACTAATCAATTACACCTGGGTTTAGGCCATTCAAACATTCAAATGTCAGACTAACAACAACAGTCTTTCTTAAGACTTCACACACCTGGATGATTACACCTCATCAACATCAATCACTTACAGCTGGGTTCAGACCATTTAAACATCAGATACCTACACCAAAAGTCTTTCTCAAGACTTCACACACCTGGATGATCACACCTCATCAACATCAATCACTTACAGCTGGGTTCAGACCATTTAAACATCAGATACTAACACCAACAGTCTTTCTCAAAATTACACACAGAGTAAAAAAACACAACTGATCAATATCACTTACTAACTAATAAAAACAATCTGTCTTTCTCAAGACCACATACACCAGAATGATTACAACTCGTCCACACAACTACATGTAACATCAAATCTTTCACCAGAAAAAAAAAATAGAAAATAATTGTATCGATTTCTGTACCTAGCATTTCTTCTTTCATTTTTTCTTGCTTGATTTTGATTTGTTCAGGAAGTCTCTGGAAAATATTTAAAAAAAAGTGATAAAATAAAATGATAATAAAATAAAAAAAGTAAAACTATTTAAATAAACAACAACAAACAATCAACTACAAAAAAACATTTTTACCCACACTTACTTACAAAAATTATTATGATCATATTTTATAAAATAAAATTTATTGTAGTTATTACAATAAATATTTATAAAACATGATGATTAAAAACACCCACTTGACTGGACAAAACAGCTTGCCTGCTGTATAAATAATGTCTCTTACAGTGGCATAAATTATCCTTAAAACATTCTCACCATGACAGCTTCCCTTGCCGCTGCACTTGACCTGTCAGTTTCTAAGACTTTTTGATAATCTGTAAAAATACAAAAAGAGTATATTTTTGCTATTCAACAATTTTTATTTAAAATGAATGTTTTATCTACCCATATTTTCTTCAAACCAGTTTTTGGGCTACTAGCCCACCATCAGGGTAAACAATGTGAAGGTGTAGTTGTTATCTTCATATTGATTATTTTCTGATAATTTTCTAGTAAGCTTGAAAGCTTGGATTACAGCAATGACCGCGTTGGTGAAGTGGTTTTTAATTGTCATACTAAATCTGCTCTACACAGATCAAGAATGATGAGATAATTCGTAGTAATAGTACAAGTGTTTTAATTCCATACATGTTTCGGTGTTAACCGCCATCATCAGTAGTTATAAGATATAAGTACCTAGATTTTATAGTAAGTATAAGCATGTGATAATATTATAATAATTATTGCTGCAGTCATAATTCACCTTCTAATGCCTCCTCTAGCTTGTCTTCATGTTCATAACATTGAGCACGTCGTAACCTTGCCTTGATATATTCTGGGTTTAGTTCTAGGGCTTTTGTTGAATCTCTAATTGCATTTTCATATAATTCCTATAATGATTCATAAACATATGATAACAAATACACTTAGTAAACTGTGTCTCTATTTTAAGCAAGTTTAAGTCAGAACTTTCAAACATTTTTGCAGCATGGGTATAAAATAGTCTTAACCATAGTTAGTGATCATCATAATTTAGGTGATGTACATGTAGCATGTAATGAGTGCACAGAAATACAAATTCTATCTTCAAGAAAAGTGTTGAAATGTTAGGTAATATAATGAAATTTATAAAAAAATATTGACTTAACAGCAATTTCTACAAAACTTTGCAATTTTATTATTATTGATGTGACAAATTTGATGGTAAGTTCTTTTTTCTTGTAATTAAAATTAAATATTTTATAAATAGAAACTAGCGAGTAAACTAGTATAGGCTGTGTCAATGTTTGATATAAACGATAGGTAATATAATGAAATTTGTAACACCATTAAAAATGACATTTGACTTACAGCTTTACTGACGACTCGAGCTTTAGCCCTTCGTCGGAGTAAAAAATATTTTATAATGTCCTGCTGGCGTGATATTGGTCTAATATATAAGAAAGAGTAATTAAATATGTTGTTCTTACCATTCTCACTAAACAAGCAGCTCTGTTAGAGAAGAATATTGATTTTTCTTTTGTAAACTCTGGAGGACATGTTTTAATTGCTGATGTATATAACTCTCTGGCTTCTGGGAATTCTGAAAGAAAAGGAAATATTATTGAATTTAAATTTGATTTTACCAATTAAACTAATTCCAAAATGGTCTAGATAAATCTTTTAGTGAACTGAAATATGTGAGTTTAATGTCAGTGGTAAAGTGAGGTTTAGTCACAAACAGAGTTAATTTTACCTGAACTCTTAAAATATTCATTGCCTTTTGTCTTGTGTTCTTCTGCTAATATCTTTCTCTCCTGAATAACAACATTGACTTATTAAACATACATTATTCATACAGTCAATATCATAAAGGTTGTCCAGATAACAACATTGACTTATAAAATATACATTATTCATACAGGTGATGTCATAAAGGTTGTCCAGTCAAATAGCCATTTTGACTATTACAAATGGCACATGTGTCATTAAGTATTCATGAATTCAACTAAATAGACTCTGAAGCTGTGAATTCCATGTGCACCAACCATATTTAGTATGACAAACAAGTATTCATATATTCAGAATGTCTTTTTAACTGGGCAACTTTATGATATTCACAGTATACATGTAGTTTATAAAGGTTATTTACCAGGGATATGAGAATTATTTGTGTCAAATAAGATTTATATTTCTTATATTTACAAACCATCTTTCTTGTTAAATTATAATAAAAAATGCTTGACAGCTGTCAGGTAAATTTGCTTATGAAAGTGATGCTAAGTAATGTGTATCAAACTGCATATATGGACCAAAGGTTATCGTAATGATTAAATTGTAATGATGATGATAATGATTATAAGAATAATGATGAAGATGATTAATGATGACAATAATGATGATGGTCATGACAACTATGATATTGAAGATGATGACAATGAAGATGAAGTTGGCCATGGAGATGTTGATAGTGATAATGATGACATTGAAGATGTTAACGATGGTTACAATGCAAATAATGATGATGGTGATAATGATGACATTGAAGATGTTGACAATGATTACAATGCAAATAATGATGATGGTGATAATGATGGCACTGAAGTTGTTGACGATGATGGTGGTGATTACAATGCAGTACATGATGATGATGATGATATTGACAATCAATATGCTGTTGTTGAAGACGATGACATACAAATAGTGATGATGATGTTAATGATGATGGTCAAATTAATCATAAAGATAATGATGTCAATATCGAACCATATATTCCACATCAACTTATATTGAAAATTAATGAAGCATATTAAATTTAACACAAACAAACAAATTGCAATTTTACTTTAACCTTTTGATGTGCTTAACCTTTATCAATTCATAACCTATCATATTAATGAATAAGCTTATCTTAAAAAGACTTAAACCCAGTAAATAATAGATAACTTAATTTAATATTAAGGAAGTATGGAACAAGGAAATACCATGCAAAACCAACAATAAAAATCCCAACCTACCAATTTTTCTTCATCTGTTAAAGGTGTACTAGGTTCCAAGTAACTATCTTCATCATCACTATGTTCTCCATTTTTATCTTTATCTTCATCTAATGTACTGTCTGTCGTATTTACATTACTGAATTTTTCGTCCATTTCTTCGACGGCGTCTTCAAAAGTTTCACTTTCATTTTCGCTATGATTATCGTCTTTTGTTTCATGTTTGAGTTCATTAATTGCTTCTTCATCTTGTGTACTTTCTTGTTTATTGCATAACGTTTCGTCCCTTTCATTCATTTCTTCATTTTCCCCTTCATTCAGTATTTCTGCTGACTTTGCTTCTTGCTCGGACGCCATTTTGAAATTAAAAGCGCGTGTTGCATTGTGGGAAAAAATACAGCCGCTGACCACTGAAGTGCACTAACATAATTTGCCGAGTAGGACTGTTAACGAGATCAGAAATTCGCAAAATATTTAAAACAAAGTGCTTTTGATCTCGTAGTTTTATCCTATTTTTTCATTAGCTGTTCTTTATACTAGACTAAAAATATTGTCAAAATGGTAAACAAGGATGTACCGTTGTGTGATCTTTTCCAATTATACAGGTAATGCAAAAATCCTTTTACTAATTTGTATTATTTTTGTTTGGCAGACGTGTGGCCTTTAATTTCTTACACGAGTTGAAGTTTGAGTTTAATTATTGTAATGATCACAATTATTCATTTTTTCTTGTTTTTCAGGTTTGGTAGTGGCCTTGAAATGTTCTTCTTGATATTTTACACGCCCATTGGTCTGGTGTTGGCTATTTTTCGTTTCTTTTTAGCGTTACAACTGCTATTAGTCCTTCTAGTCTTGAAAAAGACATGGCTTTTTACAAGGTGATTGAAAAAATAATAGCATGTTGAATAGATATATAGATACCCTTTTTTAAATAAGAGTCTTTGTCTTTTGTATTACTCTAACAGTAGAAGTGACAGAGAAAAGGTTTTTTATTGGGTGGAAACGTACATAGACATAACTTACAGTACATATGATATGTTACATGCATGTTACATGTAGGTGTTTACTGTAAGTCTGTTTCATAACTATATATCAATGCAAAAAGAGTTCACTTGAATCAAGTGCCAATTACTTAAAGTTATGTCTTCAGGGTGAGTGGTATAGTTTAACTTAAGATCAGTACCAAAAATTACTTACTACAAGTCCAGGTTCACTTTTTAAAACGAAGCACTAAAAATTGGTATCTGAGAACAAATTATTCACTTGGATCAAGTTAGAATTTACTACTTACCCAGTAATTAATTACTTTTTGCAGTGTACTATTGTTCTAGCTGTTTAGGTCTATTTCACCACAACTATTTGTTCTTGAGTGACTTGCACCCTGGAACTTTACATTGATATATAAGCACAAACATAAACCAGGTCTGTAATAGATAATAATAATCATATCTTCTCTGTATCTAGGTTATTATTAAAAGTTTGTTGTACAGTACTTGGCATCGTAGTGACATCTGAAGGAAAAGAGTATTTAGAGAGAGAAAGAATTAAGGTACATATAACCTAAGACACTAATTTAATCTGGATTTCATTTGCATGGATTTATGTTGGATTTCTTGTTTATAGATAATTATCAGCAATAATGTTACTATACTGGACAATGTTGCCATGGAAATAGTAGCTCCATGCATTATGGTAAGGTTCTTCATGGCTATAATGCTTGTCATTCATTCATTTGTTCATTTATCCATCTTTCTGTTCTTCCATTTCTTCATTCATTCATTACTTTGTCCATCCATCCATTCACTCATCAATCCATTTATTTATCCACCATTTTATACATCCATCAATCCATTCATTCATTCACTTGTTTCTTCATTCATTTGTTCATTCACACATCCATTCATCCACTCATTTGTTCATTCATTTCATCATTCATTCATTTAATTATTCCCTTATGGATTCTTTCTTTTATTCACTCTTTTATCCACCAATCTTTGTCTGTCCATCTATCAAACCATTCTTTTAAATTCATTTTAATATAAATCCTTTATTCCTCATGTCATATTTTCTATGTTTTCTTCAGCAAGAAAATAGAAGTGGATGTTTGTGGTTTATAGAAAGATGGCTACAAAATGGAACTGGTGGAGTTGAGATACGACAAGTTGATTTGGAAGAAAAAGTCCCTGGAATATTAGCAGCTGGTAGGCTTTTACATAAATATAATATAATTAGTAATACATAAAAATTCCTCATATGAGATAATATATGGAGAAATTAGGTGAATCTTGACAACCATTTTTATTGATCATTTCAGATCCCTCCATTTCGTTTTTGGCTTTACCTGAAGAAGCAACTACAAGTTCTAAAAGTGCTGGCCTTTTGAAATTTTCGTAAGTTTTATCATAGGATAGATTGATAACCTTTTGAAATTAAGCAATTTCAGTCCTACATAATTTTGTGTATGAGGAAACATGCATATTATATAATTTGATTATTGAAATCTTTAAATATTTCTTTATGTACAAGTCAAGGTTGTTATTGACAGTATCATTCAATGTGTATTTACCACCATTTTCTTTCAGAACCTGGCCATTTGGGATATCAGACACTGTTATCCCTGTAAGTATGTAAGACAATATCAAATTATACAAGCAAAAAGATAGTTTATATTACACTACAAAAATTACCATTTAAACAGTGCTTTGCTATGATTATATTTTAAGTAAACGTTTAGCTATAGAAATGTCCACTCCTGTTCCCATTTATATTCTAATGGCAAACTTAAGTTATATCTGATATATTTATCTCATCTTTTCTATCAGGCTGTCATCACCGCCAACAGACTTCCCTTTCCACCAGTGCATCATGTAAGTAACTTGATATGAAAATAATAACACAGTATCGTACTAATGTGCCACTATATGCATGACACATGCATTTCATACCCTTTTCACACTAATGGACAGACAAATCTTCTTGACATCTGGACAAATCATCTATTACTTTGTTCGACTAATATGGATTCAACTTTTTATCTCAAATTGTGTTAGGCCCTGTTTTCACACCAGCTAGGCCACTTGTCTGTCATAAGATGATTTGTCTGTCCAAACAATTTGTCCTTCTCCTAGACAGTCTTAATCCCTTATATTGTTATCTTAGTAATATAATACAAATATATGAGTGGCTGATCTGTATAAGATTTTATGCAAATCAGGCGAAATCTGTATGAGATTTACAGAACTCGTCACAGACGTGATTTCTTTTGTAAAATTCTCATTAATTATTCATGAATTTTATAAATATAATTATTGTTCTGCTAGTATCGTAGCAATATGCCATTTTGCATGATTTAGGCTGCATTCTTTTGTTATATTTTTAACATGTTCTCTCTTGTCTTGTTATTTTAGACTGTTTTTAGGAGCCATTGGCTATCTGAGTTGTTCTGGTTCTTCTTTGTTCCTTATACACACTTCCACATCAGGTACTTTACATGTATAAGATAATACTTTATTTTATTTTATTTTCACTTTATTTTATAAATTGCTCTATTTTTTCCTTCATGGCAGGTTTCTTCCGTCCGTCACTAAACAAGAAGATGAAACTCAAGAACAGTTCTGTCAAAATATAGAAAAGGTTTGAAAATATGGGATTCATTGCATACATGTATTAAACATTTTATTTGACTGTTGTTTTTGAGTGACTAGCTCATTTTTTCCTTTTGAAACTTTAGATTTAGTCAGTCACAAATTAATGCAAAAATACAAATAACAGTTTACACAATTGCAAATCCAAACACAAATCCAAATTCAGGTACAAAAGCGTTCTTTAAAATGGGTGATAAAATGTGATTCAGTAAGATGCAAAAGTTTTTTTTTCTGATTTTGCTCACATTACCATATTTGCCAGTATATATGTCAAACTTTCAACACAAAAATAATGACTTCAAAATTCAAATTTAAATATACAATACCGGTAAGGTATGCTTCTTTGAGTCAGTCAATTGCATAGAATCAGTACTCTTCGTCGCAATAGTCCCCTTCAAAGTTCCCTACACCATCCTAAAAGGTAGCCAGGCCTTTGCATCGAAGTGAGATGAACATTGAGCTTGCAGTGATAGAGACCTTTCAACACCTTACCAGACAATTCACTTGTCTTTATCATTGCAAGCTCAACATCCGTCTTGCTTTGATGCAAAGGCCCGAAACCTTTCAAGATGGTGCAGGGAACTGTGAAGGGGAATATTCTCAGATAGAAATTACTATTTTTGTTTGTGTTTGTTTAGGATATTGCTTGTACTTTGGGTGTTAGAACCACATCATACACATCTATTAATAAAGCTGTTTTAGAAATCAAGTTAAGGAGAGTAGAAGGTAAGAGGTTTTTGTTTATTTTATTCATAAAACATTTTGATATGATATCCATCATTAATCCATCCATCCATCCATCCATATTCCATTTATTCATTCATTCACCCTGGATTATTAATTCATATATTAAGTCAGTTATTTATCCATTTATATATCTATTCATTCATTCATTCATTCATTCATTCATCCATTCATTCATTCATTCATTCATTCATTCATTCATTCATTTTATTGTTTTTCTTAGAATTATCAAGTCAGTCACAAAATCAGATAAGAGCATCAACAAGTACCTCTTCTACAAGACCCACACAACCTCAAACATCCAACAGCCCTGGTCAAGATACTCGTCTCAATAAAATGGCATCGCAAGTCAAAGAAGTTTTACCACAAGTTCCTCTAGTGGCAATAAAAAAGGACTTAGGTGGGATATTATCACCTTGAAATACAATTGTTTTGAACAGAATTACCAGCAGATCTCAGCAATTCTGAGGATGACAATCATCTAAAATACTTCTAACCTAATTTCACAACTTTTATTTTGCCCAAGTATATAGTACAGTTTTATCAAACATTTTATCAACAAATAAATTTGTAATGACAATTTGATTAAATTAGTCTTTACTATTTACTAAATCATTATTATTATTATTATTATTATTATTATTATTATTATTATTGTTGTTGTTGTTATTTTGTTGCTTTTTGTCATTCATTTATTCATCATTGAGTTTTTCATCCATCCACTCATTTGCTCATCCATCAATTCTTTCATTCATATTTTCTTTCATTCATTCATCCATCCACTCTTTCATTCAGTCACCCATTCATTAAATCATTAAATCATTCAATCATTCATCCATTCTTTCATTCATTCATCCATCAATTCATTTATCTATTCATTCATCCAGAATTAATCATGAATTTATTTATTCATGAATTTATTCAATACCATTCATTCATCCATTTTTCATTTATTCATTCATTCATTCATTCTCTCATTCTAAGTTTTTAACTAGGCAAGTATGTAAGTAAGTTTATGATTCAATTTCCAGCTACAACACGCTGTGTGGATACAACTATTACTAATGTTATAGAAGGAAGAGTGTCATATATTCCAGAGGACTCAACACCAAAACCATCTAATTCAATCAAACCTTCAACTTCAAAATCTCCTGTAAGAACATAATAATGATGGTGATGATGATAATAATACTATATTTAGATGTGTGATAATGATGTTGATAATGATATTGATGATGATGATATAGATAATTATGATGATAGTGATAATGTTGATGATAATGATAATTATGATGATGATATATCTATAGATGATGATGATGATGTAGATGATGATAATGATGATGATAACGATAATTATGATGATGATGTTATAGATGATTATAATGATGATGTATAGATAAGTGTTGATAATAATGATGAGTGGGATGATGAAACGTTTATGATTTATTATGATACAGCTGGTTTTTAACTATGATAATACTGATGGCAAAGATGACTATGATGATGGTAATGTTGATCATAATATTGATAATGATGCTGAAAATTGAAAATGGTGCTGAATGATAAAAAAATAATAAAATAACTATTCAAAGTCTTTTGAATATGCCCTAGGGAATTAAGAATAATTTATGTAAATGAGGTATATATAAAGGGAAGCATAAATCCCTCAGTGCCACTTCATACAAATTGACGGGAAGAGTGAGAGATTATTACCCACCCACCCAGCCCTCGGGCAAGCGGGATCAATTCAAGTAACATATACCACTCTGATCTGGGTTACCTTTGACTGGTCCCAGGCCAGAGTGGATATCCCATACTTCATTAATATTAAAATAAATATAGCAGAATATTATACTATTATTACAATAATTCTGCTCATGGTTATGGTTATGGTAATTACATTGAGATTATCTTTTGTCTAGTCACCACCCAAAGCCTCCAATGCTGCTGCCTCCTTTTCACCATCGTCAGAAAAGAGACAACAGTCATTTGAAGAGAGGAAAAGAAATATGATAGAGGAAGCGAGAAGGTGAGTCTAATATGATAAACAGGTTCCCATTTAAATCTGTACTTTCCCATTTAAATCTGTACTTATGCAAATTGTGTTGATGTGTGCTAAACACGCAGATCAACCAATCAGAGTATATTATTTCTGAAGTGAACTTCTCTGATTGGTTGATCAGTACAGATTTAAATGTGAAAGTACAGTCAGATTTAAATGGGAACCTGTTTATTTCTAAAAACTAAAACTGCAATTAGTAGAGGACACAATGGAAGACACAGTGTACAAAGTCATATAATGACAGTTTACAGTAAGGTTACTTGAACTGTGAACACTGAGTTTTTATTAGAGTAGGTTTGAGGCCACTATGAGTTTTTTTGTTACTTTTTTAACCCACATTCCATGAGCGAATAGATTAGAAATAACATTTATTATGAACACTTAGAGTATTCGAACTCACTGCTTCATTTTTAGAGGTTTTGAAGCATTAGATGATTCAGAAAGTAATAATATGAAAAAAGTCAGGTGTTCACAGTTCAAGTATCCTCACTGTGTCCGTAATATAAATATATTGTATTCTTTGTTAGCTTTATTCTGTCATGCAATTTATTGTCTTAATTTTCAAAATTGTTTACAGTTTTCATGAGTACTTTTATTGCAAATATTTTAGAAAATTGTATTTTTTTTATCTTTCTTGTAGGATAAATAAAAGTTACTCATTCATCAATAGCATATTACTTACAATGTTTTAAAACTATTTTCAGGAGATACATTGCCAAGAATGGATTGTAGAAAAATGATATGTGAGATATATTTAGAAGAAGATTACCTGAAAGATGTAGAGAACTTTTAAACTTAGTGAAGGCACTAGGGTAAACCTGTGAAACAAATTATACTTAGTCAAAGTGTAATAATCAAATAGCTACAAAAGACAACAATGAAATTGGACATTTGCATGATGACGTCATTTTACTACCAGTTCCAGAATGTATTATGAATTTTCTTTGTTATTCAGATTTGTATTTCATCTTGAGAATACTAGAACAATAGACCTCTTTACCTTCATATGCAAATTGCCCATTTCAGACCACGTGTCATTCCCTTGAGAATTGTTCTTTTATGATGAATAAGTACTTATTGACTGAGTGGGAGAGCCGTACGGGAAAATATTTGGCTCGCGGTCATGACGTACGGAACGAGCGCAGCGAGGTCCGTACAAATGACCAAGAGCCAAATATTTTCCCGTACGGCCCGACCTAACTCAGTCAATAAATTTTTTATCATATGACCCGTATTTTGCCCGGCGCGCGCCATTTTTGTTGTGGTGTTTCGAGTAGTGGGTCCGTATGTGTTTGTATGGACCAGGTGAAAAAAGCCGTACGGACCCCATCACGTGACTTTTTTCCGAAGGTTTTCTTAAGAGCGCGCGCTGGGCAAAATACGGGTCATATGATAATGTGTTATATCATTTAAATGTTAGAGAAACAGTTCCCAAGGGTAGCATCACATGATCTAAAATGGGACAACAAACAAGCAAGGTATAGAGGTCTATTGACACTAATTATAAAACAAAAGAAATCAGACAAAGTATTCTGGAACTGGTAGTATATAATGCTATAATGCCAATGACCTATTGGAGACTACTAAGATGCATTAGTCTACTAGCACTGGTTTTGTGCATTCACTCTAATATAATCTTTTAGAGAAAGTATACTTGGAATAGCAAATTCTCTGACATGTTGACTTTTGAGTTAACACTCATCCCCCTTACAGTACAGCTACTGAAAATGATTATCCAATCACGATTGAGAATATAAACAATAGAATCTCAAATATCTGACTTTTCTGCTTAAAGTGCTAATAATTTTCATTATATGTGAACGGAATAGATCAAGATTGAATAAGAAACATCTTAGCCTGTGAGAACCATCTACAATTTATTTGTTTGATTTAAAAAAATATTTATTTTGAAATTTGTTTGAGTGGCCCCAGTTTCAGTAGTCGTACTGTAAAAATTAATGTTTCTGAAACTGTCACTGACACTGTCACTCTGCCAGTACAACATTGTTTTGAGGAGTGAGTGAGGCATAAAAATAAACTTAATAAATACAATATTGATAAAATGATAAATTATATCATGGTTTTGTTGTAACTGATTATTAATTTGTGCAACAGCAAAGCAAAGTCAATAAAATGTGAAAAATGTACCCTATCAGTGTCATGATACTTGTGCTTTGGGATTCCTGTGTAACAAGTAATTCATGTACCACAGGTAACCCAACAGTTTATTCCAGCAATGACAAAACTAGACCTACAGTTATTCAATTGATTTGGTGTATGTCAATACTTCTTCATTACCCTAAAACCTTTTTCAATTACAATTTCATCTTGAAGAGTGCACTCCTTATATCCTATAAACACAAAACTAACAATGTCTTGTCTAGTTGCATTATTTTGTACAAGCTTGTAGATATCACTAGAGCCCAACATAGCATGTAACTATTAGAGCAGATTTTGTATGTGCGTGCCTTGCCGCGACCGTGATGTTTCTGTTCAGCATTTGACGTGCCTTGACCGCGTTCGTGCCGTAAGCTTTTCACAGTCATACGAAATATGCTCTATATCCTTCATTGTAATGCGTATTGCTTGGTTCATGCCTGGGTGAATTCTTAGTTAGACAATAACCAATTCAAATAATTGATAACTTGGAATGGTCTTCATTAACTGGCTGTGAAACACTATTTAGTGTATCACTCTTTAATACACTATAATTCCATTGTGTTCTTTTGTTGTTATTTGACTATTACACTTTAACTAATACACTTTCAGTTTCACAGGTTAATGAAAACCACTCTAATACTATTATTCCCTAAATAGTAGCTGTTCCAAGGAATCATGGCGTGTACTCTAGCCTATAATCTTCACTTCTTCCTAGTGTTTTATCTCCTATTTTGTTCTTTTTTGTATAAAACAAAACCAAAATACATCAATCCAAATACAAAACCACCCACATGTGCTGCATGTCCAACACCATCAACAGAATAAGCCACAAGGCTCCCTAGCAACCCTTTATCATTTACTGTGGCGCCTAGCAACATCCTAATGTCTTCATATATAACAAGACTTGTAAATAACAACACTGATATTTGATGCAGCGTTTCCGCATCAAAGAGTGGGTTTGGTTGTCTTATTTTGTCCATTAATGAAGTAATGTTATAACAAGCTTGTATAGCCATTAATGATGACAAAGCTGCACTACATCCCACACACGGCCTCCATGCGTTCACATGGGAAAATATGTTCGATAGAGCACTTCTTTGCCAGTTGTGTAAGTGGGACACAAAAGTTTCTCCAAACATTTTCCAGGTTTTGGGTGAAGGGACAATGTTTTCCCATCGTATTTTCTGGTAAATATACAAAGAAAATTGAGCAGCACAGCCTGCAATGCCTCCTCCAAAGAATGCTGTTAGCATATGACGGCGGCCGTATGCAACATGTACTGTATATCCACAGTTAAGAAGGACTGACATGTTACTAGTGAAGTGGTCTACACCTGCAAAAAGAGATATTTAAAATATTTGGTAAAATTAATGAACTTATCAAACAACCAATCCATTAATCAATCAATCAACCAGTTGATCATCCTCGGGAACCCAGGGGTATTCCTCTGTCGCTCGTTTCTCGCTTCCACAACATATACCCCTGGGAACGTAGTCTGTTGGAGCTTGTTTCGGAAGTCAAAATTCAGCTCTTTCCTGATTGGTCGACCTTATTAGGTCGACCAATAAAAATCAAGATAACCATTCAAAGAATGTCATTAAATAAGTTTGAATTTTGACTTCCGGAACAAGCTCCAACAGACTACGTTCCCAGGGGTATATGTTGTGGAAGCGAGAAATGAGCGACAGAAGAATACCCCTGGGTTCCCGAGGATGCCAGTTGATCAATCAATCAGTTAATCAATCAACCAGTTGATCAATCAATCAGTTAATCAATTAATCAAACAACCAATTTGAAACAATCATTAAACCAGAGTCGATCAAATTATCAATCAATCATTCAATCTGATGCAATCAATCAATCAAACAATAAACCAAACGATCAATCACTCAGTTAATCAATCAATCAATAAACCAATCGATCAATCAATCAGTTAATCAATCAATCAATGAACCAATTGATCAATCAATCAATTAATCGATCAATCAATAAACCAATCGATCAATCAATCAGTTAATCAATCAATCAATGAACCAGTCGATCAATCAACAATCATTCGGTCATTGAATATTATGCAATAAATTAACCAATCAATCAATCTACTAATCAATTAATCAATCAAAAAAACAGTCCATCAATCAATCAATCAACAATTATTCGGTCATTGAATCTATGATGTAATGGATAAACCAATCAGTCAATCACTACACTTCATCAAATCTATCAACCAACCAACCAACCAGTGAGCAAATCTCTAACAAAAAACACTTGATTCTCACCTGCATGGTTAAACAGACAAGTAACACAAGTGTGAAGGCGTCCTTTCAGAAGATTTTTAGACGAAAACGAAAAGTGTCTGTTTAGAGTCTTCTCGCTCATGTTAAAAGGAAAGCCTAGCTTCTGAAGAGAGCCAATGGCCGTATCTGGAGACATTCGTGATGCTATACATGGTACATTTAACCCTACTAAACCGCTCAGAGTTAAAACAGGCTGTACAAACTCTCTAGAAGGACTATGTCCCATCTTAGATCTACAGAAAAAATCAGGGTAAAAATAAAATTAAAAGATGTTCGCAAAAACACAGGGTAACCAAAAAGCACTAGAACTAGTTCATCTCGGTCTTCCTCTAGGAACGCCTAACATATTTGGTACAACATCACGAGATTGAGTTGAATATCGAGTTCAAACATATTGTTAGATATGTAACTTTTCAACTTTAATTGATGATTTTACGGAGTTAATATGGACGCCTGTGGACCCGATGAACAACAGCTCATAAGAGAACACAGTACAAGCCATGCAAGTGTGAATGCGTCTGTTTACAGGGTTTACACAAGGCGATGGTATATGCTAGCCGTGTTGTGTCTCCTCAACTTTTCCAATGCAATGGTAATAGATAGATATAATTATTAATACGTATTGTTTAAGTCGTATAGACTTTAGTCTAGTTAGCATTTATGTTAAGTCAAGTACTACAAAGAAGTACGGAAATGTTATTTTCAGTTGAACTTGATATAGCTCTGTTAGAGTTCACGATGGAACGAAACTGCTAGATTGTGCTGATTGTGATTGTGATTAAATGAAAACAAATATTATAGTATAGGAAATCGCACAATCTTGGGTACAATTCGTAATTAATAGGTACGAGTTTTGACGGGGGGGGGGGGGGGGGGGGGGAGGGTATTCCCTTTGTCCAAGTGGTAGGGGTGATCGCGGAGGTTTTGAAAATGACTTCTAAAAGGTACGCACAGGTACAAGTAAAGCAGAGTAAAAATGACCCTTACAACTGATTTTTGAGAGAAAAATCTAAAAGGACCCTAAAAGGTACGCACAGGAAATATTTTAACCCTAAAAGGTACGCCGATCACCCCTACCACTTGGATAAAGGGAGTACCCTACCCCTCGGGCTTTCGAGCCTTTTAGGCGAGTCCATTTTTGATAACTTTTAAAACATCCAGAGTATCTATTATAATTACAAACTGTACGAGTAGATTGTGCATATTATATTTATAATATACTGCAAAAGTTAATTTGTTACTCTGCAGAGTACAATTTACGATTTACTTGTACTCCTCTCGCCCATTCAAAACCAAGTAATTTTGTCCCGGGGGGGGGGGGGGGGGGGGGTACTCCCTTTGTCCAAGTGGTAGGGGTGATCTGCGAAGGTTTTGAAAATGACCCCTAAAAGGTATGCACAGATATAAATAACTGATAAAGCCTTGTCAATTTCTACCCCAACAAAGCAACAAAACAGTGTAAAAATGGCTCTTACAGATACGAAATCATGTTACATAACTGATTTTTGAGCCAGAACCCTAAAAGGACCCTAAAAGGTACGCACAGGAAATATTTTTACCCTAAAAGGTACGCCGATCACCCTAACACTTGGACAAAGGGAGTACACCCCCTGGAATTTTGTACATTATGGATATAGATAATTTGATGTTGCTCTTTGCAGATATGGATTTCTTTTGCTCCTGTCGCCGACTATTCATCAGTATACTACAATCGATCAATAAATGATATCGATTGGTTATCTATCATATTTCTTGTTGTTTGTTTTCTGTTTGGTCTTTGTGCTTCATGGGTACTGGATACACTTGGACTCAGAGCTGGGGTGAGATACTACTTATTTATAATTTACCTAAAAGAAAACATTCCAGACATATTTTTTTAGTGTTTAAAGTTTCCTTAGTTTCACTGTCATCAATTTTGTGCATTTTGATTCCACATCATAGAGATATTGATGAGAAACAAGTAAAGAAAACAGCAATATATTGAAAGAGGAAAAAAAGTGGAAAGAAAGTTGAAATTTAAATGAAAAAAGGGGAAAAGAAAAAATAGCAAAAAGAAAGTGCTCCAGTGGAAAAGCAATAGGAAGAATTGACTGCAAGAGAGTAATGAATGAATGAATGGATGGATGATTGAATGAATAATTGATCAAATAAATGAAAAGTGAATGAAGGATGAATGACAGTGAGACAACATTTTATTTGGTTCCTTTAATATGGAGAATATTTAAATAATAATATAAAAAATAGACTAGAATAAGAATGAATGGGTGAAATGAATGGATTAACGACTGAATGAATGAATGGATAAATAAATGAATGATTGAATGAATGAATAATTGAATGTATGGTTAAATGATGAATGAATAAATTAAAGATTAAATGAATGGATGGAGAAATGAATGATGGAATGGATGGTTGAATGAATTAAAGAATGAATCAATGGATAAATAAATGAATAAATTAGCAAATAAAGGGATGCATGAATGAATGAACGAACCAATTATAGTTGTGTTGGTTTAATAAATAATGATTGACTTGTGAATGGACGAACAACTCATTACTATTTTATCCAAACTTCAATGACTAAGCCACAGCTTTTGTTCAATATCAGGTTCTTGTTGGTGCTTGGCTAAATGCTGTCGGAGCAGCTGTACGTGTACTAAGTGGACTATGGTTTGTCCCTACAGAGTACAAGTTTGAAGTTGTAATGATAGGCCAGACTATTGCCTCACTTGCTCAACCATTTGTATTGAGTTCACCAACAAAACTAGCAGCTTTATGGTTTGGCTCAAATGAAAGAGCAACTGCTAATATGTTTGCATCATTGTGTAAGTATAAAATAACATAGTTGCAATATATTATTAGATATTTAATATGTAGATGAGGCATGATCGTCTGGGGTAGTGTAGTCTTGAGTGGTGTTGATGTCTGTTTTTTTGACATGTGAGCGGAAGTCATCTAAAACAACACCACCCTGGACGATCATGCCTCATCTAATCGATTACACCTGGGATCAGACCATTCACTCTTATTAGATATTTATTTATGTCAGAAGGCTAAAGTGTATCTCTCATATAAAGTATTTTCCAGTATTTTACTTTATTGAAATGAATAATATTTAATAATATTGATACTAACTAATATGGACTGGCTTTGGTGCTATACATGGCAAACACTGCATATATAAGTCTCATATCTCATTCTTATATTCATACGCAGCTAATCCACTTGGCGTACTAGTTGCCAATGCTGTTGCACCTGTTATAGTAGCAAATGAAGACAAAATACCACTCATGGTAAGTATAGTTAATATCAATATATTAATAATTATATATATAATATATATGTAATATTATATATACAATATGAGCGGCCGATCTGTATCCGATATACAACGGCGAGTCGAAGACGAGCCGTTGTATATCGGATACAGATCGGACACGAATATTGTATAGAACTTATGAAAGTCCAACGTTAGTTCTTTCATATTTTACTAAAATTGTCAAGATAAATGTAAATCTGGCCGAGAAAATTCAAGTTGAAACTTATGCAAATCAGGACGAAATCTGTATGAGATTTACAAACTCCGTCACGGACGTGAATTCTTTTGTCAATTGCTCATTAATTATTCATGAATTTTATAAATATATATACTGTGTACTCATAGCAGTACTGAAAATATAGAAAAATATTAATAAAAATATATTTGTAAAATATAATGAAACTAATACAAAAAAGTGTTATTTCACGACGTTTTGGAGTCATACTGACACAAAAGTGTTCTTGTAAATTATTCATAGGTTTATCATTTATATTATTCTCTTAATTACTGTCATGCTTTTATACAATTACATTGACCTGATGATGGCGTCAGTATGAATCTGAAACGTCGTGAAATAAAACTTTTTTGTATTAGTTTCATTTTAGTTTGCTTTACTAAATCATTTGTAAAATAATATTTATAATAAAAGAAATGTGAAAAAAGCATAATTTTTGTGTAGTATTGCAGTGTTGTATTGTAGTGTTAATCAGAATTGGATTGTACATTATAAAATATTTGAGATACTACGCATGCTCTGATTGGCTGGCTACCATTGTTATATCAGATGACAGAGACATGCTCAATAAAAAAGTTTTTCATAAAAGCAATACAAAAACAACACTTTTGTCTTTAATTACTGTAATATACACACTCTTGTAGCTATAGAGCACTCCAGAAGTCAAAGAAACAATTGGCTTCACCTCAGTCCTTATGATAATTAGAGCTATAGCTATAGAGCACTCCAGAAGTCAAAGAAACAATTGGCTTCACCTCAGTCCTTATGATAATTAGAGCTATAGCTATAGAGCACTCCAGAAGTCAAAGAAACAATTGGCTTCACCTCAGTCCTTATGATAATTAGAGCTATAGCTATAGAGCACTCCAGAAGTCAAAGAAACAATTGGCTTCACCTCAGTCCTTATGATAATTAGAGCTATAGCTATAGAGCACTCCAGAAGTCAAAGAAACAATTGGCTTCACCTCAGTCCTTATGATAATTAGAGCTATAGCTATAGAGCACTCCAGAAGTCAAAGAAACAATTGGCTTCACCTCAGTCCTTATGATAATTAGAGCTATAGCTATAGAGCACTCCAGAAGTCAAAGAAACAATTGGCTTCACCTCAGTCCTTATGATAATTAGAGCTATAGCTATAGAGCACTCCAGAAGTCAAAGAAACAATTGGCTTCACCTCAGTCCTTATGATAATTAGAGCTATAGCTATAGAGCACTCCAGAAGTCAAAGAAACAATTGGCTTCACCTCAGTCCTTATGATAATTAGAGCTATAGCTATAGAGCACTCCAGAAGTCAAAGAAACAATTGGCTTCACCTCAGTCCTTATGATAATTAGAGCTATAGTTATAGAGCACTCCAGAAGTCAAAGAAACAATTGGCTTCACCTCAGTCCTTATGATAATTAGAGCTATAGCTATAGAGCACTCCAGAAGTCAAAGAAACAATTGGCTTCACCTCAGTCCTTATGATAATTAGAGCTATAGCTATAGAGCACTCCAGAAGTCAGAAACAATTGGCTTCACCTCAGTCCTTATGATAATTAGAGCTATAGCTATAGAGCACTCCAGAAGTCAAAGAAACAATTGGCTTCACCTCAGTCCTTATGATAATTAGAGCTATAGCTATAGAGCACTCCAGAAGTCAAAGAAACAATTGGCTTCACCTCAGTCCTTATGATAATTAGAGCTATAGCTATAGAGCACTCCAGAAGTCAAAGAAACAATTGGCTTGGCCTCAGTCCTTATGATAATTAGAGCTATAGCTATAGAGCACTCCAGAAGTCAAAGAAACAATTGGCTTCACCTCAGTCCTTATGATAATTAGAGCTATAGCTATAGAGCACTCCAGAAGTCAAAGAAACAATTGGCTTCACCTCAGTCCTTATGATAATTAGAGCTATAGCTATAGGGCACTCCAGAAGTCAAAGAAACAATTGGCTTCACCTCAGTCCTTATGATAATTAGAGCTATAGCTATAGAGCACTCCAGAAGTCAAAGAAACAATTGGCTTCACCTCAGTCCTTATGATAATTTTCACAATTAAGACAGTATAAGCTTGCAATTATTTGACATAATTTGTATTTATATTTTATTTTTCCTAGTTGGAGATGTTTGCAATTCCAGCAGCTATTGGTGTTTTCATGGCAACATTTGGTTTTTGCAGCAGTGCCCCTCCCACCCCTCCCTCAGCATCAGCTGCCTTTAGATCAGAACCTTTCTTCTCAGGGCTTAAAACTGTGAGTTAATAATTCTATCATCAATTGATGATTATCATAATTATTATTGTTATTAATGTTGTTATTATTTTTACTTGATAATTACACCACAGAGCATCAAAACATTGTCTTCAATAATTATATAATTCATAGTTTGCTTATAAATTTTAAGATCTTTTTGTGTTTATTATTGTCATCATCATATCATTATTATATTAATAAAAATGTCATCATAATCATCATCATTACAACCATCATCTTTTCATCAGACAATGGTACCAATTGCAATCATAATATTTCAAGGCAGGCCTAAAAATATATAAATTTTGAAAAACAAAAAAACTGTAATCAAGTAAATACTCAAAATTATTTAAAAGAAAAACCAACGCAGATAATTCGACGTTCTGATGGCATCCTGGCATCATTATCAAGAACTTTATTAGGAAATTTGCATACAGAAGAATTATAAACAGAGCTTTAAGTTGCATGTGTCTATTGTTCACCTTAGGACATGTGGGAATTCAAATGAACACCTTAGCCCTAATTGAGTCTGTTTGTATATTTAGACTTGGATTGTTCTTCTTAATTAAGAGCATTTCATATATCAAACAGTCCATTTTTCCTTGGCATTTTTTGAGGGCTAGTATCATGTTTTGTTTGAATATGTCTGTGTACACGTATGATTATGATCGTCGCGGAGAAATAAGCAATTTATGCAATTGCAATTATAGAAGCCCGAAAAAAATTTGGGACTTCAATGGGATTATGAATATGTCTACAAATTTTGAATATGTCTACAAATGGATGATGAACTGCGACAATGTTCTTCAATTCACTGAAACTCAAAATTATAACTGTGCATTGCATTATTGATTGTAATAATGTTTTGCTTGTGTCCAGGTTCTAACCAACAAGTCATACCTAGTACTCATGTTTGCTTTTGGTTGTGGTATTGGCTTGTTTTCCTGCCTCTCAACTCTTCTTGAACAAGTTATTTGCCCTCATGGATATGATGATGTAAGTATTTTTTCATATTTCACTGGTTTGAATCCCATTGAAGTCCTCATAAAATTATTTGATACAATTGCAAGTTTGTGTCAATAACAACAGTATAATATTGTTTTAAGGGGGGGGGGGGGGGTGGGGTTGGCAAAATCACCTGTTGTCTTTTCCAAATGTCATGCAACCCCACCCCCTTCCTTGTTGGTAAAAAATACCATAACCCCCCTATCTTTGCCCAGTTTATTACTAAAGCTGCATAGAATTAGTGATAACCCCCCCCCCCCTATATAGCTTCCGAAAATAACATGACCCCCCTCAATATTGCTGACCCCCCCCCCATAAACTAATAAATGAAAGCCCCCTCAAGGCCCATTTGACATTAACCTAGGGAGTTGTAAGGTGATGTCATTCAAGTTAAGGCCCGGGCAAACAGCTTCAATATTTGCTTCGACATCCATTCGATTTTGTTGAAAGCCTTTTGCCACCCCATTTCAACATTGTCATTGAAACCGTTTAAGAGTTACCACCTTAAAATTGGATCCACCACTGCCCCTAATCCCCATCATCATGTTTTTTTCTTTTACAGAAAATGGCTGGTATTGCAGGAGCTGTTCTTATTAGTTGTGGGCTGCTTGGAGGTGCCATAACGGGATGGTATGTGGATAAAACCAAGCAGTTTGAATTAACAGCAAAAGTGTCATATGGTATGGCAGCCATAGCTTGTGTCTTCTTTGCTCTGGTAAGTCCTCAAAACAGTAAAAATTACAGCACCTTTTATAATACAGTGACATATTTTGTTATGGTTTTGCCAACCATTGTTATTAGAACAAAGAAAATTAAAAAATCTATTGTTGAAATAGTTGGCAAATTAATATCGCAATACTAACACTGACGTTCAAGATGACAAAGGCGGTTTACAATGCCGCCAATCAAGAATAATCAGTTTGTACCAGCTTACATTTTATTGGTGGCAGTTAAAGAATGCCTTTAACTGTCTTTAGTAATGTCTGATCTAGCAATTAAGTTTTATTTTATTTTATAAATATAGTGTTTCCGCTCTAGTATTTATACGTCTAATATATATACTTTATTTTAGATTACCAAGTATCCTAACAAGGAAGCCTTAGTACTTGTAGCGTCTGGTATATTTGGATTCTTTGCATTTGCATTAATGCCAGTCTGTCTAGAGCTGGGTGTGGAATGTACATACCCAGTTGCCGAGGCAACTAGCGCTGGCTTACAATGGATGATGGGGTAAGTACTTCTAATATGTAAACCAGACACCCATTTAGTGACCGCACCCTTACTTGGGGGAGAGGGGGAGGGGGGGGGGGGGGGGGGGGGGCTTCCTTTGTCTAATGACCCCTAAAAAGTAAAAGAACTGATAAAGCCTTGTTGATTTTAACCTCTAAAATGTTCAACTGTGAGATGTTCTTGGCAGTTAAGCTTATTTTTAGTAACAAAGGAAACTAAAAATGACCATATGGAATCAAGGAACATTATAGTCTTGTGAGCCAGAACACAAAAGGTACCCACAGGACATAATTTCAACCTTAGATTGTGTGCCCATCACTCCCTACCACTTGTACAAAGGGAGTTCTCCGAGGGGAAATTTTTCTCTGACCTATAAAATGTTTTGTCTGTAATTTGACTGTAATTTGGTTCTATCAACCTACCACTTGGACAAGGGTAGGCTCCTCCGCAGGCAACTCTTTTCCGATCGATTATTTCCGTTTTGGGCTTCCTGTGTTAACTATATGGTAGGACGCGAGTAGACTGGAAGCTAATAAGAGGATTAGGAGTTGACACAGGAAGCCCAAAAATCCGAAAAATTGAAAAATCTGATAACTTGGGAGGGATGCCTGCGGAGGAGGCTAGGACAAAGGGAGTTCTTCCCAGATTATTTTATTTAAAACGTTTGACTGCAATTAATTGGCTTTAATTTGGTTCTAAATTCTTATTTACTTGTTTCCCATCAATAGCCAATTATTTGGAATTATTCTCATCATCGCATGCCAGGAATTAGCTCAACCAAAAACTGAAAAAGAACTTCCACACGCCAAGTGTCGTAAAAGTGTTCAACAAGACTCTAAAATCCAAGATCTAACATATTCAATGTACTCAATGACTGTTGTTGCAGTTTTTGTCTCTGTTATGTTCATCATTTTCTTTAAACCACGATTACATCGGCTAAAGTTAGAAAGTGAAAATGCTGCTACAGGACCACATGGAAGCATTCCCTCGTTAACTTCTTGAATACATTTACAGACTGTGCGACTACTGAAACCGGGGCCACCCAAACAATTTCCAAAATAAATAGTTTTTGAGATCAAACATAATAATTGTAGCGAGTACTCGTAGGCTAAGATGTTTCTTATTCAATCTTGCTCAATTTCGTTCAAAATAATGAAAATTATTAGCATTTTAATCCGAAAAAAGCCAAACATTTGTAGAAATTCTATTGTTCATATTCTCAATTGTTTTGGTGGCCCTGGTTTCAGTAGTTGCACTGTAACATCGATTGAGATATAACACAGTCTCGATTTGACTGAGTCACATAGTTGTTAAATAGAAATGATTCGATAAATGCATTAGAGAAAAAGTGGACAGGAAATAATGACAGAAAAATCGTTGAAGTTGGATTGGAGCAAGTGAAACTCAACTTCTTCTGACAAAATATATCAACTTGACTTGATATAAGCAATTCATTATTATTCTAAAATATAATACACATCCTGATTGGCCAAGATATTCAATTGATGTGTGAAATATCTATAGTCTTATTAAAGAGATATATTGTCAAAACAATTTGAAAAATTAAATTTCTAGCATTGAATTTATGAAAGAGAAAATAAGAATTAATATGTAGCTCTATACAATTATACATATAATAAAACCATGATTACCTCGGTATCCATTATTTCCAGAGGGAAGTTTAAGGTTTAACAACCGTCTGAAGGAGGAATATTTAGTTTAAATATCCCTCATGAATATATATATGAGGGAAGTGTAGTGTAAATATTCTTCAAGAATATAATCATGAGAGATATTTAGTCTAAATATTCCTCATGATTTTATTCATGAGGGACGATGGTAGTCTAAATATCACTCATGATTATGAGGCATGTTCCCTCATCTAACAATCACCACAGGGAACCCGACTTTTGGTTGCTTTGCTTAAAAAAAATTGCATAGCTTTTCTGGGTTCCCTGTGCAATCACCAGGACCATTGCAGGATTGCATCAACCAAGATTTTTGTATTTGCTGTGAAGCAGGAAATAATTTTCAGTCTTTTTATCAATTTTTTTTATAAATATTGACTCTTAAATACACCACTTTTAAGTAAAAAAAAAAAAAGTACAAAACTATATCTTTATTAGATCTATTAAAATAAACACTACTAATATATTATACATATAAAAATATTTCAGTCTTTCACTTAATATCCTGTTACATGCATATTTACATATCAACATGTTCTTTTTATCATTTCCTATGCTCCTCGAGAGGATAGCACTTTTCTTACCACTGCCCCTCCCAGGGGGGAGGGCTAAGGGGTGAAAGTATCAGATATGCTCATCAGAATTTCAAAAAGAACCCTTCAAATATACCAGAAGTCCTTACAAAAGGGCATGACATGGATGATTTTTTACTTCTAAGCTAAGAGATACGACTTAAAAACATAAAATGAAAAGCATGACTGTATACAAAACTTAAGCCCTGTCCACACTAATACGTTTGTTTCAATGCCTTTTCGTTTGATCTGAAAACTCATCAATCGATTTGTGTCCACACTACTGTTTTGCTTTTCGACCTTCCACACCAATACGCTCAAAAATGATCGAAACAATGGTGTGGTGTATGTTTGACAATGTGTGCATGCTCAAGTGGTACATATGACATGAGCGCTTTCATTTCTATACGTTTTCGACCGTCCACACTGATAGGATATGTATGCATTTTCATTTTGATCCCTCCTTTCGAGGGCGTTTTCACATCAATGCAGTTTCGATGATACGCTTAGCATACTAGTGTGGATGGAAGGCCTGAACGGATCAAAATGTATGCGTTTTCAATTTAAAACGCACTAGTGTGGATAGCGCCTTAGCAATTTGCTCTTCCTTTTTTGATATCCAAAAGATACCAAGAAATCTTGGATTCTAAATTTTAATAACCTAAAAGATTGTGAATCACTTATTACCCCTTTAGAGATATATGGAGCATATCCGATACTTTTACCGTGTACCCTCCCCCAGGTTGCCCCTTGACTTACTAGTCTCTTGTACCTACCAGCTGAGTTGACCTTCAGAACAAACACAAGGTCAACCAATCAGAATTGAGAATTCAACATCATATTTCAATAAGCATTTCCCATTATTCTGCCAACAGAATTTATGAAATACGAGTTCTTCCTTCTTTAAATTAATTGTGAACACTAGTCAAACTCATGGTGGGATTATATTTCAATCAACAAGAAAAGTCTACATTGTATACTCGGAAAAAGCTCAAAAATTGCTAACCAAAAATAGTGACCCATAATTCCTTTCGGGGAAGGCGATCAACTCAGCTGGTACTTGTGAAAAACTCTAGTATTCTTTTTCAACATGAAAATGAGACTAACTGGACAATATCTGGTTGCTATATTAGATTGCAGTCTCATCTATTTCATCATGTTCAAAGTTTGCTTTTCAAAAATTAGGTAGAAATGTTTTACATATACACCTATTTAATACAATAGTTGTCAATCAAAGGTACAGTCCACACTCTCAGCCTGCAAAGGATGTTGGCAATTTGAACATAATATTTTGATTTATTACAAGTTTGTAAAATAAATGTTTGTTTCATCATCTACCACTGCAACAACTTGTTATGGACAAATAACACAAACACATCCAACTATAATATGCTTTAAAAAATCGATAACAAGAGAAGAAATGCCGACATCCTTTGCAGGCTTCAGAGTGTGGAATGTAGCTTTGATAAAAACGATTTTTTTCTATATAATTATATGGATCTCAATCATAATGTTTTTATAGGTAATATAATGAAATTTGTAACACGTTTTGAGCTTTAGCCCTTCGTCAGAGTAAAAAAGTCAACATTTTTTTACCCTGTTACAAATGTCATTATATTACAGGTCTAACGTTTATATCAAACACCGACACAGCCTACGTTAGTTTTGATCATATAAATCAATTGTGCAACAGTGCATGGGATATATTCCTTACTGCACAGTCAAATAATATTATCGTGCTGGAAGTGATAGAATGAAATTTGTTATACCGTACAATAGGTTAACTTATCTTTTCTGACATTTTGAGCTTTAGCACTTTGTCAAATGGCTATAGCTAAAGCTTGAAACATTAGTACAGTAAAATCAACATTTTTTTTACGGTGTTACAAATTTCATTCTATTACCTATCGTTTATATCAAACACCAACGCAGCCTATACATTGCAATTACTAGTTTCCATTTGCTTCATGTTCTATGATTTGCAACACAATAATTATAATGATTTTGATTCTGGTATATGTACCTATTAAAACAACAGACATTTACTATATATTCTCATATAGCTAATAAAATGTCACTCTACATTACTGACTTGGTTATAACATAGTCATTGTATATAATTCTATTCAAATAAACTACAATATTCATATATTTATTCACACCAATTAATTATATAAAATGGCACCTAATCTGAACAACCATTCTTATTAGCTGAAACGCCTATTACACATGTACAAGCCCTAGCTTGTTGCACATTACTGCGGTTTTCGGTTTCTGCGAACTCAGACATTCCAATGGCTAGCTGTGAAATAAGTTTTTGGCTGCTGCTATAATTACTTGGCACCGTTTATATTTTTGATTGACGGCAGCCAAAAACGTATTTCACAACTAACAGTTATTTGAGTTCGCAGAAAGTCGAAAACCGCAGTAATGTGAGGTTAGTCCGCAGTCAAGAACAATGAATGCAGGTTGCAATTGCCATTCTTGGATTTTGTTCCTTATTAAACAGCTTTTTAAAAGTGAAGTGTTCTGAAATACTGCATATAGTACTGAAAAGAGCACCACAAGATTGTGGTTCTTGTTTGATTTGGATTTTTTAAGTCTGTATGGAGCTGGCATACATGTAGTTAAATCATTGGGCAATATAAAGCAGTGGTGGATCTAGGATTTTAGAAAAATGGTTTCCACACATAGAAGACTGAGGCAAGAGTAGCCACAGGTAGCCCAAAAGCAGAGAAAAGAGATTCCAGACAGTGTATTGTTGTTCCAAAGGGGGGCTTAATGGAACCCTTGGACCTCCCCCTGGATCCACCACTATAAGGGTAGAAAACAATGCATGATGACCCTGAAGCTGACTCCACGAAATTTTATTCCCTTGAAGCTAGGTATTTCTTTGCTATATCTCAAAATTTATGTCCTGCTAAATATACCCTATTCATTGTTGTGAAATTAAGTACTTTAAAGTACTTCAAACTGTTGCAGAACAACTTGGATAAAAATATACTCCAGAATTCCTAAACAACCAATCACACAGTCTTCAATTGTAGGGGGACTTTAAAGAACTATTAAGCAGTGTTCGGAGTTTTGATTGATAGCAGAAGTATAGAAACAACAATTGGTGGTTGGCTTTTGCATGATGTCACAGTTTGCAGAATATGGAAAACTGCAGTAGCTCTTGTCACTTAAACCTTTGATATTTTCTCAGTGATTTTTCCATTTATCTTGAAATATTCTGAGCATGGATTGATAATTTAGTCTTTCCACCTTTCACTAAGTCCACCTCATTTTGTCGATGATAGGCTACTAGGTCCATAACAGTGTCAAATTTCTGTGGAAGTCAAAGTTGGCTTGTTATTAGAGTGGATCAATGGTTACTAAGCCATACATACAAACATACATATCTTTAATAGCTAGGTGTTCCCATACAGGCTTTTCAACAACTATTTACATTCAACTGATGGTCCCAAAATCATGTGCAATCTTTGGTCATTAATTGATATAATACAAAAGCAATAGAGTTGTTCTCATTAACCCATGAAACAAAGTGTAATAGTTAAAGTGTGATAGTCAAATAACAACAAAAGAACACAATGCAATTAGAGTGTATAGTAATAAAGAGTGATACACTAAAGAGTGTTTCACGGGTTAATGAAAACCACTCTAAAATGCTTTAGAAAGTATTCGTAACAATATTTCTGTACTAAGCAAGGTTTAGCAAGTTTCTGTTGTTCCAAAAATCTATTGCAAGTAATGTTTTGATTTCAGGCTGTTTTTGGAATTTACAAGATTCGATTTATTTATGCAAATGTCAAAACAAATGAAAAATCACATTTCGATAAACAAATTGAATATCCTAACCTACATAGGAACGCATGAGCTAGCTGGTTTGACTGTAAGGGGGCTTTCATTTATTAGTGTATGGGGGAGGGAGAGGGGGGATCAGCAATATTGAGGGGGGTCACATAATTTTTGGAAGCTATTTAGGGGGTTGTTACTAATTTCATGCAGCTTTAGCTATAAACTGGGCAAATAAAGGGGGCCTATGATATTTTTCACCAACAAGGAAGGGGGTTGCATAATATTTGGAAAGACAACATAAGATTTTGTCGACCCCCCCCCCCCATACACTAATAAATGAAAAACCCTTTGTAATATATAACAAAACAATATACCAAATATTTACCTGTACTCCACTAGCTCCCAAGACATACTTTCCATCTTTCATTGGTATTCTACATCATTTAAAAAAACATTTTTTACTTTTTCTGAAAAGCTAGAACTATGACTTTTTAAACATAAATACAAATACAATAAAATAAGAAAATAGAATATGGATCTTACTGTAAGTGAGCTATTTTTCCATTATGTAAAAGAGACATAGAGAAATCAGCAGGATTTCTTGTACTGTCCCTGACAAGAAAAGCTCCATTCTGGAAATATCAAAAGAACATCATTAAACAAAGAAAGAAAAGTTATAATCAGCAATGAAAACACAATTTAGCGAAAAGCTAGTTTAAATGGGGTCCTGATATAACAAAACATTTATTACATATATACCAGTATCTACAAAAAAACCCTCTACAAATAACATAGGGATAGATGATGATGATGATAATGATGGTGAAGAAAATGATGATAAACAATGACGATACCAATGATGAGGATCATATGATGACAATGAAGTTGGTGATGATGATACTATGACAGTGGTGATGATGAAGATAATAATGATAATGTTGACAAACAAGAGGACTAGATGTGACTGTATAAACCTCAGTGTTAGATGGCTGTGGACTATATGTATCAAAGTGTTCATTGTCCATAACCGTAATCGCAACAATATTAATAATAAAGAAGTAATTAAACCTCGGATTTTTTTCAAGTATTTTCAGTTGTTAAGATCGAATGGTTTACAATTTTACCAAGTGACATAATTCATTTGATGCTTACAATTTTAGCTGCATACAAGTTCTTTTCACTTTGTTTGCGATCAGCTTTACCATGATACCATGGAGCTTCCTTCATCACATCCAGTGGACTCTAAAAAAAAACAATACAAGACATTACAAGACCAAGAATTTTTTGAGTTTATCAGTGCCCATACCGAAATTTTAATGCGGCCCATATATGGACCATATATGTAAAATATATGGGTAATATCTATTAAATACACGGGCTATTTATATGGAATATATGTGGCTGTATATATCCCATACTCAACATTATATATGGAAAAAATAAGAAATATACGGGCCATGGTGTATTGAAATGAGGGCAAGTTTTGTGAATAGGCAATTTGACCAGTTCAAATTCAAGTTTGACCAAGTCATTTAATTGTACAATTGGTGCTAATGGTAAGTGTTGGCAGTAATTAAGCCAACATATACCACCAAAGTTCTAAAAAAAAATCTGCTTTGATTCAGGATTTTTGGAAAACATTATCAGGGCATGAGTTGGTCAGTGGAGTATTGGAATGAGGGCAAGTTTTGTGAATGGCTTATTTGCACCATTGGTGCTTCTAGTTAGAGTGGTGTTGGCAGTAAATCAATATATATATATATATATATATATATATATATATATATATATATATATATATATATATACACCAAAGAGAATCCAAGCAATTTCGGGATCTTTTAAGTACAGAAGTTTAAAGTGCATTAGATTGTCAGAAGGTACATTGAAATTAGGGCAAGTTTTTTACAATTCATTTGTACTTTTGGTGCTGCAGATTGCGTTGGCAGTAAATCAATATACATACCCCAAAGAAAATATTAAAGCAATTTCATTAGTTTGTCAGAACGTACATTGAAATGAGGGCAAGTTTTTGAGCAGAAGTTTAAAGTGCATTAGATTGTCAGAAGGTACATTGAAATGAGGGCAAGTTTTTTTTTTACAATTCATTTGTATACTTTTGGTGTTGCAGATTGCGTTGGCAGTAAATCAATATACATACACCAAAGAAAATATTAAAGCAATTTCATTAGTTTGTCAGAAGGCACATTGAAATGAGGGCAAGTTTTTGAGCAGCTATATACGATTGTACCTTTGTTGCTGCAGATGGTGGCGGCGGTAAGTTTCGATGATGGCCACCACCTGAGAGCCGTTTTGATAGTGGTGTAACAGGTTCATCAGCAGAGCCAGACTCTGTTGGAAAATAAGGACAAAATATTTAACATAATGCTACAATGAACATTATAGTCATACCAAGAATAAACTTACATCCAAACCTACATAAATATTCCAAGAAATTATATCCCTCACAGGACGGTTTCCATAATGCAGTAACTCCAAATGAATTTCAGAAAAAAATTCTATGTGATGAACTTGTACGTCTTGTACGCAAAGATAATTAAAAGGAAAAAAAATAATAGAACTGAAAAGAAGGGAAATGGAGTGGAAACAATGTTCAAGAAAAAAAGAAAAGGAAAGACAGAAAAAAAGTTAATCAATAGAAAATGGAAGAAAAAGCAGAACGTAATATTCCAATATGTATACTCCACGATTTTATGCTAAATACACTCAATTCATTTAATACTAGTTCACATACTCTTACCACCACAACCTCTCTAGACAATGTGCTTAATATATATATATATACATCCCACAATACCCCAAAGCACAGGGGAACCAACAATATACAGAGAACAAAATTGAAATGAAAGAAAAGAGCAATTAACCATTCTCATTGGTAATAATTTCTTTGGTAATAATTGTAATATCTTAATTGCAAATTAAACAGGTTCCCATTTAAATCTGTACTTTCCCATTTAAATCTGTACTTATGCAAATTGTGTTGATGTGTGCTAAACACACAGATCAACCAATCAGAGTATATTATTTCTGAAGTGAACTTCTTGATTGGTTGATCTTGATTTAAATTGGAAAGTACAGATTTAAATGGGAACCTGTTATTAATGGTTTTCATCAGTTTAATTATAAACTCACCAATACTAGAACCAGAAGACTGTTCTTTGGATTGGGAGCTGTGGATAAAAAGATTTGTCATTTTAAGAAAAAAAAAATCAGTTAAAACTTCCAATCAAGTTTTAACTATATGGTATAGTAAAGACAATCCCTAAAGACATACCTTGAGTGAGTTGGAGGAGGTGGCAGTGGGACACCCTGTCAAGACAAAACGCTTTATTATTAACCTTCTAATTTCAAGAATGTACATTAATGCAATAATAGCCCTCAGATTAGCGCACAAATCATAGCCAGGAACCTCTTTCGGTAATCTGTAGGTTGCGCCAGCACTTCATTATTAGCCAAACGTTTTCCTTTTCCTTTTACAAAAACATGCGTTCAACATGAAAGTACTTTTGTTGGGTTTTTGTGGTATTTTTGTGTCTTGGTATGTGACCCTCGTCCTCCAGCCTTGATTATTCAAGATATTATTTATAAAACCTCATCCAATAAGAGTTAATAATTTTACTGACAATTAACAAAATTGTTAGGATATTAATTTGTTTTTCTAGAATCAAGCCTGCTCGTGCCCTTATTAACTGTTCCTCTAATATTTAGAATTAGATTGCATCGACATACCCTTCTGTCACCACCTTGCTTTGGCGGTCTTGGGGGTATTGCAGGTTCTGTTGGTGAAGGTTCTGGAGGTAGTTGATGCCCTGGTAAAGCTGGTAGGGCACCTGGCCTTCTATTTGTTTGAGATGGCAATGAAGGCAAACTTGGACTACTGCCCCTGTGTGCTAACATACCCCCTCTTGACACTGCTATAGGTGAAGTCCCAGGTTCAGGTTGCGGCACGTGCATTGGAGGTCTTCTCGATGCAGCACTTGTTTCCACACTCTCATTAGTGAAGGAGTTGGGACTTTGTGGGCCAGAGGTTTTTCTGGGAGCTTGGTGTCTTGTTGGACTGTCTGGGGGCCCAGGCTTGGGTCCAGATATCTTCCTCATTGGTTCACTACATGGCGAAGGAGCTGGCTCTCGTGTTGTTGGGTCCGAAGGTCTTGGTCTTGCTTTAGGTACTAATGGTGGTCTATTTTCTTCAGTTGGTGGAGGTGCAGTCTTTGGTGGGAATGAGTTTGGTTTTGGTCTTGGTTTTGGTCTTTCTGTCACCTGTACAGGTATGCCTTGGAATTGTGATCCTTGTGTTGACAACTTTGGTTTGAGTGATGGATGACGATTAGGACTAGGTGGATTGGTTGAGCTGGTCTGCGAGTGAACTGGCGAACCTTGTTTTGATGGTAATACTGGTTTATTTGGGAGATGTCCAGGTTGAGAGCTGAACTTCGAGTGTACTGGAGATGTTTGGTTTGGTGGTATTCCAGGTTTCGTAAACCGTTCAGGCGATGAGCCTGTATGAGCTGGTGATTCTTGTTTAAATGGTAGTACTGGTCTACTAGAACTATTTCCAGGGTTTCTTAGCCCTCCCTGGGATGGTAATGGGGCAGAAAGCCTTGGTGTTAAGTTATTTGGCCTTGGTGTAAAGTTATTTGGCCTTGGTTGGTGACCTCGCTGTGGTGGAAAGTTATTTTGAGTTGCTGTATCTGATGGTAAATAGCTGTTTGGGTTTGGCTTTCGAAACACTTCTTTAGGTGGGGGTCTTTGACCTGCAATTCAAATAAAATAATCTCACCAACTGAAAGTTTGAAAACAAGATTCTTATTCTGGAAGTATTTTGTCAGATTTTAGTTACTGCAAAAACGTTAACTTGCAGCTAACAGGCCCTGAATGGCATAGCTCCAGACTACATCTCCAACCTACTAACTCCTTATAAACCAGCTTGCTCCCTAAGATCCTCTGGAAATAACTTACTATTTACACCAAATTCAAACACTTCAAATTATGGGGACAGGGCTTTTTTCAATCTCAGCCCCTAAACTTTGGAACACATTGCCCCAAAACATTAGAAACACTGATAATATCAACTCCTTTAAGGTGGCTCGACTGAGTATTTTTGAAGGGCCACCGTCGCTGTTTGATCGCAAAATACGTCGTGCGTAGAAAAATAATTTCAAATTAATTTCCATAGTGAGTTCAGGCATAGACTGAAGTTTGTTCTGATGTTTTAAATATTGCAATCGGAACTAGCAATAATTTTTTATGATAGAAAAGTAGTTTTGACAAATACGACAATTTTAGGCGAAATAGAGTTTTCTATAAAACCGCATTGATTGTTTCACAAACTTCAGATCAAGGTCTTCGTTGTTGCTGAAAATAAAAAAATTATATGGAAGCATTTTTGAATAAAACGCTTCTACAACAATTAAATTAATCAAGCATCCATTTCACTTGATCAAAAACATCACTACAAAAGCTCAGAAAAAGTTGCTTTTGGTCTAATTTGGTCAACAAATGTCTTAGTTATCCGTCTGGCGAACATGAACGAAATCACTTCAGGCTATTAGGACATACATGATTTTTCGTTTGGTGAGATATAACTGCGCTTTTTCTTCTTTTGTCTAATATTGCACACATTTTTACAAAATATTTCAAAACTTAAAATTTCCTTGATGAATTTTTTTCTTACCGCAGCATTGGCTTTTTGAAATAGTTACTCATCGAGCCCTGCAGTTTTATGACCATTGATAGATTGGAAGATATCGAAAATAATTTTCAAAATAGGTAAACTTTTCGACCGCTTACTCAAGGCTCGCATTGTTTTGGTTGTCCGAGACCGCTATTGTCTATATTTTTTACTCAATTTGTGAATTCCAATATGCATTGTCACCTCACAAACAACACTTGACTACCGTTCGTTAGCCGAGCAGCTCCGAATGTGATCGCTTGAATATTATATTATAAATGACAAAGGACGGTTACGATGGGTGCTTGTAACGCAATTCCAGCTGATATGCAGTACTTCGAACAACATGCCTCTAACTAAACTTGATAAAAAGCGAAAAATCACTGGGGAAAGATTCGAAGCACAGCATATCAGCTGGAATTGCGTTACCGTCCTTTGTCATTACAATATAATATTCAAACGATCACACTCGGAGCTGCTCGGCTATAAACGAACGGTAGTCAAGTGTTGTTTGTGAGGTGACAATGCATATTGGAATTCACAAATTGAGTAAAAAATATAGACAATAGCGGTGACAATAGCGGTCTCGGACAACCAAATCAATGCGAGCCTTGAGTAAGCGGTCGAAAAGTTTACCTATTTTGAAAATTATTTTCGATATCTTCCAATCTATCAATGGTCATAAAACTGCAGGGCTCGATGAGTAGCTATTTCAAAAAGCCAATGCTGCGGTAAGAAAAAAATTTATCAAGGAAATTTTAAGTTTTGAAATATTTTGTAAAAATGTGTGCAATATTAGACAAAAGAAGAAAAAGCGCAGTTATATCTCACCAAACGAAAAATCATGTATGTCCTAATAGCCTGAAGTGATTTCGTTCATGTTCCCCAGACGGATAACTAAGACATTTGTTGACCAAATGAGACCAAAAGCAACTTTTTCTGAGCTTTTGTAGTGATGTTTTTGATCAAGTGAAATGGATGCTTGATTAATTTAATTTATTTGTTGTGTAAATGTTTAAAAGCGTTTTATTCAAAAATGCTTCCATATAATTTTTTTATTTTCAGCAACAACGAAGACCTTGATCTGAAGTTTGTGAAACAATCAATGCGGTTTTATAGAAAACTCTATTTCGCCTAAAATTGTCGTATTTGTCAAAACTACTTTTCTATCATAAAAAAATATTGCTAGTTCCGATTGCAATATTTGAAACATCAGAACAAACTTTAGTCTATGCCTGAACTCGCTATGGAAATTAATTTGAAATTATTTTTCTACGCGCGACGTACTTTGCGATCAAACAGCGACGGTGGCCCTTCAAAAATACTCAGTCGAGCCACCTTAAATCAAAACTAAAAACTTTTCTTTTTCAATAATTTTCTTTTGGTTGTTTTTTGTAAGAGCATTGAGCTTTGATAATGCTCCTAAAACATTGCATTATTATTATTATGAGCTACTTACTTTGAAAAGAATTTGAAGGGCTTGGCTGTTGTTTTGGTGGACGTGAAGGGCCTGGTTTACCCACATTCTTTGGTGGTCGTGGTGGAGGTGCTGTTGGAGTACATGTGATTATTGTAAGTATGAATTAATAATGGTGCTAGAAGTGTCAATAGCAAGCAAGTATGCAAAATAGTAAAACCATTAAGGGGTTTGGTAATGGTAACAAATATTCAACAGTCCGGATTATAGCCCCATTTGGCGATATATGTGACGTCACATTCTATTGTCTTTGAATAAAATACCGAAAAATATGCAAAAATATTCGTGTTTTTTTTTTCAAGTCAATGTCGCAGTGTCTCACGGACTGTATGTCCGGGACATCATTTACCATCAGTTAGAAGCACATGATATTCAAGATGGTGTGAGAGTTCGAAGATAGTCATTTGGTCAATTTTAAAGCGAAATATTTTACTTTTTCGCGAGCGTGGTGAACGTCTTATGACCGTCTTCTGAAAGGAAAGATCAACTGATTGATAGCTTTATTGATTAAAAGGATACTTAATCAATTGTCTCACGATTGAGGTCATTGGTAGAAATACCGCGACGTTTCGACTGCAATCTGCTATTCTTCATCAGGCGATGGTGTAGACTGGCTGATGGTTGTCTTATATACTGTTCGTTGGATTATCGGCGCTGTGATTGGCTGACGCGTGATGTCCCAGCATGCTTCGATTGTTGGCATCCACGCTTCCGGTAGATCGATGCCGCAATCCCTATTGATGTTGTTAGGGTGTAGTCGGATCTGAATGGCTTCCTTGACTTTACGTGTGTGCCAATGTACGTCTTGGTCGATGTATTTGATGTCTTTCCAGCTCATTTTGCAAGGTTTTGTAAATATCTGTTTTGGTTTTAGTCTTGTCATCTTTGCCTTACCAATGTGGGCATGTTCGGCTATGGCTGAGGTCTCGGTACGGGCCAGTCTTACATCTCTTTGGTGTTGTGTATTTTTCATGAGGTTTTCTATATTTTTCCTGTGTTGTACGATAAATTATCTTGGTTTGTGACAACTTTCTAGATGGTAGAGTCCTTAGTTAACCGGTAGAGTTTTTTCAATGTTTGATGAACGGAGGTCATACTTGACGGCATGTCAATTAGTAAAGAAAGGACTTCAATAACATTGGCATTTAACCTTTTGCTCGCTGTACATGTCTTGTCTTTGTTCTTTTCAAGTTAAGAGGAAAATAACGGCTTTATATAAGCTTAGTTTTAATGGCACAATTTATGACTCGCTTGTGATCTGTTAAACAACGGGAAATTTTAATATTTGTCGTATGAATATCAATTTTATAAAGTTGAAGTCAGCGCGATGACTCGTCTTTTCTTTGTGATCCACTGGCTCATAGTCGATTGCTATCTCGTGCCATGCATTTATCATGTATTTTTATAAACAAGTATAAGATAGGCTTGCTCCCCATTGGCATTGGGAGCACAATAATACAACTTTAAGAACATTTTGTGTATCGAAATGCAAAGACTATGTTTACACTTAGCTTCAGTTCTTGGTTTTCGTTTGACAATCACATTGTAGTAGCTAGTTTAATTACATGTAAGTTTTATGTTAAACTTTGCCTTGTATATTGTTCGTAGATTCACGGAGAAACATTTAGAGATTCTCAAGCAGTTATGTCCACTCTGTGGCAATCAAATCAAAGATTCAGGCCGAGCTCAATAAAAATCTTTATTGGGTATCAAATAAAGCAGAGCTTTTTTCCAATCTGGCCCATTAAAATATTTACATGTATGCTGATTTTGATCTACCTATACAATTGAATTAACTAAACTATAGGTATATCTAATAATCTAATAATTAATCTTATTATATATTTCTATTTATTAATGAATATTTACAATTGGAATTTCAAGAAGATAAAATTGAATGTCTTTATCAGATTTCAAGTAATATTTACATTTTCTGTTGAAATTAGAAATATCGCCAAATGGGGCTATAATCCGGACTGTTCAAGACAATGGTGTGTGGAGGTCATCATGATAATGGTTTTAATACAGAATTGATGGAGATGATGGTCATACGACTAGCTCATGAAATAGTAAATGCATTGGACATGATGATGGCAGTGGTGGTGGTGGTGGTGGAGTTGATGTTGCTGATGGTGATGGTGATGGTGATGTTGGTGACAATGGTAGTGATGCTGCTGGTGGTGGTGGTGGTGGTGATGCTTGTGGTAATGGTGATGATGACAGTGATGATAGTGGTGATGGTGATGCTAAAGATGATGATGCTGGTGATGATAGTGATGATGCTGGTGATGGTGATGTGGTGATGACAATATGATGGTGATGATGATGGTGGTGGTAGTGGTGGTGATGCTAGTGGTGGTGATGGTGAAGTGGTTATAGTGATGATGGTGATGAAGGTAATGATATGGTAATTTAATGGTGATTGTAATGGCAATGGTGATTGTAGCTGGCCCTGGGGGATTGGGGAGAGAGGCGGAGGGATTGGGGAGAGGAGGGGAGGGGAGGGGAAGAGAAGGAAATAACAGCAATAGAAGCTAGTAGTAAAAATATGTTAATGACAAGTGTTGACAACATACACGTACCTTCTGTTTGTTGTGGTTCAGCAACTTCATAATTGCTTTCTTCATCAGAAAATTCTGGTACGTCATATGTTTCCATATTATTAGCATTAATGTCTGGCTGGGCAATCCTATTATCCTAGTAAAAAAAGACAATTTAAATTATTAAGAGCTGTTAAAACGTTAATTGGTTTGGTGTGCTGTGCTGTGGTTTGGTGTGATGTGGTGTAGTGTGCTGGGTTGTGCTGGGCTGTGGTGTGGCATGGTGTGTAGTGCTGTAGTGTGCTGTGGTGTATAGTAGTGTGCTGTAGTGTGCTGTGCCATGGTGTGCAGTGCTGTGGTTTGTTGTAGTGTGATGTAGTGTAGTGTGCTGTGGCATGATGTTTAGTGCTGTAGTGTGCTGTGCTGTGGTGTAGTGTAGTGTGCTGTGGCATGGTGTGCAGTGCTGTGGTTTGTTGTAGTGTAGTGTGCTGTGTCATGGTGTGCAGTGCTGTGGTTTGCTGAAGTGTGGTGTGGTGTAGTGTGCTGTAGTGTGCTGTAGTTTAGTGTGTTGTTGCATGGTGTGCAGCTCAGCTTCATGAATTGGGTGCTTACATATAGCACATTATTATATCAATTTACTTTTTTCAAACTTCTTTTCAAACTACTTACATGTTGCACTTTGGTAGGAATAAACTGATTGTGAGAACGTGAAAAATCTGGAAACAAAACCAATATAAATTATTGGATTATTCAAATTTGTACTTATTTATCTTTGATTTGCAATAAATATTCATTCTTGAAAATGACGCCCAATGGCGTCGAAACGTCGAGAAAAGTTTTGTGTTGAATTTTATTCTTAAAACTTTAAAAAAAAAAACATTAATAAATAGGATGAGCTTGAAGAATACAGCTTTATGCAGTACCTTGTCCTTCCATTGGTGCTTCATATGTGCCCTGGCATTCTTCGCTGCCCTGATAGAGATGCAAAAAATGGACAATATTTATACAATCATCATCATCATCATCATCGTTGTCGTCGACGCCGTCGTCGTCGTCGTCGTCGTCATCATCATCATCATCACTTTAATCAACACCATCAGCTTTATCAATGTCGTTATTATTACTATCATCACTTTATTTTCATCATCATCATCAGTACCATAATCATCCTCAATCATAATCATCCTCGATCTATCTTCATCGCAATAATCATCATCATGACCATAATCTTTATCATCATTCCCACCATCATAATCATCATGATATAATCATCATGATAACCATCTTTATCACTATAATCGTCATCACTATAATTATCATCATTGCTATCACCATCATCATGATCATCACCATCGTTATCACCATATAATCATCATCATTACTATAATCATCATCATTTCTATCACCATCACCATCATCATCACCATCCTTATCACCATAATCATCATCATTATACTATCACCATCATCATGATCATCACCATCGTTATCACCATAATCATCATCATTACTATCACCATCATCATGATCATCACCATCGTTATCACCATAATCATCATCATTACTATAATTATCATCATTATACTATCACCATCATCACCATCGTTATCACCATAATCATCATCATTACTATCACCATCATCATGATCATCGCCATCGTTATCACCATAATCATCATCATTACTATCACCATCATCATGATCATCACCATCGTTATCACCATAATCATCATCATTACTATCACCATCATCATGATCATCACCATCGTTATCACCATAATCATCATCATTACTATAATTATCATCATTATACTATCACCATCATCACCATCGTTATCACCATAATCATCATCATTACTATCACCATCATCATGATCATCGCCATCGTTATCACCATAATCATCATCATTACTATCACCATCATCATGATCATCACCATCGTTATCACCATAATCATCATCATTATACTATCACCATCATCATGATCATCGCCATCGTTATCACCATAATCATCATCATTATACTATCACCATCATCATGATCATTACCATCGTTATCACCATAATCATCATCATTACTATCACCATCATCATGATCATCACCATCTACACCAACAGCATTGTTTTTTTTTTAATCATCTTCATCACCATCATCATAAGTATCAGCTACACCATCACACTCAGGGGCAGATCTAGGGGATGTCCCTATTAGCCTAGCAATGACCCCTATTTTATTTGAAACATTTAGGGACAGGACACTCCCTAACATCACAAGAGCCCTTCATTTGCAATTGGGACACCCCCCCCCCCCCCCTGACAAATTTCTGGATCCGCCCCTGACACTTAACCATCACTTACCCTCATCTGAAGATATTCCGCAACATTCTCAACACGTGCAGGTTTGGGTGGTGGTCTTACAACAACAGCTGAAAGAGCATGACAAATATCAACCAAAAAAAAACCATATTTCATCTCATAAAAATAGATTTGTATCAAAAATGCTAGGAAAGTGTTAACATGCCGAACTTTCAGACTAATTGTCCATCTTCAGGCATTAAAGTACAAAATACCACGTTTATCAAAACTCAAATATTACTAGCATAGTTAGCCTGCAGTCGAAGGCCGTTTCACAGGCTATTACGTCTCGATACAATGATTCCTGACATTCTCAAATTGATATATTGCTTCTCGTTAAAGACCCATGATCACTTACCAGCATGCACCGCGAGAAAGACTGAATTTCGTGGATCACTTACCAGCATGCACCGCGCGAAAGACTGAATTTCGTGGACCATGAAAATCGCCCATTCAGACATTTTGATATATTTTACGATGTGAGTGGGTATTTACGCTCTAACTAAATCGTTTATCGTTTTGTTTTATTTTTGTTTCGTAATACGACTTACTGCATGTGAATAAATTATAACACTCAATCAAAATAAACAACGTCAAAGCATGCCGGTAAGTGGCCATGGGTCTTTAAAATCGCCGCAGAAAAAGAGCCTGAAATGCCACACATTCTTCGAGGATTGGAATCAACATGGGAATAATCGAAATAGATCGTGATTATTCACGGTGATCAAAGCTTTACTAACTTATTCTTGCAAGCAATAACAGTCAATCACGGATACGAACTACGCTCTGGACAGAATAGACTATACAAAATAGATGCCAACACGGAAAGACTTAATAACTTTATTACCTACAGATACCAGTAAATTATTACTATTATTATTAATATGTGTAAATTATATTATTATCATTACTACATTGCTGACTGTGTGTGTAATTTAGCCTAACGGCTACAATACATGTCAATAAACAGATTATTATTATTATGTTCGTTCCACCGCGGTTACAGCGCAATACAACCACGAACGTACCTTGACATTCACGAGGAACATTTTGTTCCATTCCTTCATTTAGGCGCCATTTCTTCTGCTCTCAGTTAGGTGTTACGAATACACACACGATTTTTGCGGTGATTTTAGTGACATTTTTTATCATATAATTGCGAAAATTGTTGACTCTTTTACTCCGACGAAGGGCTAAAGCTCGAAACGTCAGTAAACATTTTTTACGGTGTTACAAATTTCATTCTATTAACTATCGTTTATATCAAACACCGACGCAGCCTATACTAGTTTACTCGCTAGTTTCCATTTAGGTAAAGCTAAGTCAACATTTTTTGCGGTGTTACAAATTGCATTATATTACCTATCGTTTATATCAAACACCGACGCAGTCTATACTAGTTTACTCGCTAGTTTCCATTTAGGTAAAGCTAAGTCAACATTTTTTACGGTGTTACAAATTGCATTCTATTACCTATCGTTTATATCAAACACCGACGCAGCCTATACTAGTTTACTCGCTAGTTTCCATTGAAACTGAAAAATAAATTATTACGCTTTTTATATTTTCAAAATTCGTACAGCACAAATTGTGCTTTTACTTTTACGGATATTTATTATATATGTATTTAACAACGACGCAGCCTATACTAGTTTACTCGCTAGTTCCCATTTATGTTCATATTCCGTTTCGATCACTTCAAGAAGGTTAGGTTAATAAATACATTAACATTGTAATTTTACCCATTTGATCAACCAATATTCAAACACAAACGTTTTTTGAAAACATTAATAATCTATGACGTCACAAGTGAAAATATTGCTTCCGGGTCGAAATTGGAAGTTGATACTGCAACAGTTTATAAAATATTTATATATCTGTGACGTCATTTATGAAAACAATACTTTCGAGTCCAAACGGAAAGGCGCGAGTTTCTCTGGGGGGAGGGGGAGAGGAGGATGTAGGGACAGTGTCGTAATTCTCAAGGAAACAATCAGTTCCGTTATAGTACGGATTTATCAAGCGATGCCGTGTCAGGAGTTATTGACTTGTTCTAATAATAGTTCTAGATAGTGCGTATTATATTGTAAGGACAGAAGATGCTGGAAATATCAAAACGAAGAAATGAACAACGGCTATGTTGTGTGTTGTATTGGATTTCAATCCGGCCGGGATATCATGTCTGGGATCGGGAATCACATAGTACGAATCAACTGGAATCAGGGATCACAAAAAATGGATCGGAATCGTATGAATAAATTCATGGGATCCGAACATTTTTTTGTCAAGAGATCTGGGATAAAAGTACGCCGCGAGCTTTTGGGATCAGGGAACAAACTTTTGTGTATAAAATCGGGATCAATCACGAGAAAACATCCCTCGTCACAAACCTTGCGATTTAGTACCATTTAGTGATAATAATTGAATAGCTCCGTACTGTTGTGACGTTTCGCTGCTTGAATTCCTATCACCCATAGTGCATTTCGGGCTTGGTATGCAACAAACAACAAAACCTTGGCCAACCTTTTTAACAAAGCTATACACTTAGTACTAATCCTGTGTAAATACAATGCCTGCTTACAATCAACACCAATAGCGCAATTACCATAATATTAAATATACATGGAAACTAGAGAGTAAACTAGTATAGGCTGCGTCGGTGTTTGATATAAACGATAGGTAATATAATGAAAGTTTAACACCGTAAAAAATGTTGACTTAACTTTGCTGACGTTTCGAGTTTTAGCCCTTCGTCGGAGTAAAAATATTGAATACCGATTAGCTTACCTCCTCCAGAACTGTCACTTGGCTCTTCGTACAAGTCTGAATTGAAAAAGAGAATATTAGGGAGAATTAATTAACAGGGGATTAGGAGTTTTAAGTGATAAGGAAATTTGCGATTGCGTTCGGTTCACTGGAGTAACTGAATACTAGCTGAAATTACAGTCAAAGGTAGTTAAAGGCTTCATTGTTCGAATATTCTCCCAATACAACGATTATAATAATAATAATCATATAACATAATTATAAAAAAAACTTAATTATGTTCACAATAATTCGGTATAGTTCTAGACGGACTTTTTGTACCTTCTTCAGTGGGTGGTTCGTCATAAATATCTTCGTCAGCATATGCCTGCGGAATGAAAACATAACGTGGTACATATAATACAGTAATAAGAAAGATCCTCTGATATATAAAATCACATCTATGACAACTGCAACTATATGTTTTGATTATTCACGTTGTTCACCGTCACACTTTGGTTGAAAATGTTCCCCAAATTAATCTTTATAAAGAATTGTAAGCACTAAAATTTTCGCTCGTATTCGCCGTTTTTGTAAAGAAATCTTACCATCAAAACTTCGCTCAAATTTGGCGCTTTTGTAAAGAATTATTACCAGTTAAAATTTCGCTAAAATTAGTTGTTTTTGTGGAAGTTTTTAAACGCGAAGACTACAAGTTTTAAAGATTATTTTGAACTAGTTTTAAACTGCACAGGGTTTAGATTGATGTACCTCGGAAACATGTTATCGCTTCGACCAAAAGTTGAATGCCTATATCTTTCTGAAAAGGTGTCGACTGACTAAGAAACTCAACAATGCTTACATCCTTTACAATTTGTTACTTCTTGCCTTTATAAAAACACTTAACTGCTTTCTAGTGTTTTTGTTTCAATGTCAATTGACCTCAAATTGAATTCCAATTCATAATTCTTCGCTTTGAAAATACCTGATAGTCCTTATAATCGTCTAACTTCCACCTGTTCGCTTTGAATACTCAATTCTTGCCGTTTCTTTACGTGGAAGTTACCTAATTTTCCGTATAGCTAGACTTTATGTGACAAAAATTTTTGTCGTACATTTGTACAGTATTTTATGCGGAAGTTATTATCGACCAGCGAAGCGATCGATATGCGCCCAAGCATACACCATCATCTATCTTGTGAGCTTTCTAATTCGAGCACATACATTTATAAGTGCTCTAGCAACTTCAACCAAAACCAATATATTATTATCAAAATAGGAAGCCGCGATCGGAAGGTAATTTGCCAACTCAGGTAAAACCGAAACATGACCCTTTCGCCGGTTTGCAATTTTGTAAAACAATTGTTAGTATGTTATATTTTTACCTGCATTACATTCCCTACTCTTTCGCCAACTAATCCATACGTTCCTGTCATCGTTATAAGTTCATGAGTGAAGAAACGTTTTGTTTTCTAGTTCGTTTTGTGTGATTATGAATAATTATTTACATTTGCAAACGCTTGTTGCTTAAACTTGGACAGATATTAACGACGGGTCAAAATAGCTCAGACGTGTCTATTCAAATGCCTCAGCTTCAATAAACAACGTATAGGTCAGTGGTGAAATGATGTCCGGGTATTGTATTGCTCTATTTTTCCTTTCCTTTCTAGTTTGGCAATGGAAATACAATAGAATTCTCACTTTTGTTTTTCAAAGTTGGTATATTTCAATTATTTATTGTTATTTATCCACCTTTTCCGGCAATGATTTATTTCAGTTCTACTTTTAGGAATCTTTCTTTCTTTCGTTTTGCTACCATAAAGTGTACATTTACCAGCCTTTCGTATTGTTCTATACTATTTTTGTCTCCCTGTTTTATTCTTGACTACTTTCTCTCATCAATCCTACCATCCTGACTTTTCTTCTTTCCTTTCTCCTTTCCTTTTTTACCTCTTTCCTACATTATGGACCGTTTACACTAGCAAATTTTGTCGCGCGACAAGAGCTGTGATTTCAATGGCGATTTTATCGCAGCTTTGTCGCCGCAATTTCGAATATGCTCGAATTTTATAGGAAACAGCAGTAATTTAAAGTAGCCTTGACAAATCTGCGATAAAATCGCCATTGAAATCACAGCTCTTGTCGCGCGACAAAATTGCTAGTGTAAGCCGGCCTTTAGAGATTATAAAATTATCTTTTCCAATTTCCTGTTTTTTCTTTCTCCCTTCCTTCCTTCCTTTCTTTCTTTCTTTCTTTCTTTCTTTCTTTCTTTCTTTCTTTCTTTCTTTCTTTCTTTCTTTCTTTCTTTCTTCAGTTTCCTTCCCTTTTTTCTTAGATTTTCTTGGTAATTCTCTGCTCTGTTTCAGTCGCTAGTTATTTGTCTACACTGGCCTGTAATGAATCCCGCTAAAAATTCGTCTGTTTGTTATCTATTAAAATTCTGAAATAGTTAGACTGCGTTGGTGTTTCTATGGAAACCACTGGAGAATTAAGCGTTAGAACCAGGGGGAGGCCAGGGGTAAAGGTATGCCTGTCGGTAATTTTAAAAACATCCCTAAAAAACACTTGAAGTCCTTAATTTAAAAGATGGAAGATTTTTAGCCCCTAAAAGCCCGTTTACACTAGCAATTTTGTCGAGCGACTAGAGCTGCGATTTGAATTTTATCGCAGATTTGTCAACGCTACTTTGAACATGCTCGAAATTTAGTGCAATTTGCTGCGACTTTCTGTCTCCTAAATTCGAGCGTTCGGAAATTGATATATTTGGTAATGATTTAAATATTTGTCTTTATTATTGTCTCACCTCTTCATGATGTGGATGTGGTACATTTCTTTGAAGACTTTGAGCGATTCCTTGTCTTAACTGTGCAACCTGTACAGAAATAGCAACGGTCAGTTGACGGGCGAGATGACGCCGCGTGCATCCATCACAAACATACCAATCTTCAGGGGTCGCCTCCCGCTAGTATTTTTGAATAGACCATTTAACTTTTGCCGAAATGTTGCTCATTTAAAAAATTGTAGTGCTCCTCCAATGATTTTCAGCTTCCGCCGCCGCTAATCTTTCAACGTTAAAGTAAACAATGCATAAACTAGGAAGTGTTTAGAAGTAACAACAGTCAAGCCAGTTGACCTACGGTCACGCAAACAAGAGGTCACACAAAGAGACGGTCACGCATAAAGTGAGGACGCCGAGTCTGCAGAAACAGGGAAATTGTAAGGTTTTTTTTGAGGTCTTAGTCTTATCTTTGATAACTAAATGACTTCACATACCAGTCCTGTTTGAACAGCAGCAGGAGCTTCTTTCTTATATGAACCTAAAATATTAATAAATACTCCCGTAAGCGACCACTATCTTTTGGTCCGAGTGTGGTCGCTTACGAGAGAGTCAACTGTATTGCTGTTGCTGTTGCTGTTGATGATGATGATGATGTTGGAGATGCTGTTAATTGTTTAAGTTACTGTCACTTTTGTTACTGTTGTTGTTGTTGCTGATGTTGTTGTTGTTGTTGTTGTAATAGTAGATTTTGTTGTTGTTGTAGTAGTTGCTGTTGTAGTTGTATTTGTTAATGTTGTTGGTACTGTTGTTGTTACTGTTGTTGTTGCTGTTGTTGTTACTGTTGTTGTTGCTGTTGTTGTTGTTACTGTTGTTGTTACTGTTGTTGTTGTCGCTGTCGCTGTTGTTACTGTTGTGGTTATTGTTGTTGTTGCTGTTGTTGTTACTGTTGTTGTTGCTGTTGTTGTTGTTACTGTTGTTGTTACTGTTGTTGTTGTCGCTGTCGCTGTTGTTACTGTTGTTGTTACTGTTGTTGTTGCTGTTGTTGTTGTTACTGTTGTTGTCACTGCTGTTGTTGTTGTAATTGCTACTGTTCTTGTAGTTGTTGTTGTTACCGTTGTTGTTGCTGTTGTTGTTACTGTTGTTGTTGCTGTTGTTGTTGTTACTGTTGTTGTCACTGCTGTTGTTGTTGTATACGTAATTGCTACTGTTCTTGTAGTTGTTGTTGTTACTGTTGTTGTTACTGTTGTTGTTACTGCTGTTGTTGTTGTTGTTGTAGTTGTTATTATTGTCACTCAGCGTTGTTATTGTCGTTCTAGATCATACCTGCAGGCCTAGAGAAATCTTCTTCTGGTTCTAAATAATCGCCGCCATCATCTGAAGACTCCTATAAATCAGTATAAGACATTAAGCACTCACCCTCCATGGCATTATGGGATAGATTGGGGTATTTAAATCTACTTACCTCCTCTCCTTCTCCTGAATCAGAATCCCATTCCTCTGACCCCCAACCATCATCATCGCTCAAAGCTGTAGACAAATTGTATTAAAATTTGCATATAAACCATGTCATAAAATGTCACGTACGCATGTTGAAATGTCACGCTAACAGCCTAGAAACCTACGCAGTAACAATGGTATCCGAAAGAAAAGCATAACATGCCATAACATATACATGCCACGAAATATCACGCAAGCTATGTGCCAGTTTCACGATAATAGTCGCGCTGTAACGATATTTAACGGAAACTTATTTTGATGAAAATGCCATGCTAACAGTCACTCTTTAACTATGTTCTCCGAAAGAAATATAAAATGTATGACAAAATTAATGAATAAATTTTGTCACGTAATATTACGCAAGCTTTATGGAAATGTCACGCTAATAGTCACGCTAATGATCACGCTATAAAGATGTTTCCTTACGTTCATCATCGTGACTTATCGATGAAGGTTTTCTTGTGGCAACTCGTTGGGATTCCTGTCCACCGCCAAACATTCTATATAACATAAACAAAACAATAAATAAATAAATAAAACATGTGATATTATATGATCAATAGATGAATGATCAATAGGCATATGATCAATAGATGAATGAAATCACAACGGAAGGAAGAAAATATCTTGGGGGTTTCATTGGTAGTGAGGTCGATCAGTCCAAACACATCGAGGGTCTAGTTGATACATGGTGTGATCAACTGACACGTCTGTCCAAAATAGCAAGATCAGAGCCACAAGCTGCTTATGCTGCATTCACTACTGGTTTCAGACATAAACTGACTTACCACATCAGAACAATACCTAACATCCAACAACACCTCTCGAAAGTAGATAAAGTAGTGGATAACAAGTTTATTCCAGCAATCACAGAAGGTCACATCTGTACCGCTGATGAACGACTTTTGCTGTCTTTACCAGTAAAGAAAGGAGGTCTAGCAATACCCATTTTTTCGAACATTGCTGATTTCGAGTATGCAAATTCTCGTTTAGGAACTACTCAACTTGTTACAAACATCGAAAATCAAGACAACACAGCACCGATGGACATAGAACAGCTCAAGAACGCAAGAAAGAACATAATCAAAGCTAGAGACGAACAGCATAATACCATCCTACAGCAAATCCGTGAGAAGATGAATCAAGAACAAATCAGAGCAAACGATCTAAGCAGGATGAAGGGTGCATCAAGCTGGTTAACTACTCTACCATTAAAGTCAGAAAACTTCAACCTGAACAAGAGGGAGTTCTATGATGCGCTCAGCCTTAGGTTTCGTTGGACACCAAAATACCTTCCATCAACATGCCCATGTGGTAAGAGATTTGATGTTGACCATGCTATGTCATGCATGAAAGGCGGATTTGTTCACAGGCGCCACGACGACGTCAGAGATCTGTTCGCCTATCTACTTAAAGAAGTCTGTCATGATGTTCAAGAAGAGCCACAGCTCGAAACACTAACTGGAGAAGTACTTCCTTGCAGCGCCAATTTGGCAGATGAAGCCCGACTAGATGTCAGTGCTAGAGGATTTTGGCAAAGGGGGCAACGTGCATTTTTTGATGTAAGGGTTTTTAACCCATTTGCAAAAAGCCACCTTAACCGGAAACTCAACACTACGTTTACAAGTAATGAGAATGAGAAGAAACGACAATATAATCGGCGTGTTATCGAGGTAGAACATGGCACATTTACACCACGAGTATTCACACCTTATGGTGGAAATGGAAGAGAAGCCGAACGCTTTATTTCAGAACTAGCCTCAAAGCTTTCCATGAAGAAACAGCTTGACTACAATAATATAATACATTGGCTCAGAGTTAAATTGTCTATAAATCTAGTAAGATCAGCAGTGCTATGTATGAGAGGAACAAGAACTTTTAAAAATTTTAACCATGATATAGATAATATTGATATTGTAAATAGTTTTAACAGAATCGAGTAGATTTTTATTTATTTTTCTATTTTTTTTATATATATATATATACACAACCCATCATGTGGGCGACTATTTTTTAATCTATTAATTTATTTTATTCACTGTATAAATAATTTATTTATAGATGAATAAATGAATGAATGATTGCATGAATGAATGGATGAATGAATAAATGATTAAATGAATGAATCGAGTAAATAAATGATTGCATGAATAAATGAATGATTGAACGAAGGAAGGAATGAATGAATGAATGAATGAATGAATGGATGAATGAATGAATGAATGAATGAATGAATAAATAAATAAATAAATGATTGAATGAATGCTTAAATGATGAATGAATAAATAAATGATTGAACGAATGAATGATTGAACAAATGATTGGAAGGTTGAACGAATTAATGAATGAATAAATGAATCAAAAAAAGTAAAGTAAAGTATGTTGACGCAGTCGGAGGCAACCTAATGGCTCCTCTTTCGTTAGCTTCTACCATGAAGGTAGGGGTGGGCGCCACTCCTCTCCCGACTTTACCCCAGCAATACTGGTACCCATTTATACTCCTGGGTAAAGAGAGACAATGTGAAGTGAAGCATCTTGTCCAAGGACACAACGTAGTTGCCCGGGCCAGGAGTTGAACCCAGGCCTGTCGACCCAGAATCCCAACCTCTAACTGCTCGGCCACTACGTCTTCCACAAAATAAAGGAAATGATTAAATGGATGGATGGATGGATTAGAAACAGAAATAAATTAAAAAAATGAATGAACAATTGAATGTTTGACTGGATGAGAAAATGACGAAATGAATAAGCAAACTGAATGCCTAAGTAAATATATTGGCTAGAACCAGGCCTTAACATACTTGAGTTGTTGATTGGTTCATCCATCATTTCATTCACTTATACCACACTTACTGGTAGGGAGATATTTTGTAAAACTGGTCACGTGACCATATTTTTTTGCATAAAATCCCCTTATATCTCCCTACCAGTAAGTGATAATCAAACTCTCCAAGCACAGTTCTGTGGTGAGAAGTACATTTAAGGTGGATCACTATAGTTTTTGAAAAGCCACACCAGGCCGTTATAAACGTCGTTTTGACAAACTTTCCAATTTTCGATTGACCTGAAACTTTTACAGATTATCAGTCTTAGACTGAAATTTAAAACAATATACTTTGTTTTTAGATTTGTATTTTAATAGCAGCGATATACAGGAAAAACGGAAATCAGTTGCGCTTAAATTGTAGACGAACGCGATGAGATCTCGAAAAGCGGCTACCACCACTGTAAACTACAACACTAGGCACCCAAAATATCAAAGAATTAGAGAAATCTGTATGTTTGATTTCGAGAAAATTACAGATATATTTTGTACTTTGTAGTTTTGAGTGTTAGAAGGAATCACTCAATGTGTGGCAATGTGACTTACAATAACTGAACAAATAGCGCTCAAAAACCGTCAAAACCTTCCCTGTACATATATGTCTTTAGTTACTAAGTTTGGGACAATAAATCGTTCACAGTATTGAGAAATTATTTTTTTCCTTAGAGATGTTAGAGCTTGACTTCAAGCGAAAACACATCACTGTTGCGCTTTTCTAGAAATATTCAAAACTGCCGTTTACATTTTTCTGTAAAATTCACAAACTCTTCTCCAAAGTACTAGAAATGTTGTCCTGAAGCTTCATTTCAATTGACGCATTTAAACGTGGTAAAAAAAAATTAAACTTGGATATCTTAACGAAGCCGACTCGTTCGGCTGTTCACGGCCGCTAATGATGCAAATCTGCGTTACATTCTGGAGTCACGACGCAATACACCGTGACGGTTTTGGTTGAGTTATTACTTCCGGCGATAAAAATAAATTTCGCTAATTGCTTCATTCCATTGTTCTTTTGATTACATCTGACTGCATGTAGTGATACATTCCTTTGTGCCAGTTGAATTTGTGAAATGAATTGCAAATTAGTTACCTTTTCTCTCAAAATACCTGCGAATAAAAAGTCACAACTAATATAACAAAAGAACAATGGAATGAAGAAATTAGCGAAATTTATTATCATAAAGTGCTATATGTTTTGTGGATTTAGTACAAGCATTGTACAAATTAACTGAAGATTAGTTTTTTTGATTGCCACGTAATTCAAATATCTTAAGAAGAAAGAAGCATTAAAAACAAAATTAATCATCTTTAATAAGTCGTTGCTTTTTTCCATTTATTTCTATGAGGGTAAACCAACTCAGCTCCAGCCCTCCCCTCCCTTCCCTGGCTCTTTCTTTTATCGCCGGAAGTAATAACTCGACCAAAACCGTCACGGTGTATTGCGTCGTGACTCCAGAATGTAACGCAGGTTTGCATCATTAGCGGCCGTGAACATCCGAACGAGTCGACTTCGTTAAGATATCCAAGTTTAATTTTTTTTACCACGTTTAAATGCCTCAATTATTATGAAACTTCAGTATAGCATTTCTAGTACTTTGGAGAAGAGTTTGTGAATTTTACAGAAAAATGTAAACGGCAGTTTTGAATATTTCTAGAAAAGCGCAACAGTGATGTGTTTTCGCTTGAAGTCAAGCTCTAACATCTCTAAGAAAAAAATAATTTCTCAATACTGTGAACGATTTATTGTCCCAAACTTAGTAACTAAAGACATATATGTACAGGGAAGGTTTTGACGGTTTTAGAGCGCTATTTGTTCAGTTATTGTAAGTCACATTGCCACACATTGAGTGATTCCTTCTAAAACTCAAAACTACAAAGTACAAAATATATCTGTAATTTTCTCGAAATCAAACATACAGATTTCTCTAATTCTTTGATATTTTGGGTGCTTAGTGTTGTAGTTTACAGTGGTAGTAGCCGCTTTTCGAGATCTCATCGCGTTCGTCTACAATTTAAGCGCAACTGATTTCCGTTTTTCCTGTATATCGCTGCTATTAAAATACAAATCTAAAAACAAAGTATATTGTTTTAAATTTCAGTCTAAGACTGATAATCTGTAAAAGTTTCAGGTCAATCGAAAATTGGAAAGTTTGTCAAAACGACGTTTATAACGGCCTGGTGTGGCTTTTCAAAAACTATAGTGATCCACCTTAAGGTATAAGTTTGTTTTACCTATTCAAACTCGCAACCGCATTTTCAAATGAAAAACAAAATCCTTTATCCGTCTAAACTGGTCACGTGACCACCCCTAAGTCAAAATTAAAACTTTAGGAACAGCAGCAGCCCGAGATCTATCAATATACCAATTTTTATTAAAATCAGATGAGTTTTGTGGCAATGACAAATAAAAACGTTTTTTCGTGAAACACTGGCTAGAACCAGGCCTTAACATACTTGAGAGGGGCAGATCTAGGGGTGTGTCCCTAGTACTAGTGGCACCAGACACCCCCCTAGTGCTGCAATTACCCACATTTTATTTAAGACATTTAGGGACTGGACACCCCCTAATACCACAAAAGACCTTCATTTGCAATTGGGACACCCCCTGACAAATTTCTGGATCTGACCCTGATCAAGTATGTCCTCCTCTCTTTATTACAGCATAACGCGCCTTACCATCGCCACCCAATTAAAGTTTTGTACAAGTTAGCTTAGAGTTCAAAAGTTTCTCTTTTCAAATTATTTGCTACACCTTTTCAAATTTAAACATCCTGGGAGGTTTTTCAGACACTTATAAACTTCACTCTTGTCTTCGTTTTGAACATTTCAAAGTGTTTACCATTTGACATTTGGCGTGTCTTTTATATTAAGGTCAAATTCTCGCTTTCTGATTGGTTAACTTGTACAAAACTTTAATTAAGTGGCCACGGTAAGGTGAGTCGTGCTGTAATAATATTATCATCAAATATACCTTTCAACCTTTCCTTTTTTCCTTTTCTTGAATCTGTCAACTGCTCTTAATAGTTTTCTGGGTAGAGAAAGGTAAATGTACATGTTACAAATTTTGTAAGAAACAAACAAAAACAATTACAGCAGTTCTCAGTCACATGTGCACCGCTCGCATAAAAAGCACCGCTATAAAACGTGAAGTTGGTGGACGTCAATCAAACTGTGTTTATGAGACGCATTGTGTTTTTACTTCAGTCAGGCTGCGAAACATGTCTGAATCCGACGAAGAGGTTATTGTGGGAATTCAGCTTCCAGATTCAGACATGTTTCGCAACCCGACTGAAGTAAAAACACCATGGGTCTTGTAAACACAGTTTGATTGACATCCACCAACTTCATGTTTTATAGCAGTGCCTTTTATGCGAGCGGTGCACGTGTGACTGAGAACTGCTGTAAATTACTTTTTTATGCCTTTTAATGCCTTCACTTGTATGTGTATGCTTGCACACATATACAAGTGCCCTACTATTTGGGGAGACTCACACTCGATCATTACCTCTATGTTACATATGTCACACAACTCTGCTCACAAGTGTAGCTCAATTGGTTAGTACATGTGGCTAGAGGTCTGGAGTTTGATCCCAGTGGCCTAGCTCACACTTGTTTTGACTTCTTTCCATTCTATGTAGCTTTGCCGAGTAGTTTTTAATACTGTTAAACAGAGCATTGATTAGACAGAGGGGGGATAGCTAGAGCTCACCATGCATCAGCTTCTTTGGAGACCTGCTTATTACTAGATAAAGGAACTACTAATGTGAAATATTAGTGTTTCTCCGTTTTCCCTTTACATAATGCTTTACTAGTTTTTAGACATATACAAAGCGATTCTATACATACTTTTTGCTTTCATGAGGGACATGCAGATTCTTTATGTCAGCTTCAGATAAGGTCTGAAAATAGAAATAGAGAATAGAGAATATATAAGTTATTAAGATATGAAGTGCAATAGTCTCTCTCTATACGCTAGCCTGGGGATCGAGCGAGGATCGGATATGAGACCAGCACAAATGATGTCTGCTAAGTAGTCTATTAATTAAAACACCAGAATAATCACAATTAACCATCATCACTTCCACCTAACCTTGGTTCAAACTATTCAAATGCTGGACATTAACAACAACAGTCTTTCTCAAGACCAAAAACACCCAGACAATCTAAAATTTAAAACATCATCACTTACAACTGGGTTTTAACCATTTAAATGTTAGACACTATAACAACAGTTTTTCCCAAAACAACATTGACCAAAACAATCACAACAGCCCCCTTCACAGTTCCCTTCACAGTTCCCTGCACCATCTTGAAAGGTAGCCAGGCCTTTTAATAGAGACAACGCAATGATAGAGACACGTGAATAATTGTACTGTTGTTAAAAGGTCTCTATCATTGCAAGCTCAACATTCATCTCGCTTCAAAGCAAAGGCCAGGCTACCTTTCAAGATGGTGCAGTAAACTGTGAAGGGGTCTATCAACATCATCACTTACACCTGTGTTTAAACCATTTAAATATCAGTCATTATTAGACACCTTTAGCAACTATAAGTGTTGTTAAATAACAACAGTCTTTCTCTAGACTACACACACCCTAAGGTGCATAACACAATCCACCATCGATCATCACATACACCTGGGGCCGGTTGTACGAAGGGTGGATAAAGTTATCCAGGGATAAAAGTTATCCACTGCATAGGTTTTTTATAGATTTTATCCACTGGATAAGGATTTGTCCGGTGGATAGCACTATATTCACTCTTCGTACAACCGGCCCCTGGGCTCAAGCCATTTTAATGTAGGTCACTATAACAATGACAGTCTTTCTCAAAACTACACACACCTAGGTGAACACAACCCACCATCGATCATCACATACACCTGGGCTAGCTCAAGCCATTTAAATGTAGGTCACTATAACAACAATAGTCTTTCTCAAGACTATACACACACCTAGGTGAACACAATCCACCATCGATCATCACATACACCTGGGCTAGCTCAAGCCATTTAAATGTAGGTCACTATATAACAACAATAGTCTTTCTCAAGACTATATACACACCTAGATGGACACAATCCACTGTCGATCATCACATACACCTGGGCTCAAGCCATTTAAATGTAGGTCGCTATAACAACCACAGTCTTTCTCAAGAATATGTTATCCCAATCTACCACCATCACAATAGTTAAATTATGCTTTTTAATATTTACCAGTAATTTGCATCCATCTATTCTCTTTATGGCAAATATTTTTTCACAGTCAACCAGACCTTCCTGCAATGATATAGAAGTCAGAATTCTTCTCTAGTTATTCTCTACTCTCGCAATAACCATAATGCCTCCTGTTTTTTTTTTAAATGGGGGGGGGGGGGGGGGGGGGGGGGGGTGGGGGAGTGTAGCTATTGTAATTCAAATCAAACCAACTTAAATTACAACATCTACCCCAAACAAAATAAAAGGCATTATGGCTATGTGAGAATAGAGAATTGCAGTAAAGTTATAGACAGCAGTTCTATATATGTTACTGTAAACAATTGGGAACAATGCAATATGTTCTATCGAGAGCTGATAGTGAATTGACATTTATGTCATGTGAATTTAATTCAAAAAATGTATAATTAATATAAAGATGATGATGGCAATACAAATGACACAGAGTAAATGAGAATAATGAAAATAAAAATATTAATTATATATACACCTACTTGCAGTAAGGTTGTCATACAAAAATATACATTTGTTATAAAGAAAATAGAACATTAGCATTTAGTAGATAGGAATTGATTAAAAGACAAAAGAAGATCACTCAAGCTGAACTCTCTCTTTTGTCTTTTAATTAATTCCTTTCACACTAAATCACAAATGTTCTATTTTCTTTGTGACAAATGTTCTATTTTCTTTGTGACAAATGTTCTATTTTGTATGACAACCTTCCTGCAAGTAGGTGTATATATTATTATATTTTAGATAATAATGAGAATATAGTTATATAGTTAGCATTTTGTGCTAGAGTGAAAAAACTAAAAACATGCACAATTTATCACCTTTTAGTACTAAATAAACAATAGAATTAGCATAAAATATTTACTTTTTCAGTAGTACTATATTTATGATCGACGCATAAATAGACGCATAAATGTCTGATCTGTACTCTAAATTATATTTATGTTGCATCAATCAATCAATTTCATTACACATCTTCAGCGAACATGTTTGCTGCATGTAGATATTGTGGTTGCAGCATCCATAGAATACCATGTTTTTAAACATGCTTTGTATGCATGCATACTTTTACTGTTTGTCCTGACTATAGTATGAAATAAATAAATGTTTTTGTGCATGCTTCTTATGCATGCATGCTTTTAGTGTCTGTCTTGGTCCTAGTATTAAATAAATCTTAATTTCTATTATTCAATTTCTAGTTCTGTCTTATTTCTACATTATCTAAAACATATCCCATGTTATTGAGTAAACTCCAATAACAATGCCTAATAAATGTACAATGAAAATTATGTCTAACCGTGGAAATATGTAAAACAGTTTAAAATTGTCACGGGTCAGCAAAATCAACATAGCAGACAACAAATGGTTTAAAAAAAACTCTCAAAAATTCATAAAAATCGATAAAAAATATTAATTTATTAAGATGATATTTAGCGCAAATGATAATTAATCGGTTACATATTGACATGACATCGAAATTGCTCCCAAACACGACTGTTACGGAATGTTCGCAGGACAATTCAGCTTACTTATTGTAACATCTCACATTTCTAACATCTATGTTTATGATTTATGCTTGAAAACTAGCTTTTCTAATACTCAAATAACTTCTAATAAGATATATATAAACTAAGCTATAAGTGTATTGAAGTATAAAGGACTAAAATATGTTGCTTTTCTGAAGCCATTTGAAGCAAAAGGTACGCGTTGAATTCAGAATCCAAACTTCAGTATTGCTCCGACTTTAAACAAACTTGAAATTCTGGCAAAATATAGCTGATTTGTACATGTTTAAATAGCTTTAGTGTTAGAGTTTAATTGGCACTGAATGAAGTGCCATTAAAGTAAGCTAGTTAGTTAGTCTTCAGCGAAGATTTGTTGATATTACTTCAAGTCACTATACTCATACTCACATCTCGCAGCCATTCGCCAAGTTGTTCAACTTTCCAATCATAAACATCATCCCCAAGACGTGAAGACATGGTTCCTTACAATTCATAAACTCAAATTATGACTGAACAGGAAGAATTGAGCAATTTTGTAAAGTTTCAGCAGTGCTTTGCATCATAACTTGCTGACTTCTTTACATATAAGACCCGGAAGAGGATTCTGTGTCGTCACGACTTGTCAGGGGTAGGGTAGGGATGTCAGTAATTATTGCAGGGGGAGCGGTAGAGAGAACGAAAGTAACTTCCTTTTTTACGTGGAATTCTATCTATTTTGAAATAATTTCATTTGCTGTGGATTTCGGCTTTCTGCCAACTTTAGTAATAGACAGTCTCACGACTAGTTGTAAAATACGTTTTTAGCCTGGCTGCCGTCAATCAAAAGCATAAATTTCACAGCTAGCCGTTGGAATGTCTGAGAAAGTCTATAGCCGTAGTAATAGTAAGTTGAATTTCCTAATTTCGGTTTGAACTGAAATCTTTCAGAATGACTTTTAGCGTTGTTTGTGAAGTGTTTTTCTTCACTTCAGAAGAAAAATAAACAAACAGATGCTTCAACAACGTTGCTATGGAAATCACTAAATTTGAAAGCCGTTTGAAATTATGTCAGTGATTTTTGTAACTTTCTATCGCTTCTGGCCAATCATTTTGCTCATATGGTACAAACATTAGTCATGTACAAAAATAAAACGACTGTGTAGATCATACACAGGGAGCCCGCCATTAGTATCAGTCCAAATAATGAAAACGAACTGAAGATAATTTTTTTTATTTCTATATGGCGCCGTTCTGATGTAATAGTGGTTTCTAAAGTCTCTGCAGGAAATAGGAAAAATGACCAAAAGCATGCGATTCTTCAGTTTATAGATTCCTCTTTAAGCTTGCCTCGGGGGATGGCTTTACTCTACTAAGATCGTACTAACTGTCAACAGAACTTAACGGCTCTACATGTAGGAATGGATGTAAGATAGGGAGAATTGAGATATTTGGTTGTCAATTCGCCAGGAGACGCGTATGAATCTTAATTAGATTTCGCCAAATAGTGACAACTCTGTCATTGATCCGTCTATTAACTGCCAATTTGTGTTAAAATGTACAATATCTAGCGGCTAAACTGGTCTAAATGTGGGCTGTGTCGATCATTTTCCAAGGAACCAATTTAGAAATCAAACAAATCACTTTTTAACGTCTCTCCTTCTAGCCATGTACAAATGACTGCTAATTGTGGCAGCATGCACCGCGCGAAAAATGTACTGAATTTCTTGCACCATTAAAATCGCACATTCTGACATTTTGATATCTTTTATGATGTGAGTGGGTATTTACGCTCTTACTAAATCGTTTAGCGTTTTATTTTATTTGTTTTCTTTAATTTAATGCTTACTTATGTCAGTTTATTTATTTATTTATCTATTCAATAAATATAACATAAAGTTTATATATATATAGAAGGTCTTGAAATGATCAAAAATTTAAAATGCATTGTGGGTATCATTATACAGTCAATGACATAAACGTTGTCCACCAAAAACAAAATGTCACGTGACACCACATAAGTCCGCTCTAAATCCTAAATGCTCGCGCGATACTAGCTTTAATAGTTGTGAACACAAGATTTGATAATTCTTATTCCATGCTCACTGTTACTCGTTACACAGTTAAAGATTGAAATTTTAACTGCTGAAAACAAATAAACTAAGAATCGTGTGTCACTTGTTGTAGTGTTAATCTCTACTTTACGTGGACAACGTCTGCTGTTTTTCCCCGAATAATTCCAAACTGACTTATTGTTATAAAGTTTAATCATATTTCTTCTATTCATTAAGGATTAATATGGTGAATAGAAAGTAATGAATATAGCGGCGTAATAGTTCCTCAAAATAACTGATAAGATTTCTCCAAATAACGCTATTTTTACCATCCTTAATGATAATTTTAACTTTTTTTTACATGTAGTTAGTGGTTTTTCTGTTTCTTAAAATAGCGTCATCTACAGATAAGGCCAACTTAAGTACTAACTGAATTCTATTTTTCATTGTGAATGATATTTTGCATTCATTATGCATTCATTTTCTACTTTTAGAAACATTTTGAGATAAAAATATTGAATATGTATTTTGTCTTTTGTCGTCATCCGTCATTTTACTGATAAGCTTATCGCAAGTGAATTATGGAAGTCATGCATGTTTAGCGAGAGCCTGAAACGCTCAACTGAAAACAATTTATATTCCATATCGTATATTTTTTCTCTAAGGTTTTCTAACTCTAAGACCACAAAATTGTTCAGAATTAATCAATAAAATAAACTTAAAAGAAGTACGTAGAAAAAAAATTAGTATTATTTTAAGCTTTCAAAGAATAATGTTCAATTCGTAGTTATCAGTATTTTGCTAAGCGAGAGAATCACTGAAGAAAACAATATTCAATCGCCATAACTTTTCTCTTGAATTTTTCACATCTAAAGCTACAAAATTGTGGAGAATTATCAATATCATTAAACTAAACTAAAAAGAAGTAGAAATATTTTTAGTTTTATGAAAGAGTGATGTCGGCTGCTGTATATAGGTTTTTTTTCTAAGGTTTTCTAAAACTAAAACTACAAAATTGTTGAGAATTAATCAATAAAATAAACTGAAAAGAAGAAGAAATATTTTAGTTTTATGAAAGAGTGATGTCGGCTGCTGTATATGTTTTTTTTTTCTAAGGCTTTCTAAATCTAAATCTCACAAAATTGTTGAGAATTAATCAATAAAATAATAATAAGAAATAGTTTAGTTGTTTTATGAAAGAATGATGTTCTGCTGTAAGGTTTTTTTCTAAGGTTTTCTAAATCTAAATCTCACAAAATTGTTGAGAATTAATCGGCAATAAAATAATAATAAGAAATATTTTAGTTGTTTTATCAAAGAGTGATGTTCTGCTGTAAGGTGTTTTCTAACGTTTTCTAAATCTAAAACTGACAAAATTGTTGAGAATTAATCAATAAAATAAACTGAAAAGAAAGTAGAAATATTTTAGTTTTATGAAAGAATGATGTTCTGCTGTAAGGTTTTTTTCTAACGTTTTCTAAATCTAAAACTGATAAAATTGTTGAGAAATAATAAATAAAATGAACTGAAAAAAAGTAGAAATGTTTTAGTCTTATGAAAGAATAATGTTCAGTTGTATCTGATTGATGTTCTACTTGATTTTGAAATGTTTACAATTGAAGAATAATGGCAATTGCGTCAGACAGCCTTCCACGGAAAATAAATACTTATCCATGAATAAGTAGATAAATGATTTAAGAAGTTTGCACTTAATTAATAAAATTGAGGGGCTAGCTGTTTCATCTTAAAACACTTTAACGGGAAAGATTGGGCTCCGACTATTTTCGACAAAATTGAATGGAAAATAATATAACATTTCGTGAATAAGAATATAAAAAACTACAAGCTAGTTTGCACTTATAATAACAACGAGTGGCTAGCTATTTTATTTTAAACAATTTAACGGGAAAGACTGGGCACAAATTATTTTTGACAAAATTTAATGCTCGACTTTTTTAATACTGATGGATGATGGTGGTGATTGATGATAAACATGATTGATGATGATGATGATGATGCTGATGATGATGATGATGATGATGATGATGATGATGATGATGATGATGATGATGATGATAATTACGATGTGCTGAGCATAACAGTGATAATCATAAAGATTTATGTCCAGAAATACTTATCAATTTCACCATATGAATTAAAACATATCGAAAGGTAAAAATCTGTTCAGTTAAAATTTCACCATGAAAAACATCAGTTCAAAGCTTTGTAACTTGTATCAACGTTCGTTGTCATTAAGTATTTATACTACAAACTATTAATATTATATCATTTTATTTTATTCTTTCTTTTACAAGCGCATTTGAAAATTCGTTAATTGAAATTTGCGCGTTATAAGTAAATTTATTATTATTATCATCATCATTCTTATTGGTCCATTTTCATATCACCATTAATTTATATTCCTAACAAAGAGACAAGAGATACTATCTAAACCATTTCACTTTACATAATGCATTTTACGTGTATCAATGAAAAATATTTAACAAACACATGTCAATAACAGGAAAGCCATTGCCTACCAAATAAACAAAATCGCGCGCCAATCTACTACATGCATGACGTCATTAGGCTGTTGCCGTGCAATTATTGATGTATTCACAATGTCCTCTTGACCTTAGTGTTGGTATAAATTCATTTGACGATAATTCATTTAGTCAGATAATCAGTGAACACGCTAGGGAACGGTAATAGTAAGGAATACACGTTTTTATCTTAAATTTGGGAAAAATGGTAAGTGATCAGCAACACGAACAGACTTATCAGATAGACCTTATTATTTGCCTCAATGTTTTCTCAATACAATTCTCGGGAGATAGACCTTATTTAATTGCCTCAATCTCTTTCCCAATACAATTCTCTAGAAAGATAGACCTTATTTAATTGCCCCAATCTTTTTCCAATACAATTGTTTTGGAAGATAGACCTTATTTATTTGCTTCAGTGTTTTCCCAACGCTATCCTCTTAGGAGATAGAGCTAATTCGCTTGCCGCAACGTTTTCCCAATACATTCCTCTTGGTAGATACACCTCATTCATTTGATTCAGTGTTTTCCCCATACAACCCTCTTAGGAGATAGACTGGCTAATTAGCTTTCCGCAATGTTTTTCCAATACAATCATCTTTGGAGATAGACCTTATTTATTTGCTTCAGTGCTTTCCCCATACAACCCTCTTAGGAGATATACCTAATTCGCTTGCCGAAATGTTCTTTCAATACAATCATGTTAGGAGATAGACCTAGGGAGATCAGTAGACCTCGCAGCAAGCGGAGGGGGAGGATTGCGGCAAGTGCATGAATAAGGTCTATTCCAGCCATTCAATTGCTTGCTATTAATTATTTCTTTATCTTGTCTCTATATACAGGAGTATTTAACACTTCCAAGTAAGCCTTTATACACTGGAAGTAGCTCACCCAAACGCACGCGACGAGGCTCCGGGCAAAACATCAAAGGTTTGAACATCGCAGTTTTGGGTAAAGATGGCGTTGGTAAATCAGGTATAGAAAACTTGTTTACTTTTGAATTTCATCTTCTCTACAATAATCTCATTTTTTAAGTATATTTTAATGTATTTATAGTGTTTATAAATGTTTCTATATGATTAAAATGCCCGTTAGCGTTTTGTGGAAAATAAAAATTAAATCTAAATTATCGGTAACTTCTATAAGAAAAATTGCTTTTCTCAAAATTGCGATTTTAATTATCTTTATTCACTTAAAAACTTTTGTATATTTATTTGACTTCCTGTTTCGATTTTTATTTATTTACTTTATAAATAAATATTCAGTGCAGATTATGAAATCATAAAACCATAATTTCCACAAGCATGAACGTTGTTTTTCACTGCGTTGAGTCATCGATATTTGTCAATCATTCTCGATGTCAGAGTTCTGTTAGCAAGTGAGTGCATTACTTGTCACTAAAAAACATGACAAAATCCACTTCACTGCCACCGTAATAGTCAAGATATCCTTAAAAGCAGAGACAAATAATCACGGGAGAACGTACTTAGGAGGTCATACTCATAGAATTCTACTTGAAAGTCTACTATTTTCGTCATCAAAATGTTACTGTAAGCACATCGTTGTTAGCTCTAGAAATTTAAAGAATTAACGAGAAAAGAGAGAAATCCGGCTTCGTTCTTTTTTTGGGGAGTAGTACTGTGACGTGCACAGATCATTAAGTTTGAAAAATTGAATTCAGATCTATTTTGTAAACCAATTTTTCTAAAACCCACTAAATGATTCAAGTTCACAAAATCGTTGGCGATCACCTGCGATCTGTGCGATCCAGTGCAAATCATTGAGGTTTGCGATCTTGTGTAAACTTCCCTTTATATTTCTTTTACGATCCACGGCGATCTTATAATGTGAACCAGCCTCTGCTATCCGATCCAGTGCGATTGCCTACGACCGGCCGTTGCACGATCGTCTGAGATCCTAAGTGAACCAGCCTGTATCTCTGTTGTGTGGTCCATTACGGTACGATCCATTGTGATCATATGCGATCTTATGTAAACAGCTTTTATATGTGTTGTGCGATCCATTGCGATCGTTTGCGATCTTATGTAAACAGCTTTTATATCTGTTGTGCGATCCATTGCGATCGTCTGCGCGGATTGTATATTCGAGAATTTTAAAATTTGTTTCATGCCATAGGTTTATAATCTACTCTTATCAGTAGTGAATGACACTTTAATAATAAACACATTTCTTCACGCCACCGCGACGCAAATCAAAAATGCACTAAAACCGCGGTGTATCTATTCAATTCTGTTTGTTGTTTGTCGTTTCAACCGGCGAACGTCGTGTTGCTTTTACCTAACATTAGTCTTAATTAACCTTAGAGCAGCGGCGCAGAATTTCGTCTGCTGTTAAGCCGCCTCAGTTCTGGAAACCGCTTCTAAAGATAACTCACAATAGAAACTACTACCATGTGCTTTGTTGACGATAATAATGATTTTAAGGCGTTGATAATTCGTGTTTAGATGTTTTTAAAGGAGTTGATAATTCGTGTTTAGATGTATGCCAAAAATATCTCGACAATAACCTCCATGATAATAATTGTGAACGTTTCAAGTATATTTGTTTAGAAGTATACCTATATAGTATCTCAACAATAACCTCCATGTTTTTGACGAGAATAATGATAGTAAACACTTTGATGACGTACAAGATTATGTCATTAAAAGATATAGATAATCAAGCTACATATCGTCATATAATGCCATCATCTATCTATAATCCACTGAAATGTATATTGAACTCTGTTAATTGATTTTTTTGTGTGTGTTTAAAAATACCACATATTGAGCTTTTGTATTTTTCACATTATCTTTATATATAGCACTCAAATGGCTTTTATATTTGCGAGCATCGAAATGGCTTTATTTATGAGCATCGGATAGGTTTATTTATGTGCAAAAATGGCTTTTTAGCATACAAATGTCTTTATTTCAGACGTTTCAAATGGGTTTATTTTTGAGCATACAAATGGCTTTATTTTAGAGCATACAAATGGGTTTATTTTAGAGCATACAAATGGCTTTATTTTAGAGCATACAAATTGGTTTATTTTAGAGCATACAAATGGCTTTATTTTAGAGCATACAAATGGGTTTATTTTAGAGCATACAAATGGCTTTATTTTAGAGCATACAAATGGGTTTATTTTAGAGCATACAAATGGGTTTATTTTAGAGCATACAAATGGCTTTATTTTAGAGCATACAAATGGGTTTATTTTAGAGCATACAAATGGCTTTATTTTAGAGCATACAAATGGGTTTATTTTAGAGCATACAAATGGCTTTATTTTAGAGCATACAAATGGCTTTATTTTAGAGCATACAAATGGGTTTATTTTAGAGCATACAAATGGGTTTATTTTAGAGCATACAAATGGGTTTATTTTTGAGCATACAAATGGGTTTATTTTAGAGCATACAAATGGGTTTATTTTAGAGCATACAAATGGCTTTATTTTAGAGCATACAAATGGGTTTATTTTAGAGCATACAAATGGCTTTATTTTAGAGCATACAAATGGCTTTATTTTAGAGCATACAAATGGGTTTATTTTAGAGCATACAAATGGGTTTATTTTAGAGCATACAAATGGGTTTATTTTTGAGCATACAAATGGCTTTATTTTAGAGCATACAAATGGGTTTATTTTAGAGCATACAAATGGCTTTATTTTTGAGCATACAAATGGCTTTATTTTAGAGCATACAAATGGGTTTATTTTAGAGCATACAAATGGCTTTATTTTAGAGCATACAAATGGGTTTATTTTTGAGCATACAAATGGCTTTATTTTTGAGCATACAAATGGCTTTATTTTAGAGCATACAAATGGCTTTATTTAATTTGAGAGCATACAAATGGCTTTATATACGAGCATCAGTTAAAAATTGTTTTGTTGACAAATATATTGATACTCTACTAAATTTTCGTTCACTTTAATGTATTTTGTCTGAAAAACAAACAAAAAACTTCCAGTTATCTTAGGGTAGATATATTGCCATTGTTTAGTATATTAAATATTTATCATATATAACCCTTATATTACAGGGTTAAAATGTTATCGAGGTCTTTAAATGATTCATATCGATTATGTTATACAGCTCCAGCACTCAAGGGCTGATATAAATGAAATTATCTTCCGCAACAACATACAAACTCAGTTTCTTCCGCGCCCCTGTAGTTCGTGGCACGCGATTTGTGCGGCGATTTTTGAATCAAAATTTTCAAAGTGTTGATTAAATAAACAGAAATATTCACTCCTTTTTGCCGAAAATGATCGAGAATTATAAGTTTAAACGTTTCAAGAAATCACTAAATATTTCTTTAGAAGAACACAGAAAGTTACACGAGAAAATAGCAAATATATATACATAATTTATATATTGGTCCGATGCGCGGTTATGAATACAGTCATATATAATACTGTCACTACACAAACATAGCAAATTTCCAATCTCAAATCGCTCATATAAACGGAAATTCATCCTTTCTCTAAGAATCGTAAATAAGTTCTATTTTCTACCAAAAAAATCTCATCGATCTTTCAACGTTTTCATAATCTTGGATCATGATCGTATGTGACGTAATTCATGCGATGATAGCTTGTTTCAGTTGTTTTCAGCATGACTGAACTGTCGATGTACTAATGTCACTGCTGAAATGGCTTAGTTCAAAGTTGAATTGCTTATGCATTTTTTGCGCATTTTGAGTTTAAGTTCTACTTGATTGTAGATTGATTGCAAGCCGTTTTGTTGCTATATATACTTCCATTAGCAGTCCGGCTTTGCAAATGATTAATTGTAAAGGGCAAATGTTGGGGAGATGTACCATCCCCTTATGCAAGTACAAGCTGTGAGGCTGCAGTGTGCACATAAAAAAAACGGCACATACATACAGTTTAATTGTAAAGCACATTGAGATTGTGTTGCTTTTAAAAAAACTGATTTATAAATTTTCAATTTCCTTTCTTCGTTAACAGTTTCTTTTAATTTACTATAGTTTGTAAAATCTTCAAGAGCCAATAATTGACTCATCGAGAAAGTTCCATTACTCATTTTTTTTTGTCATTCGTTTATAGCATCTAAGTTGTATCTTATTTCTTAGGGGATCAGTTGCCAAGCAATTGGGGCTCTGCCCTGTGTCTTTATCCCTGCCACTGTGGCAAATTGATTTTTTTAAAAAGTTTACACTAGTTAACAACTTTCCTACATGTGAAATAAAAACATGTTTTTGAATACACAATTAAGTCGGCAAGCCGGAGCCAACGCGGAAAAATATCTCCCACAAAGCGGTCACGTAGTACTGTTTTCTGACATCAAGTAAATCAGATATGCTGGTTAAATCATGTAAATTAATCGACAGCAATTTCCTTACGCGTCCGCTACTGTGATAAGGTGCCAAAAGCGCGCGAACTACCGCCGGACATTTGTAGTTACAGACGTCATAGAGCTTTGCAGTTGCTACAGAGGCTCTGCAGTTGCTAGAAGCAAAACCGTCAGACACGTGACTAGAATGAAACCATCACTGACAGAAAGACCAATTTTGAAACATGGTTGAAAAGTCACACAAGTCACAAAACAGCATTTTATGAAGTCACGCGTTGAGCATAGAGCGAAAAAAAAAACTATCAAGGGAATAATGTATTTTAATAGCACATATGAAGGACGGTCACGAAAAACCAAAGTGATACAACCATAGTTTTAAAGTCACGCAATAGTGTGTTTTAAAGTCACGCAACTCGCAAAAATAGGAAACAGATTTTAATGCAATTTACAAACAAGTAAAGGTGATCGCAGAATTCAAAGTCACGAACAGCTAGTTACACAGAGAACAAACTAGATATAATAAGAACGATGCTTACGAAACTATTTATTGTGTGACGTACCATCTCCGTGACTGAAAAGAAAACGCCTGAAATAGATAACGTAAGCTGCATGGTTAAACTACCGTTTTCGTTTTCGTTTACGTAAATTCATTTATCACTAAAATAATCTACAGATTTTGTAAAGAAACTACGAAGACCATGTAAAATCCTTGTAAAATATGTCACGTTATGTGCTTGCGTACGACCACGTACGGCCATGAATCCCGATTAGCTAATTTGTGTCACATTACGGAAATTTTACGTAAGCAAGATAAACTAGTGCTTGCGTGTACACAATTTATATAACATTTTATCATTCAGATAATCTAAAGATTCGTCAAAGGAAGCCCGAGTAAAACGCACATTCAAACTAGATTTTAGCAGAGTCACAGGAAACAATTCTTAGCTTTATAACACTCAGTGAAGAGCTTATAGAAAGCCTTATTTTTATGTACAAATATGGTGCAAAAAGTACAGTCCGTTCAACAGGAGTTAAGTCAGATAAATAGCTAATCTTGCAATGACGTCCTAGTGTAATATCGCTTACTTGACCTTTGAATATTATGATGTGAATCTCTATCCTTCTTTGGGGGATCAGCGTTGCTTTATCGGAGATTTGACGTAGTTAAGATATTTTATCCGTTGATGATACGTTAGCATTCTTTTCCTATTATAGCTGCGTTTTATTCAGTTTGTTCTTCTGTTTTTAGACACACGTACAACTTGTATAGGAATTTGAAATGGAATATTATGCGTTCTGCAATTTACTAATCTTTACTCGATGGGCTGGTCTTACTTGATCCGTAAACATTATTCTCTTATTATGGGTGGGTTTTATTCAGTTTGTTCTTCTGTTTTTAGACACACGTACAACTTGTATAGGAATTTTTATGGAATTTTATGCGTTCTGCAATTTACTCGATGGGCTTGGTCTTATTTGATCCGTAAACATTACTTTCTTATTACAGCTGTGTTTTACGGAGCCCCTGAAGGGCCATGTCTTTTAAAGAACTTTTTTTACTCCATATCTGGCATTTTTTGCCAGTTATGAACGTATCTGGCATTTTTTGCCACTTATAAACGTATCTGGCATTTTTTGCCAGTTATGAACGTATCTGGCATTTTTTGCCACTTATAAACGTATCTGGCATTTTTTGCCAGTTATGAACGTATCTGGCATTTTTTGCCAGTTATGAACGTATCTGGCATTTTTTGCCAGTTATGAACGTATCTGGCATTTTTTGCCAGTTATGAACGTATCTGGCATTTTTTGCCACTTATGGACGTATCTGGCATTTTTTGCCAGTTATGAACGTATCTGGCATTTTTTGCCAGGTTTGAGTGTGACGCATGCAGCCACGTGACTTTGTGCAAAGTTCGAATTCGAAGTGAACATGGACGTGAACATGGACGTAGGCGCCAGTTTAGACGAGGTAAGTACTTGTATAAGATAAGATAGAGTAAGATTAAGAAAATATATAATAATTCATATTGTGCTTTATGTTGTTTCTTTCTTTAATGCCATGATACCCCGGGAAATAACAAAAATATAGACGTGACTTTGAAATCATGCCCATCGGCATGCTTTTGCGAAAGCACATAAATATTATGAGCCTGACCGATCTTACCCGATATTTTCATTAATACCGAACCGTTCTTAATTTTCCTAACTTGTATTTTACTTCAACTAAAAACATATGTAATGATTTCAGTTAGTCGGATGACATTCAAAACTGTCAAAATAATACCAACAACTTAAGCTTCAATTAGTAGATTAAGTTTACTTTTTAATTACAATAGACGTGTTTTGACATGCTTCTATGCTTTTTGTGAATGAAAGTCTTCCGGGAATGAGAAACCTTTTTTTTATAACAACACAGATCAATGAACATTCGCAATCCACTGTTGTCTAAGCGACCACAGTCGAAATCCGATCGCCATCTTGTAAATAGCTACCACAGGAAGCCCAAGTATTTTCTGTAAATTTGTTATATTTTATTTGTTCTTCGTCTTTGCTTTATCTTCTTATATTTATACAAAACTTTAAATAAAATAGAGAAAAAATATTACTCAAGTCGAAGTGCATGTGCAAGACTTCTTGATAATTTTTTTTTTCATTAAATTATTATGTTGACTTATAAATTCCTGATTATAAATTACAGTTGATGATTTCCTGATGCTCAATCTCTCGATTCTAGTTTCCTAGGAAACCAGCTGAACTATTAAGTCAGCATAAAAAGTGCTTAATATTATTGATTAATAATTGATAATAATTGTTAGCAATTTATAGTATATTTATAATCATAAATTATAACTAAAAAGATATGAGGATCAGATTATCAATTGTGAATTGTAAGAATTGTTTATTAGAATGGACACAGTGATATTACACTCATATTTTAATTGCAGCCTGCCAGCTGTTTTGTTTAGCCATTCAGGCTATTTACAGCTTATATAGTACTACATTTCTTTATTGATTATATATTTTTTATATATTGAAAAAATAGTACTTCAATAAAGATTGATTAATTGATTGATTTTATATCAACATTAGGTGATTTCCTTTCTAAGAAATAGGAATATTTCTCAGGACTGTGTAAAGAAATTCCAGGAACACAAGGTAAGGACACAGTTTTGAGGATTAACTAGCTATATAGCTATATAGCCTATGTATGTTTGATTTGAAAGTATTGTTTTTTTTTTTTTGCTATTATTAACACATGTGCATAAAAGATAAAAAATGTCCTTATGCCATCTCATTATGACATGCCTTCTTTTTTAACATTTGTACAATAATATTGATTTGTTTATAGACAGAATCATATTCTAAAATGAAATAATTTCATTACAATGTACTTTTTTTGCCCCAAAGCAGTCTACCCCTGATAGTTCCAATGACAAATTGAACATACTAATTTTTATTCCCTAAATTAATAATCTGTTACATGGCCTATGTTGTGATAAATTGACCTATTTTTTTTAGATTTTCAATCACTACTATTTAAAGAATTGACAATTGTATATTACAACAGTAAATCAGTTTATAATTTTAATCTGATTATCTTTTAGATGGATGGTACAGCAGTACAAAGTACACCAGACCTTGTTTTAACTGAATTTGGATTGTATGCAAGAGGAGATATATTTGCCTTAAGAGCTTTTTGTGAGCAAAAAGCAAAGCCAGAAAAAGAAAAGAAAAATGAAAAAGAGGAAAGGAAGAGGAAATTACTGGATTTGATCAGAGCAGGAAGAAAAAGCAAGCAACCAAAGTCACAGTTGCTGAATGTTGATTCAGTATCATCGAAATCCATCAAAGAGAAGAAAAAAATAGCTTACATTGGATGGATGCATGAGAAATACCAGACTGGTACAGAAAAACCCAAATACACACAAGTTAGAGCAAACAAAGGCGGTGGAACAAGAGATATATATTTATCATCATGTGATACAAGTGAAGATATTATTGCCATAGCCAAATCAAAGTTTTTCCCCCAAGGTAAATCCTCTTTTGGAAGTGTGTCTATGATGGAATGTGACCTTGTTAATTCACAAGGGGATAGCGTAAGATCATTTCTGGATGACAAAGGAAAGCAGTGTACTTTTACAGTTCAGCAATACATGGATGTAACTTCTGTTTCAAGACTCCGATTGTATCTAGCAACAAGATTAAAAGACACTGATGAATCAGAAATCACAAACCCTGCAAGTGACAATGGTCACAATGACTCAGATGATGATTTAGAGATGTCTGTATTTTGTTCAAAGCCAGCAAATCCCAAGCCAGCAAGAAGTAAAGAAGACAAAGGAAAAATGTGGCGCAAAAACCTTAATTTACAACTGGCTTCTGAAGAGAAAGCAGAAACAAATCTGATTGGTACTTTTGATGAGAGGATGACACTGAGAAAGCAACAAGAAAGAGAATATGATGAAAGTTTAAAACAAGATCAACTAAAATGTAAAGCCAAAGAACAAGAACAACTAGTAGAGAAGAGGGAAAAAGAAAGAGCTGAAAGAAAGGAGGCCATAAAAAAGCTTAGAGCCAGTAGAGTTCCACCAGAGCCACTAGATGATTCTTGGAGAGTAGCAGTAGTTGTGCAACATCCCATACTTGGACGATTGAGTAGGTACTTTAGCAGGGATGACCGGCTCACATCCGTTTATGATTGGATAGGATCAATCTCTAGTGACCCTGAAAACTTTGAACTTTGTCTATTCCCAAACACAGTATGTACACCATCCTCCTTAGTGCGAGAAGTAGAGGGAAATGTATTGTTTGTTTCCATACCTGCAGATGATACTAATTGTGATGATGACTTAGAGGTCACGTTTAAAGGTTCTGGTGGTACCCTCTTATGTTCTAATGATGACACACTTGTTAGTGACCCCGAATCGTCATTCGTTGATTTGGATAGTTACTTTATGTTAAACCAAGACAGGTTTGTATTTTGTTTGTATTGCTCTTTTAATACTAAAATTGTATTTTTTTAGTGCTGTATCCATGAGATTTTGTGTGGTCTTAAAATGCTTCTATTTGTTTTCAATTGAATAAAACATTGATAATCAATTTAGTAAAAAGAAAAATTAAAGATAGTTTGTATATTTACTCGACAGGTTTTCTTAGTACATATATAACAACATGTAACAATAACAAAAATAATAATAATGATAAGTTTTGTACAAGTTAGCTTTAGCGTTCAAAAGTTTCTCTTTTCAAATTATTTGCTACACCTTTTCAAATTTAAACATCCTGGGAGGTTTTTCAGACACTTATAAACTTCACTCTTGTCTTCGCTTTGAACATTTCAAAGTGTTTACCGTTAGTCACTCGGTGTGCCTTTTACATAAAGGTCAAATTCTCGCTTTCTGATTGGTTAACTTGTACAAAACTTTAATTGGGTGGCCAAGGTAAGGTGCGTCGCGCTGTAACGTTATTACATATTTAATTTTACACATAAAAAAGCATTTTGTGTTATGATTTGTTTACTAATTGGACTATTTTCTCCATTTATGTTAAGGAATGACAGTGCATTATTAATGACAGAGGTAAGTATAAACAGTATTTTTGTGCTAAAGTTGTGTTTATAAGCATGTCTCCTGATGCTACTCAAGGTTATCAATCAGCAAACATGGGGGAGGTTTTCCCCTATATTTGCTATACGGGTATGTGCCGCCTGATAGAGTATGTTTTTGGGGGGCTTTTAATGAAGTCTGGGATTATATTATGATATAAAAATATAATAGGGGTAGGTTTTTGACATTTTGTCTGTGATAAAGTAAGGATTTTGTCTGGGATAGGGTTAGGTTTTGGTTGTTTTAGTCTGCTAGGCTACGCTTACGGGCACAAAACGATTTAAAATCAATTAAATAGTTGGTAAATATTTATTGAAATCTATCGAATAACAGTTTTTTGCATGTCAACAAAATGTAATATGACCGAGATTTTTAATCGGGGGTAGGGTATGTAAAACCAAAATCTTAGGGTCAGAGTTTTAAGGAACCGGCATATATTTGCAATTTTTTATATTTTCAAAATAATAACATATTTGTATCTTTTTAGTTTGGTAGTGGAGCATTTGATTTTATTCAGTCAAGTGGCCAACTGTCATCAACAGCCCAACAAGACAATATTTTCCCAGCCACTTATTCAGAGGTACATTCAGATAAATTAACTTCACCTGCAACAATTAATCCACCTACAAAAATGAAATGAGCTGAGCTAAAAGGCTCGGTATATATAAACAAGCGTAACAGGTTAAATTAATAACCCAAAACTTCTAATTAATTATGTATGTGTTCATTTTTTTGCAGCTAACTGTAGACAACATACGGCATTGCACTTCTACTACTTCTACTACAGACACTACTTCACCCTCTTCAGCTGCCGCATCTGATGTTCAACTGTCCTCAATAGCCCAGCAACATAACAGCACTTCAACATCTAACATTCTCGATGATATGACTGACCCCCCTACAAACACTACTACTCAACCCCATTCAGCTGCATCTGATGTCAGCCATACATCTGATGGAAATAAGAAAAGGTGAGAATCTTTTCTTAATTTTATTCAAGCAAAGACTGACAAACAAATTTCCAACTGGTATTTCACCATAGTTAATCGATTAACTATGATTTCAAAAATCAAAGACATGACTGTGCTCTATTTAGACAAGGTTAAAAAAGAGAATACAATTTATTATTGTCTTGCTTTTCACAAACTGTCCTGGCTGTTTAATACTTCTTATATACAAGCACTCACATGTTGGACTGGTAACTCACAAATTATTAACGAATTTGCTGCGCTCTGATTGATTCATTATGTTAAGGTGTGTCCATGTTTCTAATACCACATCGGGGCGCACTTTTAAATAGGTTTACTAGAGTTATCCGTTAACAATGTGTTATTGTTGTTTCAGAACCCTTAGATTAAGGAGAATTGCAATCGTTAAAGAGATGATAGAGTATTTCAAAGACGGCTCACTTATGAATACCCGTATATCCATAGCGATGATTAACGAAAATGGCAAGGAAGAATTTGGAGTTGATGACGGTGGGGTTTTCAGAGATGCCCTTTCAGCGTTTTGGAACAAGTTACTTGAATCAAGCTCGGTTGGAGAAGACGAAAAAATTCTTTGTCTGCGCAATGAGTTCCAGTTCCCAGAGTGGCAGTCAGTTGGTAGAATCCTTGTAAAAGGATATCAACAAGCGAAGTTTTACCCCCACAGTTTGTGCAAAGCGGTTATGGCTGCAACCCTGTTCGGTGAAAATGCTGTGTCTAGTAGTATGCTGTTAACTTCTTTCAAAGCGTTTGTTTCCCCAGATGAACGGCAGTTGATAGCCGCAGCACTAAGTGAAGCTCTTCCAAATGACGGTGAGCAATATGAAGAATGGGTGGACTTTCTCGATAGATATTCGTGTAAGAGAATCCCTAAGGCTGACAAAGTGGATGTAGAGACCGTCTTACTTCAAGCTGCCCACAGAGAGTTGTTGCAAGTATCAAAGTATGTGATAGTAAGCTGGATCGAACCTTGTAAGATATTGCTCAAGTACGAAGAATTTGGAAGCCTTGATAAGTTTATTGAGCTCTGTGATAAAGTTAAGCCAACAACGAAAAAAGTAATCAACCTGTTCGATTGTTGCAAGCCAGGCAGCAATGCCCAACGAGATGCATTGAGCTATCTTAAGAAGTACATTAGAGGCCTTAATGCAGAAAAGCTGGAACAATTCCTACGATTCTGCACAGGAGCGAGTGTCCTCTGTGTAGACCAAATCAGTGTTATGTTTACCGCATTGGAGGGTGCAGCTCGTCGACCTGTTGCCCATACATGTTCGTCAATGCTAGAGCTGCCAACCACATATGAAAACTTTCCTCAATTTCGAGAGGAAATGAACAATGTTCTTGCTTCAGGATTTTGGGATATTGACTACTTGTAGACAATGATGATAAGTGATAACAGTTGTGAGAAAACAAGTCAGCGTCACCTTTGTTGTACTTCATCAAGAGCTCTTCATTTTAGTCTGATATAATTTGATATCAAAGCTCAGACGTTCACTTCGATAGATAAACAAAATTAAATACGTTACTGTTGAGTTTCAAGTTAGTTGCAGAACAAATCAGAACTCACAACTTTAGCTTCAATCTGGTTTTCAATAAATCACGTTCATGTTCAGCTGCCGGATAGTTTTGTTTGCTTATAAGTCTATTATTTCATTCGAAAATAAGTAGCGAGCCACTTTAAATTTAGAACTTATAGGCTCCTATGAAAACTTTTTGTTTTATACGTTCCTAAACAATCTTTTATCAGAACTGAATCCAAAACGACTCATTGGTTTTGAGTATGGTTTCTCTGTGAACCTGAAGTGTAATGTACAATTGAATTCGAATATACAGTTGCTGATATTGTTTTTATTTCAGTTGGTTGTAATTTAGGCGTAATAAACACGAAACACGCCTGGATTTGCGCAGCTGCAGGTCACGTGACACCACCTACCGTATACTAATAGAAAAAGAATATTCAGAAATAAAAAGAGCATGTTGACTGAAGTAAATAGGCAAAGTTAAAGCTGTCAACTGTAAATACATAAAAAATGACAACAACTACCAAATAAAAGTATCTGAGACAATGAAAATCTTTGATGCAAAATATCCGATTACTTGTCATTTTTTCCATCAAAGAATGACTCGTTTTGCACATTCATCACGTGTTGCTGGTGAATTTGAGGTTGGCGTGGTCACGTGATCTCTGGTTACAAAGGGCCTCTTGATTATGTTGAAATATTGTTAACAGTGTCTTTAAGGAATAAATATCCATTGGATTACCATTGTTCATGTAGTAATGAGTCAAGTCGAAATATCCTCTTCTTTCAATCTAACCATAATGCCTTCTGTTTTTGAGGGGTAGTTAATTGTTATTCAAATTAACAAAAAAAGCAGAGGGCATTATGGTTATGTGAAAGTAGTAAATAGACGTAGAGTTTAATGTTTTGACGACTTTTTAAGGTGTCACGTTTTACTCGCGCCTGGCCGGATTGCTTAAAGCTTGATTAGTGCTACTCCTGGATTAACTATGCAGCTTTCCTTAAGATTAAATCCTAGATTAGCAGTCGGGCTTTGAACAACCAGGCCCAGGTCCACTTAATCGGTCTACCCCTGTCCATCCACTGTAGACCGCTGTATTTTTTTAGAAATTGCGCATTGAAAATTATTCACAAAAACCAACAAGAACACGAAAATCTGAAACAATGTGAAAATGTCATGTTTTGACTATTTTGTCAAAAAGTTAAGTCCGGTTCGAAACCAAATAAAACCTTGAATATGAACACGATAGCGCTTAAATAATAAACTCTTGTTTACGTCGGGGACGAACAAAAAATCAATCGCGCCAATCAGCCTCCATTAATTTTGTCATATCTTGGCAAAGGAACAAAAAAACTAAATTAAAGGCCCGTGCAAACGCACGCAACATTGTTGGACCAACATGGTTGCTCCAACATGTTGGGCCCGTTTAAACACCCTGTTGGGTGATGTTTGATGAAACTCATCCAACATTTCTTTTGTTCTCGTGTTCAACAAACCGTATCGCAACAATGTTGGCCAACAATGTTGCGTGCGTTTGCTCGGGCCTTAACACTAAACCAATCAGAAGAACTCGCTCATTGCTGTAGCGATCAAATACCATATAGGTTAATAATCAATACTTTCCACGCTAAAATATTTTGCACGGGTTTAGAGTACAAACATTAAAAGTGTGCAACATAATCAGTACTAAATAGTGATATTTTATGCTAATTCTATTGTTGTCTATTGTTTAATTAGCACTATTTACAACTACTTGCATTGTTTCACGGGTATAATATTTGCACTCTATTAATAACCACTCTATATGCATGTAAGGCGTCTTTGTTTACTATATTTGATTGATTGCGTCAATCAAAGTCAAGTAAAGGCTTTTAGCTTCTTGCGGGGTACAAGGCGTGTGCAGACCATTCTCATTCATAATGATTTGCGCTAACTCAGAAATTTCGGTTGAGTAAGTTATAGATGCACTACACACTTCCGCGCATATCTCCAGGTCATCAACACTGACGTCAATCTTGAAATCATCTGTACCCGATATCTGTGGAAAGCAATACAACACATCAGGACGTCCAGGTGGTGACTCTTTATTAGTTGATGGTCTGATTCTGTGAATGTTCCATAGTTTTGCAGCACTTTGAAGCTCTTGTTGTAAAATGTCCATAAAACAAAATCTCAGGCACTCTACATGCACCAAATCGTCATCGCAATATAACCCATTGTCCCTAAACTCTTTAAAAAATCTTATCCACCAGTCCGTACCTCCCCTGCGCAGCTGAGACCACCAAGCTTCGATTCTTTGGTTTGAGGTAGACTTTCCATACATAAAACTTTTTTCTGCGGCGAATGAATCGCTTGAATCTAGCCTGAGGAATTGCTGAATGCCAGCTACGTATACATTTTCTGTGCCACAATCAGATCTTAGTATACGCGGAGTGCCACCAATTTCACGAATACAATCAACGAAATATTTTGATACTATTGAGGGATCGTTGTTGGACGTACCTACCTCAAGCCACATTATTCGTCTGCTAAAGCCATCAATGCATCCATGAATGCAAAAACCAAATGGCTTGAGCTTATCGTAGCCGTCAATATGCCAAATAAAATTTGGGCCTCTGCCTCGGTATTGACGTCTTTGAAGTCGGTGCCTGAGCCGATTATCTACTGCAGCTGGATTTAAAAGCCTGAGAGCATGACGAACAGTTTCCTTACTCACGACAAGATGACGTTCTGTAATGAGCTTTTGCCACATTCTCCTGTATCCAATAACACTTCCACTGCCTTTCAGTTCTTCTTCTATTGCACTCAAAACTGTTCCCAAATCAGCAGTGTTTAACCTTCTCCTTAACCCTCTTCGAGCAAGTATTCTTTTTAACTGTCGGATGCTTAGAACAATACCATGATTCACAACAAGAAACAGCAAAATTTCAGCTTGCTGAAATCCCAAACTGAAATACCGTTCAATAAGTTCATTGCGGCAAATATTTCCCATGTTTTTATCTAGAGCTGGTAAATAGCGGTCAAGTACACCGATCGAAAGAGGGATAGTAATGCAAAGCATGAAGAGAACAAGGAAAACTTTGGATGCCATGGCTTACATCTACAACTAAGGCTAAAATAACTCACTTGTGGCAAAAAATGCCAGATACGTTCATAAGTGGCAAAAAATGCCAGATACGTTCATAAGTGGCAAAAATGCCAGATACGTTCATAAGTGGCAAAAAATGCCAGATACGTTCATAAGTGGCAAAAAATGCCAGATACGTTCATAAGTGGCAAAAAATGCCAGATACGTTCATAAGTGGCAAAAAATGCCAGATACGTTCATAAGTGGCAAAAAATGCCAGATACGTTCATAAGTGGCAAAAAATGCCAGATACGTTCATAAGTGGCAAAAAATGCCAGATACGTTCATAAGTGGCAAAAAATGCCAGATACGTTCATAACTGGCAAAAAATGCCAGATACGTTCATAACTGGCAAAAAATGCCAGATACGTTCATAACTGACGAAAAATGCCAAATATGGAGTAAAAAAGTTCTTTAAAATACATGGCCCTTCAGGGGCTCCGTAGTGTTTTATTCAGTTTCTTCTTCTTCTTTTGGACACACACACTACTATAATTTTCATGGTTTTATGCGTTCTGTAATTTACTCGATGGGCTGGTATTATTTGATCCGTAAACATTACTTTCTTATTACTGTTGGGTTTTATTCAGCTTTTTCCTCTTGTTTTGGACATCCACACTACAGTTAGTTTTCATGGAATTTTATAAGGTCTATAATTCTCCTAATTTACTGGTCTACGTTAATTTTTCAGTGTATTACAATTGTTGTAAAGAACGACAATTTACTCAACATGTTTTTTGCCTGAAGAAAATTAGTCTTATTTAGTTTCAATAGTAGATAAATAGTACACAGCAATATAGTACGTCGTTATCATCATAGCTACCACTATCATTACGATTAAGATTATATTAATGATTATGATTACTATGATTATATAATGATGTTGCTATAGTGATAATGATTATGATAATAATAGTTACGATTGTATTAGTTTTCATAATTGGTATTATTAACGTTAAAATTCACCGAATATCATTTTCTTCCTTTCTTTACAGCGTTCATAGTTCGTGCTCTAACCAAACGTTTTATTGGGGAATATGACTCAAAGTTCGGTAAGAACTGATTGAATTCTTCATTGCACAACCTTATTATCCTCGATATCGTATTGTAAGAAAATAATAAGCCACGGTCAGAATAGAGATCAATAAAGCCTGTGGTATTTCTAATGTTCGTTGATGTTTGCATTCATTGCCCTACCACGGTCTGTACTGAAAACAAACGAATAGAGCAGATTTCGTATCACTATGAAAAGCTCTCGGCACGAACGCAGTCAAGGCACGGCAATTAAGGCCTCATCAAAATTCTAGAAACATCACGGTCGCGGCAAGACACGCACACGGCACTCAACGTTTCACAGTCATACAAAATCCGTTCTATATCACATGCTATCGAGGCTGAGACTGCGCAATGAAGAACCAGTCAACGTATTCAACCACGTTATAAGCATTTACAACACTACTAACAATAATGAAATAAAAATCTCATCATATGATTCATGATCTTCATTTCAGAGTGTACATACAAACATAACATTGAGATGGATGGTCAGTCGATGTCCGTAGAGGTTATAGACGCCATGGGAAATGTAAGTTGAATATGCTAATCTTGCGCGGTCTCGCAGCTTTTTTTGAATACATGTACCACAAATCATTTCTTATTGGCCTGTAATAACAATCACGTGATGTGTGATAGAACAATAGTCCCCGTCACAGTTCCCTGCGCCATCTTGAAAGGTAGCCGGGCCTTTGCATCGAAGCGAGACGAACGTTGAGCTTGCAATGGTAGACTGAGACACATGAATAAATGTTCCTCAAGGTGTTAAAAGGTCTCTATCATTGCAAGCTCAACGTTCGCCTCTCTTCGATACAAAGGCTCGGCTACCTTTCAAGTTGGCGCGGGAAACTGCATGTGACAGTACAATTTGCAGCGAAAGTTTTTGCCTTCACGCAATGGTTTCCCAAGATATAAACTACAACACTGGATTGTTCTCGTATTTGTTCGATAAGCTTAGTATGTGCACTTTACAACTCAATAGTTTTTACCAACTCAGTAGTGCATCAACCTCGTTCCCATGGCTCTCTCCCTTCGCTTTTGTGTGGGTTTCCCGCCCAACCCAAAAGCGAAGGGAGAGGGCCCTGGGAACGAGGTTGAGTAGTGCGTTTCTCATAATCAAGGAGTCAGCACTCTAACGCTATATATTTCTGTTTATTCAACAGAGTTCGCTGACCAGATTGGACTGCAGTACATCTCACGTCGAACTCTTCTTCGTTCTCTACTCAACAACAGATCGTTCATCATTCACGGACGCTACACTTCTTTGTAAACACCTCGCCGAAACACGTAACATTGACTCCGCATGTATCACCATCGTGGCGACGAAAAATGACTTAAAGCATTTAAAAGAGGTTGAAGAATACGAAGGACGGTTTCTCGCACAGGATATAGGATGTTCTTTTTATCAAATATCAATATCGGAGGGTTATTTGGAAACACTGAAAGCAGTTCATGAAGCGATTCGAAGCTGTATGAATCATCAGAACCTGAAGAAAAAAGGCGGTTTTTTTGATACCGTATTAAGGCGAAGATCGTGGAGTGGCCAGCTATAGAACTTGTAAACTCTAGGTGTAGATATTGTACATTTATTTCAAGAGAGGTTGTCCAATTTAAAGAGAGAGTTCATACAAATACGGATAGGAACTGATGGGTATACATCTATTTCAAAAAGGCCAGCTATAGAACTAAACTCTAGGTGTAGATACTGTACATTTATTTCAAGAGAGGTTGTCCAATTTAAAGAGAGAGTTCATACAAATACGGATATGGGTATACATCTATTTCAAAAAGGTTGAAATTTTAGACACATGACACTTCTAAATCCAACATACAACCTCTAAATAAGGAGATTTAAATACTATTTATTACACTATTGTCTTGAATGATTATGACGCATGTAGAATCTATGCACAAGTTTACTCCAGAGGCATTCACGCTAATTGGGCTTCCTATGTCAATACATACTGAGGGAAAATGTGGAGAAATACAGGCTCTATTAGTCTCCAGTTTCTACACGTCCTGCAGCAACACAGGAGGCCCAATCAGGGAATAAAATGAATAATTATCTGCGGGAGAGGTTCAGTTGTTTCAAATTTAAGGTTTGTTAACGTGTACACAAATAGATTTTTATGATTGTGATAGTTATAATAAATTGAATTCGTTGAACATTTGTGTTTGTTTTAATTACAATGTTGAAGTCTTTAGATATTTACTTCGCTATCATTCATTATTTTATGGCTACGATAGTACGCGTGCTCTGATTGGCTGATTTCCGGTCTGCATGATATTTTCCCATTTCAGACCGTTTTCAGACCGTTACCATGACAACGCTCCAATTTTCGCATTTTTTTCAGACCGGGAAATTAATTAAAACAACTTGTAAAGAATTGCAATAAATATTTTGTTAAAGGTTTGCCTTTTCATACCTGCAAAGTGTTTTTTAGCCAGTTTAGTGTGTGTTATATTGTATTTTTATATTCAATAATGAGAGATTCGGCGATAAAATATTTGCGATTTCGTACATCGCTAAGAAAAAAAGCCATATAATACGATTTATTAACCTCGCTTGTTCGGTCTGTCTGGAAAAATATCAGACCTCGGTCTTTTTTGTACAAGACCTGATATTTTCTCGTACAGACCTCACACTCGGTTAATAATCATTTAATTTATCCTGGTTACCAGAAGCCTCTTGACCAGGGTACACTCAATCATTCCAAGAAACATCACGTTGAAACGAACATTACCACGATTTATAAAATAACTATTTGAAATCACGTATTTTGATTGGTTGAGGCGCGTGCATTATGAGAGCACACATCACGCACGTTTGCATGTTGATCAATTTGTATTTTATAAAAGAAATAGAAAACTTGCTTTCTGTGCTGTATGCAGCTATAAAGCACTTGGGGATTGTCAGAACACTCAAGAAGTGTTGAGAAGCACTCCGCTTTGCGTCGTACGCGCGTGCGTTTTCTATTTCTTCAGTAGCTTTACTAAGGTGGGTGACTAGAGTGATTTTCAAATGACCGTGAAAGAATTGGCAAACTAATAGTTGTTACTACACTCTGAATCTATTGTTTTCTTTTGTTCTTTACCGACAAGGACGAACTAAATAGTCGTTTTTCTTTCACGGTCAAATGAAAATCAATCTAGGTACGTACTAAAAACTATTACACAATAGACAAAATCGGCTAACGCGTTGCTATGTACTTCTAGACTTACGTTTTGACCAAATTCACAATCTCAAATCTTTTGGGAATAAGATTCTTAGTCTCATGTATTTCAATGTCACGTAAAAAGTGTTTGGGACAAAAGTTTTTATTCCCAGAGGTTTTGAATTGGGTCGAAACGTACATAGCAACGCGTTAGGCGAATTATTCTTTAGTAATTGTATTTTATTTCTTGGTTATGCTATTTAGGCTCTACCTCATTACAACTTTACTTGTGTTTAATAGAATTTTCGCGGGGGGAAGAGGAGCGAAAGAACGTCTGTTTTCTCAGGCTAGTGACTAGTAGCCACTAAATTAAACTATTACTCAATAGCAATTTGATTATATTTCATGGATCGATACTGAGACCCCGGCTACACGGATCCGGATACTTTTGAAACCGCATACTTTTTGATGCGAATCGGCCTATCGTCCACACGAATCCAGTGAATCCGGTCACTGAAACCGCATACTTTTGAATAGGAAACGATCAACAGGATTCGTGTGGACGCAAATATTTCTATGCGGTTTCAGCCGGATCGGATTCGTGTAGAAGAGGCCTGAGTATTTGTGCTTTACCCCGTAACAACAGCTTTACTCCTTTGTAATAGTGACTAATAGTGAGGGTCCTGAAGGGGTAAATTGGGAATTGGGATTTGCCTTTTTTCGAGGCTGGGAATTGGGATTTGCCCATTGGGATTGGGATTTGTCCATTGGGATTGGGATTTGTCCATAGGATTTGGCTATTTCTTGTCCATTCGTTTTCTCTTTAGATGCTAAAATAATGTTTTAAATTGAGTAATTTGCAACATTTTACGTCGTTTTAGTAGACTAGAAGAGAAAATCGAACTATCTTGGGCTTCCTGTGGTTAGTATTCAATTTGGGCTTCCTGTGGTTAATGTTTGGGCTTCCTGTGGTTAATGTTTGGGCTTCCTGTGGTTAATGTTTGGGCTTCCTGTGGTAATTGGGATTTTGATAAAAAATTGATTGGGAATTGGGATTGGATACCCCCCTTCAGGACCCTCAATAGTGACTAATAGTGACTAATAGTGACTAATAGCCATTAAATAAAAACTATTATACAGCAGAAATTGTATTTAACTTTTATGGATGCAGTCAGTTAACGTTTGTGCTCTACATCGCTTCAACTTTTATGTACAGGTTGTCTGTGATAGAAAACCAGAACACAATAGCAATTCGCATAAACTCGGAAGTGTTTGCGCTCTACCAACAAAAACATTTTACAATTCATCTAGATGTTATTAACTAAATCCCTAATGACACTATTGTGCTAAACTTAATACTAATAGCGATTGAGCATTGTTCTTCTTATGTACTAATAAAAACTGTTAGGTGTCTACTATAAGTATCGCCGTAAATAGATACTGACTGAATTATGATACTGACTCCTAGGCAATCAATGGCAAGCGCGCGCTCAGCTGTCTTCTAGTTTGATATGCCTATATACATTAGAGTGATTTTCATATGACCGTGAAAGAATTGGCAAACTAATAGTTGTTACTACACTCTGAATCTATTGTTTTCTTTTGTTCTTTACCAACAAGTACGAACTAAATAGTCGTTTTTCTTTCACGGTCAAATGAAAATCACTCTAGATAAACGGGAGGCAAAAAGACTGAAGAATTGAAAAAACATTTGAAATTTTTCAAGTTTTCCTCTTGAATCTATAAAGTTGTAAACTCGAAATCTAGCTTGAGTTACCCTTAAAAAAGTTTAGTATCCAGTTTCGAGATAGCGCCGCTATACTATTTGATAAAAGGCGCATTTCGGTACGGTCTACGGCTTGGAAAATATTCACGAAAACTATATATTTCTGCTAAACAATAAAAAAAAACACATTCAAATTTACCGTAAATCGAGGCCGGCTATGCCTAAGCAAATCTAAATAGTACAGCGGTGATAGATAATGAGAAACTGGAGTATTTTACCCTCGATATTTTGAATCAAAATCGATTATCCATCCAGTACGTCATTGTAATTTTTATCTCAAACTTATATCTAGCGTGCGTGCAGCCCGTTTGTTTACCCGTAATAACGTTATTACGGGTAAACAAACGGGCTGCACGCAGGCTAACTTATATCTCGTATAATTCTAAAACCATTTTTTTTTAAATATTTTAGCAATTTTAATACAAATGTTGCGAAAAACTTGATTTTCACGAATTTGTAGAATTAGAACAAGAATTTAACAGAAGCACGTGAGAATTTGCATTTGAATGGCTTTCTTACACAATCATAGCTAAAAACCAATCAAATTACCAAGGTGTGAATCTAAATATCGAATAATTATTACGCGAGTGTTAATGACACAAGTACCTTAGACGGGGGTATAAAAATAAGCAAACAATTGATCCACCTTAAAAAGCAAGTCATTATACGAGTTTATGAACATCCAAATCAACAGTTTATAAAATCATGGATAAGGCAAAAATCTACTCTTCAGGATCCTACCCATTTCCTTTGAGTTTTTACAACTTTGGAACTCCGCTCGGATATTTGCAATATCCTGATACAACAGAGAAACATTTATCGCTTGAAAATAAGCCTTCTTTTAGCATCGATTCGCTGCTAGCGCGAAAGTGCAGCGATGGAAGATTTGCCGACGAAGCAGCTCAAACATCGAAAAGAAACGAAAGCGTGTGCTACAGAAATGCGGAAAATCAGTGTTCACAAATTCAACAAAGATTTCATCCCTATCATCATTATTTTCCTAATAGCACGAATTTCGAGCAAGAAAACGCTGAACTACGAGGTACGTTGAAAAATTTCCTTAAAATATGATACGTTTTCACATCTGAATTCAGCTAACAAGCACTAGCAGGATTTGCGCGCACTGATGCAGTCCGATTTGGAGATCTAAAGTTTGTTTAGCGAATAAACCACGCAAAAAATAATATTTGCTCAATTTCACAATAATCTTGTTTTAACAGTTGCTTTAATATTTAACGGTTTTGGTAAACAAACTTGTAGTTTAACAATGGAACAGTTTAAAGCGAAAGCGTATGAAAAATCTAGGAGGAATTAATAACTATTTAAGCGGAAAGTGTGATTTTTCGCAAACCATTCAAATGCTGTTTTGGATATCAGTTTTTTCATTGTAGTTGTTAAATATAAATAATTGCTTTTTGATAACATAAATTCATCTTTATGTGACAAAAAAAGATTTAAATGAACGCATTTTAAAGCAGTAAGTATCATAAAAAACTCACGTAAGTTTAGTACAATTTTTAGAACAAAAAATGCACGCTTTAATTTATGTCGAAAAACTAATTAGATGGTGAATGTTTTTTAGTCAAGTACGGCAAAACATTGTTTATAAAATACTTAATTCAAAGAAACTATATTTGAAACTACACTAGTATTCAAAGCCATAAGTATACAAAAACTAAAATTGTGTAAATTTTCGGTGGTCTTAAAATAAAGTTTGGAAAACCACTGATAATCCCAAAAATTGGATTTAAATTTACTCTTAAAAATGTATAGTTAATAGCTTATTTTAGAGAAAATACTCCGAGATTAAACACTGTTTAACTAACAAAACGAATATTCACATAATGGACTTATATAAAACAAAATTAATGTAGCTTATCAACGGCAACGAAGAAGGCAATATATTCATTAGGCCAATTAGCTCTGTACTTGTAAATCAATTAGCGCGAAAAATTGATTAAATCAATATTATACCAAATCATTGACACTTTTTTCAATAGAATCAATTCAAAGAAATCATATTTTCTTTACTTAGAAATAAGAAACTAATTCGTAAGACTAATTCTATTTTGTTTAACAACTGCTTGAAGCCTGCTTTTTCGCCGCTTCTTAGCAACTAGAAAACTCACATGTGGAATGTGACAATTCAAAATGATTTCATGTTGCGGTTTCCACTGCGAAATAATAAGCAATTTGTTCTTTTCTGTGTTTCATGCTCAGTTGCTAGGTTTGCAACCTCACTTGAAAGAATGTCCACTGTTTAAGTTCTAATTTACAAATGTTAGGATTCTAATTCATTTAGACGCAGAAGAAAGACTTTTGTATTTAGCCAAAAATATAACAATCCTTTTATAGTTTTTCTCAATATGAACAATATGTTTTCCGGCTCAAATTAGTTTTGATTTTTAAATGATTTTCAGATAGTAATTTATGAGTATAGGTTGTTAGTATATATAAGTGCCTGTTTGTAAGTTGTTTACGGTCTTAATGAAATAAAGTCAGTATAATTTCATTGACTCATTAGAAGTGGGATTAGGTTTAGGGATATTTTGTTGTTGTATATCGTTTTAATGACAAAAGCAAAAAGAAGCCGACGAAGAAGTAAAGAAGAAGAGGAAGACAAAGGAGAAGAAGAAAACGTAAAAAGAAGAAGAAGAAAAACGATAACAAGCAATTGTAAGAAGAAGAAGAAGAAGAAGAAGAAGAAGAAGAAGAAGAAGAAGAAGAAGAAGAAGAAGAAGAAAAAGTAGAAGAAGAAGAAGAAAAAGAAAAAGAAGAAGAAGAAAAAGAAGAAGAAGAATTAAGAAGAAGAAGAAGAAAAAGAAGAAGAAGAAGAAGAAAAAGAAGAAGAAGAAGAAGAAGAAGTAGAAGAAGAAGAACAACAAGAACAAGAACAAGAACAAGAAGAACAAGAAGAACAAGAAGAACAAGAAGACGAATTCATTGTTTGAAAACACTTGCATCAGATATCGCCGTAATAACATCAATCAATTCCATCACCTATATACAACAACAACTGACACAACTTGTGTTACAAAATTAATAAAGGGCACTGCATTTTGACGGAAATTGGAAGTTCGACCTGTTTAAATTTGTTCGGCCTATTTCCAAGACAAATTTATAAAAGATTCTCTTCCAACACTTTTCTTCTTCTTCAATTCAAATAATTTGCGCAATTAAAATTTCGCCGTATTCCATGCTTCCGGTTTATAACTTTAAATTAGTTTCACCAGCCTCACTATATTAAATTCCACTTTCAAAACAAAGAACCTATATTTAACTTTCGCTAAATGCTTGTTACTACAGAAATTGTACTTAGCTTACTAACCATTTCATTTTTTCTATTAACTTCCTTGATTCAGTAATTGTAAAATAATGTGTGCAAATACAAAATTGTTGTTGTTATTTTATTATTATTCTTTAACGTCGAATAAATCTATAATTGTTGTCGTCTTCAATTTTATTAAAAAATATTCTTAAATTAACCATTTGGATTATTCGGGTTTTTTTTCTTGCTAATTTTTTTTTTTCTTCTTAATATATTTCTTTTGTTTCATAGTCTTACATCTCTAATACCGAGCGAGATTTGTTCGTTTGAACTTAGAAAATATAATATAACAATTTATATGTTGGTAAATCAGCGCATTGGTGCGCTAATTCTTAAGAAAGGCAGCGTCGGTATCGTCTGATTGATGAATCAGTGAGATAATTCACCACATGGGATTGGAAATTAAACAATACTATTAGCATTACAATAAACCGCGGCATAGACTAGAAGCTCTCGATTATACACCCTTAATTTCCGAGAAGGTTTGTCACCCGTGAAAAGCACACAAGCTAGTGGCGCAAAGGATCATTGATCAGTTCAGAAACTAAATGTGCATTCGGAACGCCTTTCTCGCTGTTTGGTAAGTCAGAACGGACATTTTTCAATAACATATTGACAATTACAGTCGAAGCTCCATTAAGCGGACACCCTTGGGAAACGAAAAAAGTGTCCGTAAGTAGAGCTGTCCGCCTAATAGGAAGGGTTCTTAAAACGGGTAAATAACGTAAAATAGTCTCGTTTTGCGCTTATACAAAAGCATTTCTAAAGATCAATAATAGCAATTAAAGACAAAGAATAGTCTGGCTCAATGATTAAGCGAGTTATTCAAATAATCAACATTTTAACAACTGTTCTATTAGATAATTATGGTCTGGTGTAACACAAGTCTAACACGAGATAAGAAATCATACTCAATGGAAACCATAACGTCTTTTTGCATCAATAAGAAAATTCATATCGTTTTCAGCTTTAGAACGACTATGTGAGGCATTATGTGAAAACTTAAAAATATTTCGTTGTTGAATTAACTTTATTCTATATTTCTATTTCGAGTGTCCGCTTAAGGGAGCTTGAAAACAATAGAAAAGGTCAATTAGTATTCGCTTAAGGTGTCCGCGTCCGCATAAGAGAATGTCCGCTAAATGGAAAGTGTGAATACAGTGTTTGTATGGAAGAAAAAACGGGGTTTTGGAAAGCCGTCCGTAACTAGAACTGTCCGCTTAGTGGAGCGTCCGCTAATGGAGCTTCGACTGTATAGCAATGTGGCCATGAAATCCCTGTGTTCTAATAAAGTATGCATAGGTAACCCATAATCCCCTGCGCTACTAGCTTGTAGGTTTTTCATTTTACGGGTGACAAAGTTTATCGGAAACGGTGTATAAATCAATAGTTGCTTAGTTAGCGCAAAGGGGTTCTCCTCTCTCCGTCCCTGGTCTTTTGACTAGCGCGAGTTAGGTTTTCTGTCGAGATAGCGCGGATGGTGGGGCCGAAATCTACATCCTACACATTAAATTGATTCCATGCTTCAGCTTCATAGAAAGTCTCGGAGGAATCGTCACAATTGGAAATAATTACGTCCTCAGAGCATGCGTTCCTCCTCGCAACACTGAAAAAAAAATTTCGTGCAGCACAAATGGAATAAAAAAAATTACCTGCACTATTGTAAGGGGAGAAAAAAATGTTGCAAAGTTAAGAAATAAATATCCTGCAGCGCATTGAGAAGGGAAAAAATATCCTGTCCACCAAGACGTTGGAAACAAAATTTCTTGCTGATCGGAAATCACCCCCCCCCCCCCCCCCTCAAAAGTGAAATGGTCGGCCCCTTATCAACATTTACTTGATTTTGATTCAAATTATGTTTCTTTCTATTAAAAGTATATATTTAAGGTCTAACGTATGTCAGACTACTTACTAAAGATTTAATATTGAAATTATAAAACTTTTGCAGAAACTGCTAAACGAGAATCCGCTGACAAGAAGGAATGGCTGCGTCTAAAGCCTAAGCGCATGCGTACTATATTCACAATGGAACAACTGGAAAGAATGGAACAAGAGTTTGACAGACAGCAGTACATGGTAGGAGCTGACAGGTAAGGGAGAATAACTAACCTTAACAACTGTTTCAAAACGGTTGTCCAAGAAGATAATTCATTCCAAGACGGAAAGGAATTCTGGTCATACACAAATGTTAAAAGATTGATAGGTCATTCCTAGACTGAGGAAGAATAATAGGCATACGTCTATTTCAAAATTGAAAGGTTGTCCAAGGCGATTTGTCATTCAAAGACGGAAAGTTATTATGCGCATACATCTATCTCAAAAAGGTTGTCCAAGGCGATTTGTCATTCAAAGACGGAAAGTTATTATGGGCATACATCTATCTCAAAAAAGTTGTCCAAGGCGATAGGTCATTCCAAGACGGAAAGGAAATATAGGCATACATCTATTTTAAAAGGATTGTCCAAGGCGATAGGCCATTCTAAGATGGAAAGGAAATATTGCCTATATTTATTTCAAAAATGATAGGCAATAAAAGACATTTGTAACACCGTATTAAATATCACTTTAATTAACTACAACTCTAACTATACAGTTGTGATTTTTTCCTCAGATATTTTCTAGCCAATGAACTTGGACTCACAGAGATCCAGGTCAAAGTATGGTTCCAGAACAGAAGAATAAAATGGCGAAAAAACATCCTGGAAAAACAGCGTAAATTTAGTGGCGAGGACAAGAAATAATATATGGAAAGGAAGAACCAATTTTTGCGAATCTGCGTGCATAGAGCGCAAACGTTAACACTTAATCCGTGTGATAAAATATGTTTTTTTACTGTCTAATAGTTCTTATTTAGTGACTATTAGTGACTATTTTAGACAAGTAAAGCTGTAATGAAGTATTGTCTCCTTTGTATTTGCCTTTTCTTAGACTGTTCTGGTTGAGTGATAGCCACTAAATAAGAACTATTTGTTAGTAACCATTCGGATATTATTTCACGGATTAAGTGTTTGCGCTCTAATGCGAGGTTCATTAAATAGTCCCCTTCACAGTTCCCTGCGCCATCTTAAAAGGTAGCCGGGCCTTAATTTGCATTGAAGCGAGACGAACGTTGAGCATGCAATGATAGAGACACGTGAATAATTGTCCCGCAAGGTGTTAAAAGGTCTCTATCATTGCAAGCTCAACGTTCGTCTCGCTTTGATGCAAAGGCCCGGCTACCTTTCAAGATGGCGCAGGGAACTCGAAGGGGACTATTGCCGCAAATACATCGTTTAAATCAAGCTTGAATGTTGCTGAATTACAGATACCAGTATTTCACCAGTGACTAGTGTACAATTTTAATGTACATATATTAATACACACTAGAAAGGAATTACTTCCACAATTCCTAACGCGCTTTCAGACAAGCCATTTCAATATGATCGACGCATAGTACTGGTAGTTAAACCGTACTTTAAAAAACTATAGCTATATTTAGAATCGCGCGGTATGATTTGTACAGATATAATTGATCAATATAATAAGGGACTGTTCATTTTTTATTGGGAGGGGGGACACCCAAAAAACCCATTGCAATATGATCAACGCATAGTACTGGTATAGTTAAACCGTACTTTAAAAAACTAACTAATTAGAATCGCGGTATGATTTGTACAGATAAAATTGATGAATATAATATTGTTCGAAACGTAAGAGGGTGGGGTGGATGAAACATTTAAAAAAAATATTCAAAACCAACACACCCCTCCCCCCCTGACCCACCCATCCCCAACCTCTCGATAAAAAAGAACGTTTTCTAAAGTAAATGTAGAATTTTTAATACGCTAAATAAAATATGGCGGCTAATTTGAACTAAGTAGTACAAAATATCACTCACTAATTGGACAATAGAAAACAAAGGAATGTGCATGATTTAGTACTATTTCACGCTTTTAGTGTTTGCACTCTACCGCTCAAATCAAAATAATCGATCCATTTGAATATATATTACATAGACTGATAAATTGAAACACCTGTAAAAAAATTAAATTCTTGAAGAGGAAATCAAATGCCAAAAAAAAGAAAGATTAAACTAGTTATTTGCATTTAGTAAATTGATGATTTTTGTTTGACACATGAGGTACTAGCCTGATTTTCAAAGCGGGCTTGGGTCCTTCGGTATCACTTTCGAGTTTGGGGACGACTACGCATGCGTGGCAAAATTTTCACAGCGCTAAATTTTGGATTGTAAAAGTGTTTGAAGTCGATTTATAAGAAATTCCCTGAATATATAAGCTTGAAGTTTCGTGTACATAATCTTTGTTATATTTTAAAGCTACCATGAGTCTATAGTTTTGTATTTTTGTTTATATTTTGAGAAAAAAGCGATGAAAGTCGTCCAATCCATCGTTTTTTATAGAGTCCGTGCGAAAATTAAGCCTGGGAACGAAGTTGGTGCTGGATCATTTTACTTGTTTTTTCGCGCATGCGTAGTCGTTTGACCGCTGTGTTAGTTTGGGGAGAAAGTGATAGGACCCAGGCCCGCTCTGAAAATCAGGCTAATGAGGTACATGACAGTCTTGTGTAATCTACTTGTGTAGCGTACCCTACTAAAGTCTACTTTTGTCATTAGTTTTGTTCATGAAAGATTAAGTAAAATTTTGAACACGAAATACCAACTTAATCAATGTTCAATTACACAGTTGACTCTCTCGTAAAGCGACTCAGTGAAGCATTTCTCGACAAGGTGTGAGAAAAGACAAGTGCGGCTAACGAGCAAAGCCCAACTGAGTCTGCGTATGTTGCTTATGCTTATGTGTCGCTAGTGTGAGCCAGGCTTAAGCGACCACCCTCAGACCAGAAGAAAATGGTTGCTTGTGGGAGATGGTCGATCGTTTACGAGAGTGGTTGTTCAGAGAGAGTCAACTGTAATTAGTGTTACCCTCGTTAGACATAGTTTGTATTCATTATTTAGAGTTGATATGGAAAAAAACGGGAAATTGAAAGAGTAATCGCTTACGGGAGGTGGTCGCTTACGAGAGTGGTCGTTAAGAGAGAGTAGTCAACTGTATTTAGTGTTACCCTCGTTCGACATAGTTTGTATTCATTATTTAGAGTTGATATGGAAAACAAAACGGGAAATTGAAAGAGTAATCGCTTACGGGAGGTGGTCGCTTACGGGAGATGGTCGTTTACGAGAGTGCTCGTTCAGAAAGAGTCAACTGTATTAGCAAAATACATTTTTTTCTCTTGGCTCATGCGTAAACGTCACCAAAATGCGTCACGAAAAAGAAACCCTCCCATTTTGAAGAGAAGAAAACAAATGGGGTTTCTTCCAGAGAAATATAAAATCTACTTTGTTCCAGAGGAGACGACTTGTCCGCCATAAGTCGATTTCACTGTCCAGATAATTTGTCCGTCTTAATCTATATGTGATCATACGTCTATTTAAACAATTAAAAATAAGAATTAAAACAAAAATATCGCAGGTTTTGTTTCTAATCTTTAATAATTATCAGTTCTAAAAACTGGTTGATTTTTTTCAGCCTGAGAAAACAGACGTTCTTTCGCTCCTTCTACTAGTTTCGCGGGAGGAAGAGGAGCGAAGGAACGTCTGTTTTCTCAGGCTAGATTTTTTCATCAGCTTTAAGTTGCAATATTTTGAATTTTCCTGAATTCTCTTTGATGATCACAAGACAATGGTTCCAAGTCGAGGTTAATTGGCCTTGATTCTATTAATTTCAAAGCCAACCTCGACTTAATTGGAACCTTTGTTTTGTGATCATCCAAGAGAATTCGGGAAATTAAGGTCTATTGAAAATTATTTTTTATTTTATTTTGAAACGTGGAGTCGATTTCTCTCAGCCAGTGTCAGCGAGTTTCAATTCTGTTGCATTCACTTAGTGTATTCAAGGTGCATTTTTACCTTCTATTTTGAGAAGTATAATTTTTGCACTTTGCTTATCTACGTAAAGAAAGATTTTATCAGTATTTGAATCTTGCACGCACAAAATATTTATATTGATAAAAAAAAAAAAAAAAACACACAATACAATTAATATAGAACACGTGTTTGACAAAAAATCTACATCTGCATGCCTGGTGACTATATTTTTTTGAAAGAATATGTTCTATAATATTAAATAATGATATCAATATTAATAATAATAATTTATTTCTAGTGCATCCCAATTATTCTCGATGCCCTTACAAATTGATCCAAAAAAAATAAAAGTTGATATAATTATAGGAAGATAATATATAAATGATTAATTATTTACAAATAGGTAATGTTCATACATATTTACAAGTAATTAGTATTAATTAGTATTTGAAAAAATTGAGTTAAATAAAAAGTCTTCAGTTGTTTTTTAAAAACATTTTGTGCTGCATGGCACAGTTTTTGACGCAAGGCGGGAGTTGATTCCATGCACAGCCTTGGTGCAGCTGTAAAAAACGCACAAAAATTAGAATAAAATATAGTTATTGCATGATCGATACTGAAGAGCTTTGCTATTACCTACCATACGAAAAGAGGAAATAGAGAGCGTTTTACCTTTTTTGGCGTAATTGATTAATTTAACATTGATTTTTTTATTGATTAATTGATTAATTACGAGGAAAAAATTCAACAGCCAACATAGAATCGAAAGTCTTAATTCAAAAGCACTATCAATACAGCAGAAGGACCAATTGCTAACGATCAAATATCCTGATTATTAATATACTATAAATATCAATGTGCGGATCAGAGTGCTGGAACAATAGCAAGAAAGAGAAAGCAGTAGTGATGAGATGAATGCTCTAGTTTTAATGCAGCGCTAGCGCCGCTGTAGTCTTTGACAAAAGGCGTATTTGCACAATTGCTAAGGATCAAATATCAAATTATTAATATACTATAAATATCAATGTGCGGATCAGAGTGCTGGAAGAACAGCAAGAAAGAGAAAGCGGTAATGGTAAGATGCATGCTCTAGTTTTAATGCAGCGCTAGCGCCGCTGTAGTCTTTGACAAAAGGCGTATTTGCACAATTGCTAAGGATCAAATATCAAATTATTAATATACTATAAATATCAATGTGCGGATCAGAGTGCTGGAAGAACAGCAAGAAAGAGAAAGCGGTAATGGTAAGATGCATGCTCTAGTTTTAATGCAGCGCTAGCGCCGCTGTAGTCTTTGACAAAAGGCGTATTTGCACAATTGCTAAGGATCAAATATCAAATTATTAATATACTATAAATATCAATATGCGGATCAGAGTGCTGGAAGAACAGCAAGAAAGAGAAAGCAGTAGTGCTGAGATGAATGCTCTAGTTTTAATGCAGCGCTAGCGCCGCTGTACTATTTGACAAAAGGCGTATTTGCACAATTGCTAAGGATCAAATATCAAATTATTAATATATTATAAATATCAGTGTAGATCAGAGTGCTGGAAGAACAGCAAGAAAGAGAAAGCAGTAGTGATGAGATCAATGCTCTAGTTTTAATGTAGCGCTAGCGCCGCTGTACTATTTGACAAAAGGCACATTTGCACAGTGAAAGCCTAAATTCAGAGTCAATTTAAATGTGTTTACTCAGAATTTGAGAATATCAGCTTTACCGCAACAAATCGAGGCTTTAATTCCTGTGCAAATGCGCCTTTTGTCAAACAGTTCTGCGGTACTGGTCAGCTTACTTATAACTTGAAACTGCAGTATATTCGTAGCCTGCGTGTTGCCGGCGTCTGCGAGGTTGTGTGTCATCTTTTCCTTGCAACCCTGCAGTCCGCCGACAACGTTGACTATAGAGTATTCTTAACAAAACAGATGTTTCATTAAACTATTTTTCTTGACCGGCTAGCCTCTCGTACATGTGAAAACTCCATTGTCGATTCTAACATGAGCACGAGGCTTACAAGTCAAGAACAATATAGGAAGTGGCCATTTCTCGATCCTTCGCGAATCGAAAACAACACTATTTCCATGGCGACACCAAATAATATTTTTCCCGCGTTGACATCAACCCACCATTTTGAAACTCGATTATAGACTTTGTAGTGTAAGAATATATCATGAATATCATATTTCAGTCTATTTTAGGAGAGTTATTTTCTAGACTAGTGTTGAAAAATAACTTTTATCCTTCCTTTACGACAGCGCATCCGACAAAAAGTCTGATATCTTGGAATTAACCCTTCTAGAAAACGAAACACGGCCCTGTGATTTGACCCGCTACTCTATAACACGGAAAAAACACAATTCATGCTTTGATCATATATTAGATTAAAGTTTTTAGTGTCTAATAGCTTAAATATCTCGTCATTTTAAACTGTTTTAGACGGATCTACTCAGTATTTGCTTAAACGATGGGCTTTTCTCGAACAAACGATATGAACAAATATGGCGGCAGGCGCATTGATAGGGACTGTGACTTTTGTTGCATGTTTAAAACATCACTTTGCGCCATCGACTACAAGGTATTTTCTTTTCTCTGAATTGACGTTGACAAAAACAAACATTTTGGCAATCTAAAGATCAAAGTAAGTGATTGTAAAGTGCTCTTTAATTCAGGACATTTTCTGTTTTAATATAGTACTCTAATCGTAACGCGCGCGATGCTGTGAGAAACACGCGCGCGAAATAGGAGTAGAAAACAGACACTACGCGAAAAGCTTGTGATATTTTCTTTTTCTTTGTAATGACAGCCACAAAAACAAACAGTTTGACAATCTAAGTGAATGTAAGAGAATCTGAAAGTCATTTTCATTGGACGACTAGCGCTCAATCGAGCGCAGTTTGGGGTGATATTTGATGTGAAGTTTTCATTTTCGAAGCTTATGGTCTTCATCGCACGGAAAAAAAAGTAATACTTTAACAGTCTCTTCACATAAAAAAAATCAACTTTCAGAAGGAATTCGTCTTGAATAATGTAATTTTAAGTAATTATAATATTTTAAATTTTCAGAATAGTATCCCAAAATGGATAAATGTTTTACTCAATTTGTTATTGAAAATCTGATTTGAATCATTCCAGATTTATTCAATGACATTTATCCTTTTCTTTCCGGCTTCAAGGATTGAAATCTTCTTAGGTAGGGGAAATTATTTATATAATCTCTGCAGGCTATTTATATGCCGATTTTTTTTATTAATTTGCAGTAAAATCACAGAAAGAGCTCAAGGACAGCTAGGAGACGTCTTTGGAAGACGCCCAAGAGATGATCATGAATTCGACTTCTTCACTCAATGGTATGAAATTTGAAAACACTGAAGCAAAGCACAACACTGAATACTTATACAATAGCATTTCTATATGGTAGCTCTTCATCTACTGCATGAGCCACACACAATCACTACATTTTATACTTACAAGTCTTACAACACACAACACTCAATAATGTTTTACTCAATAGCATTTCTACGTAGTAACTGGCTTTACTCGATAGTATTTCTACATGGTAGCTCTTCATCTACTGACCATGCACGCACAATCACTACCACTACACATTCAATACTTATAACACACAGCACTCAATAATGTTTTACTAAATAGAATTTCTACATGGAAGTTCTACATCTACTGAGCCACACACACTCACTACCACTATGATTAATACTAGCTTACAACACACAATGATGTTTTACTTATACCTCAGTAGCATTTCTACATAGTAACTCTTCATCTACTGAGCCACACACAATCACTACCACTATGATTAATACTAGCTTACAACACACAATGATGTTTTACTCATGCCTCAGTAGCATTTCTACATAGTAACTCTTCATCTACTTAGCCACACACAATCACTACCACTACATTTTATACTTACAACACTCAATAATGTTTTACTCAGTACTTGTAGCATTTCTACATGCATGGATGATACAATCACTACCACTGCACCGGCTCAATACTTACAACACACAACACACAACACACAACACTTAATAATGTTTTACTCAGTAGCATTTCATTATAGTAGCTCTTTATCTACTGAGCAACATACGGCAACGCTGAATAGTGTTTTACTCAGTAGCGGAGTCCTACTCCTAGCCCGAACGCGTCCTTAAGTCGCGTAAATTTACCTAAAGTTTAATATTGGCAATTATTCTACTGCATGAGATGCAAAAGTCTTAAATTACTATTAATCTCAATGACGATGTCATTTTTTTTTACTAAAAGCACATTAATATTACAACACTCTTACAAGAAAATGCTTTGTAATACCTATATAGAGTTGTTGTATAGAGTTTTGGTCTTCATCTACCGACGGAAACACGATACATTGAACTACATCGACACACCAAATCAAATGCACTCATATTTTTTTTTCGTGTACTCAATTTTTTTCATTTTACAACAAGAACTCATGCATGTCAACTATTATTTACATTACACCGATTATGGCGCGAGATTATTTTCGATAAACTTTATTTATCTATTTATTTACATTATGTCACTGACTAGTGCATTTAGTTAAAGCGTGAAACACTAAATACTAAATTGTGCAAAAAAGTGCTAGTTGAACAATAGAAAACAATAGAATTAGCATAAAATAGTACAAAATAGTATATTACTAATGTTTCATGCTATTATTGAATGCACTTTAACTCTGGAAAACTAAATTGACTTTTCTCTGTATGTTTTCTTCTTCTCAGAGTCAACAAATACCACCACGTTTTCTGCCCAGTCAGGTGGATTAGAAATGTCAACAAAAGCTGGCATGATTGTAGGATATACCATTATTTTTACCTTGGGGCTGATAGGCAATATCCTTATAATATATATTGTCATAAGTAAGCCATATATGAAATCGACTATTAATTTCCTAATTGCCAACATGGCGGCAGCTGACTTGCTGATGACAATCTTTGCGATGCCATATTCGGTGTTTTTTCTGTATTATTCCAGTACGTGGTTTGGAGGCACATTGGGGAAAATTACTTGTAAGGTATGGGGTTTTATGTTAAGGAATATCAGTTTGCTGTTGTTTTATAAAGGCGATTTTCATCCATTCATCCATCCATCCATCCATCCATCAAGTCATTCTTTCATTTATTCCTTCATTTATCCATCCATCCATCCATCCATCCATTAAATAGCGTATTCCTTCATTCATTCATTCATTTATTAATTAATTAATTAATTCATCTATCCATTCATTCATTCATACATTCATCCATCCATTCATTCATTCGTTCGTTCGTCCATCCATCCATCCATCCATCCATCCATCCATCCATTCATTCATTCATTCATTCATCTATTCATTCAACTATCCACTGATTTATTTATTCATTCATTCATTCAATCTTTCATTCATTTATTCCTTCATTCCTTCATTCCTTCATTCTTTCATTCATCTATTCATTAATTCAACTATCCATTTATTCATTCATTTATTCATTCATTCATTTATTTATATTTTTCATTACAGGCCGTCCACTTCACTATCGGTCTGTCCATAGCAGCTTCCATCACTACTCTTATAGTAATATCCCTGGATCGTTTCTTCGCTATAGTCTACCCATTCCGCCGCTCTAGCGTTATCAAAAAAATATCCATCACCATAACAACCATCTGGGTGACGTCAGCACTTCTTCTGAGCCCGTACTTATACATATACGAAGTACAACAGCACAGCGGTGTGTACCATTGTGTGGTATCCATTGGCAACAACTCTTTGGAATCTCTAGGCATTTACCATGCGATAACCTTTGTAGTACTCTACGCCATTCCACTCATCCTTATTGCTGCATTTTATTTCGCTGTTTGCAGAAAACTGTGGATGAGGAAAATCCCCGGGAACCCATCCGCTGTAAACTTGCGCACTGCAAATCGATCTAAAAAGAGAACTATTAAGATGCTTATCATCATCGTTATCGCCTTTGCAGTCTGCTGGCTGCCCGCACATGTCATGCATATGTTTGTGTTTTTCAATTACGAAGCGTTCAAAATGTTTCCACAATATGTTATATTGTTAGCGTTTTTCACTGCGCATGCCAATTCTGCCATTAATCCTATCTTGTACGTGACTCTCAACAAAAACTTTATGCACGCTTTCACGGACGTTGTGGAGAAGTTCCAGAAGTGGAAAAACAGCAGCGCGCGCCGTGCCCAGAGAAGCATCACAACAACTTCGTTGACGAATCTCTCGACGATTGTTAGCAACGAGAATCAGATGGTATCCCTGCGGTCTTCACCGAAGAGGACTGGAAACTATACTGTGAAGAATGAGATATTAAGTGTGATGGAGAGCCCGGTTAGACAAGTCTCTCTAGTTAGTGCGAGCCGCATTTCAAAACTGTAGAACGTTTTGGGTTGAAGGGGAGGGGAGGGGAGGGGAGCCGGGGAGGGGAGAGAACCATGATAATACTAATAGAGTGCGAGCCGCATTTCAAAACTGTAGAATTTTCGGTTGAAGGGGAGGGGAGGGAGGGCTTAATAATAGAATGTTAGTTCGGCTAATAATACATATACAAAAAATAAATAAATGAATATAGTTACTAGTAGACTCGTTGACAGGTCTTCGTGTTCAAAAACTAGATCGCAGTTCATAGATTGCTATAGAAGCTGGGACCGATAAGGATTATGGGAAGCGGCAATAAAATAAAAAAAAATAAAAAATATATATTGTTACATTTAAATAATCTAAAAGACACAGGTTTTGAATACTAAATTATGCTAGTGAAATAACATTCCGAGAATCTGGCTTGTTGTCTAGCACCGCTGTACTATTAGACAAAAGGCGCATTTGCACAGGAGTAGCCACAGGTAGCCCAATCGTAGAGTGAGTATAATGGAATGTATTGTGAATAACAATTTCTACGGAAACATGTCAATAAAATGTGCCTTTTTTACATGGATGTTTTTTTGATAACTGTCTGTGATGAATTGTGGGATAAGTTGAGCTGATTTTTAATTTTCCCAGAACAACTTTCCGTGCTTTTATTTGGAATTTATGAAGTTTTGACACCAAATGAGGCTCATTTAGCCTGTGCAATTGCGCCTTTTGTCAAATAGTACAGCGGTTTTTTTTATTCATTGTCATTACCATAATCAATAATTAGCAGCAGTTCCAAATATTAAAAAAAAAAAACAATAAAATAAATAGATTAATGAAATACTATAATAGAATAACAATAACTTACTGGAGTAAATTTAAAATCTAATAAAAATGTGTGATGTCATTTATTTTTCCCTTTTTGTAAGTCTGTTATTGGTTTTCCTGTGGGTTTTCTCTCGTAGACCTGGGCACTAAATAATTTTCTTTACTTCGGCGCATGCGTGGTCGTTTGACCGCTGTAGTTATGCCAAAAGTTACGCGGGCTCTGGGTACAAGATTAACTTCGGCCTTGAAGTTGAAGTTGTTGGGTCATTTTTACCAGAATTAAAATCAACATAGTAAAAGTAATATCAAAAGTAACAAGAAAAGATATAAAAGGATTGTTCTGGGAAGGAAAACTTAGAAAATGGATCAAGGAAATAATGTAAGTAATAAGTTATTAAAATTAATTTATCAAAAACATTGTGGCCCCACGTGCACTTTGATTCCGTGAAAACAATCTTTATATAAACTAAAAAAAGAAAAATACGAAATAAAATAAGTTTAAAAATTGATATTTATCTAGATTCAAACAGTCAAATATTGCTTTGAGAGATTTGAATTGACTTGCCAAGATTTGTGTTTGGTTTTACTTTTGATGTTTTGTTTTGAGTGGTCAGCGGTTGTTCCTTGATTGAAAACAGGTTTTATATCGTGAATTATTGGGTTTCGATCTCATGATAAAAAATGGTATTAAAAGTAAAATAAATAAATCACTTTTTTAACGTCTCAATCGTTCTAGCTGGACACGTGTGCCCTACTAATGGGGGAGACTCAGACACACACTCACTACCTCTATGTTAATTATTTTGCACACAACTCGGATCACATGTTCATTTTGGCGGAGGATAACCCGGAGAAAAATCCTTGTGGCATAGGAGAGAAGAACACATCAAACAAACTCAACTCACATATAATCCATGCCCGAGCTGGGACTCGAACCTGGACAACAGCGGTGAAAGGCCAGCACTCTCACCACTAGGCCACCCATGACACCCTTGATGTAGTGATGGTATTAATATCAAAGATGATTATAATTATAATGGCAATGGCGATGACAATATAATTGTGATATTTAGCAGTGGTTGTTTGGTGGTTATTATAATGATCTATATTATTAAAAAGAGAATAATACATGCGCATGCTGAGATATGCAATTTATCTTTGAGTATTCAAATTCAATAACGAGTGAACAAGTACGATATCGAGTTTACATATGAGAAGATAAATTACATATCTCCAAGTGTCCATGTATTATATAGAGGATATTACATGGGCGCACGGAGATATGAGTTCGCTGCGCTCACTCGTGGGATATCTTATCAACACTCGAAGATAAAATTCATATCTCCAAGCGCACATGTAATGTTCTGTTTATTATATAACAGATTGAAACAAAACAAAAAAATATCTTGAAAGTTGATTGGTTGAGAGTGATATCACACATGTGTGATATCAATGATATCTTCATGACTAGGATAGGCTTTTTATCTAGTTGATATCACTTGGTATACCACTATATGTTATATAATAATCTGTTTTACTCTGACGAAGGGCTCGAAACGTCAGTAAAGTTAAGTCAACATTTTTTTTACGGTGTTACGAATTTCATCATATTACATGTACCTATCCTATATATTATTCTGTTTATTAAGTAAACAAAAACTTTCAATGAAAAAATGATATTTTCACATATAAAATTATCATATTTTTACATGTGTTCAAATATGATGTTTCTTAGTGGCAGAAATCCCTGTAAACAACAATAATAATAATTTTAATGATTTATACAGCGCTTTTTAAAAAACAAATTGAGCAAGGGTGCTTAACAAGAATTATAAGAACTAAAAACTATAAAATTAATTAAACAACTATTATTTATAACATGAATAATATTACTAATATTACTACATTTTACAATCAAGACAAAATACATCCTCGGGAACCCAGGGATAATCTTCTGTCAGTCGTTTCTCACTCACAGAAAAAATACCCCTGGGAACGTAGTCTGTTGGAGCTTGTTCCGGAAGTCAAAATTCAGCTCTCTCCTGATTGGTTGACCTGCTGAGGTTGACCAAGGAAAATCAAGATAACCATTAAATAATTTTGAATTTTGACTTCCGGAACAAGCTCCAACAGACTACGTTCCCAGGGGTATTTTTTCTGGGAGCGACAAACGAGCAACAAAAGATTACCCCTGGGTTCCCGAGGATGGACAAAATAGATAATTATATTAGAAACTATGCAATATTTACACCAGTTTTGTTTGTCTTTTCTAGGAACAATTAGAGATGGCCTGGGCTATAAAGACACATACTCAGGCTGATACATACTCCAGGGTAAATATCTGGTTGGCTTACTCCGTGTTAGTACAGCTAAATGTTTCCATTATTTCAGCTGACCATTAGTAATGCTTACTCAAAGTGCATATGACATGAAATTTTTTGTGGTCATTTCTAGATCGAAGCATGATAGGTGCTGAACACGACTCAGATGTTGAAATCATGCTTAAAAGAACCAAGCACCATTTTTATATGGAAGTATAGGGCAAGCATGGTTTACATAATTGGCCAGTAACAAAACAAGTAGAGGACTGGGTACTAGTTTCCCTAATTAATGTAATTAAGAAATGAACCTCATAATATAAAAGAGCAGATCAAGATATGTAAGATTCCTTAGATTGGTTGCTTTTTGTTGGATATTGAGTGAGTTACAGCCATCCAACACTGCCCAAAATTACAAAGGAATGTATGGATTGGAAGGACAGGCGTTCTTGTCTTTTTTTTAAATCGTGATTTTGATACCCGAATCATATTCAGCACCTCTCGTACTTATAGAAACGACCACAAAACATGTTATGTCATATGCACTTTAATAAAGATTGACTAAAATATGTATTTCATTGTTCTTAGATCATGAAAGTATATGATCCGTCCAAACTCAAATTAACAAAGTAAGTTAACACTTCTGTGTGTGTACATTATTTTGTGTTCATTTTTGTTTTACACACATTTTACCTGAATTTTTTTGCTTATATTCACATATGTGCCAACTCCTTAAGGGTTTATAATCTGAATAACTGGTAGAGGGCCTGCAAGAGGTATAAAATTTAGTTGATTCCAGATTTTGCAGGGTGGCGTAGTGGTTTATCACACACCTCTCACCACTGTGATCCAGGTTCGAGTACCGGCTCGGCCATGAATTATATGTGAGTTGATTTTCTTTGATGTTTTCTTCTCTCCTATGTCAGTAGGGTTCTCCACAAAAAATGTCAGAACATGTGTGCCAAAATATGTAACTTAGAGGCAGTGAGTCTGAGTCTCCCCAATTAGTTGGGCACTTGTGTCTGCAATACATTGAGATATGTTACTATATTTTGTATTCTGCCATTGTTTTGTATTATTTTATCCTACAAATAAGAGACCAAAATATAAATTGCCAGTTGGTTGTTTGGTAGTCCAAGAGATAACTTTCAAAAAACTCCTAGATTATCTGGGAAAGTTTGTGTTTATTCAAGGTAACTATTATTTATGTCTTTCTTACTTTTTCAGCTATGATGACTTGATATATAAAGAATTCAAACACCATTTCAAAAACCTTAAAGTAAGTACCTTATCTATTTGAACTTTTTTTCCAACCTGACGATTTCTTATCTTAGGTTTTTGACTGGTTGATTTATTGGGATACCATATAAATGCAGTACTTTACATGATAAACACACAAGTAGTAAATTATAATTTCTTGAGCATGAGCACCCAGGTTGAACATCTTACCAAGATTCATGTAAGATCCAGCCATGATCTTCCCAGGTTTCTTCTTCTCTTTTTAGTACTTTTTAGGGCCCATTTAAAATGATTATAGTTATAGTGGATAGCTTGTACTAAAAAGTATGAATAATATTCATTATTGTAAACAAATGTAATTGGTAGTACTAAATCCAAAATGTCTAATGTCTGATTCCTTTTACATGTAAGATATTTTTTTTTTACATTTTTAAGGTTGATGTCCTAAGAGAAGACGACTTCAAATCAGAAATCTCAAAAGCAGTAAGTTGGATTCAAAATAATTATGTTTTTTGCAAGTTACTGCAGTTTTCATCTTTCTACCAACCCAGACATGCCAACCGCTAGTTGGTAAATACGTGTTTGGCTGCTGCTAATTACTCAACCAAGTGGTTTTGCATTATTTTTTTCTGCTGTTTTGCGGGTTTACAAATCTTGCAGTTGCAGGTTTTAGCCAATTTTGGTGCAATTGTGCGGTTTAATTTTTGTCAATTTTTGTGTGCAGTTTTGCAGTTTACAACCCCCCTTACAACCCCCCCAAATAACATATTTCACAACTAACCGTTGGAATGTCTGAGTTCGGAGGAAGTTGAAACCAACGGTAAAAATATTCTAAACAGAATCCAACTAATAATGTCTTACACCTTTGTTTGTGTAGAAATGGCGGCCATTTTGTAACTACTTTAAAGGAAAAATTGAAGAATATAACTTTGGCACACTTCTGAGGTAAATGATAAGAATATGTCCAGTATTCATAAATATATAAACATAAGTAGATAATAAAGTCACAATCATTGACAATAAATTCATTATTACATACACATATTAAGTAGATGATAAAGTCAAATAATTTCATAAATGATTGCAGTCATCTACATAAGATGTAAAAGTACTACTCAGGATGTAGCAACCTCTAGCAATAAGTGGGCTTTCATTTATTAGTGTATGGGGGGGGGGGGGGGGGGGGGGCAAAATCACTGGTTGTCTTTACCAAATATTAACCCCCCTCTTTCTGTTCGGCAAAAATATCATAACCTCACTTATATTTCGTTCAGTTTTTTGTAAATCCCTATAAAACAGCATACGCTAATAAATGAAAGCCCCCCTAACCACTAACAGCCATGGAGGATGTAACAATTATTGACCAAGACTACCCTAGACAGGCACAGAGTTCTAAAGTGACTAACAATGTGATGTGTATATAATCTAATATTATTCCAGAATTGACTGCAGTCAAGATTACAGTAAAGATAACACTATATTAGGTGAGTTGAACTTTGGATGTCGACAATTCACAAGCACTACCCCTAACCATGTAAATCCATAGCTGATGATAAGCAGTACATGAAATAACAATTTTCGCATTTTTCTTTTAGTGACAAGAATACAGTTTTACGCCATAGAAATTGCCAGAAATCGTCAACAGCTTAACAAGATAATCGTTACTAAAGACACAGAAGATGATAGTCAGGAGAGATAAATAAATACTTATGTTTAGGTTTATAAACATTGTCCACAAAAAATAGACATTAACTCTAAAAGAAATGTCACGTGACGCCACATCAGTTCGCTCTAAATGCTCGAACTAAGCATTAATTGTGAACAAAGATTTCATAATTCTTATTCGATGTTCAGTGTTAATCATAAGATTATACTGTTAAAAATTGAAATTTCAACTGCTGAAAACAACTAAACAAAAAGTCATGTGATTGTTGTAGTGTTAGAGCAGATTTTGTATGACTATGAAAAGCTCACGGCACGAACGCGGTCAAGGCACGGCAAGGCACGTCCAAAAATTCTAGAAACACCACGGTCGCGGCAAGGCACGCACACGGCACTGACCTTTTCACGGTCATACGAAATCTGCTCTAATCCGTACTTTACGTGGACAACGTTAATAACATTGACTATATGTTTAAAAATCACATACAGTGGAACCCCGCCTTACGGCCACCCGCTTAATATGGCCACCCCGTCAATACGGCCACTTTGGGTTGTCCCTTCGGTGGCCGGATTAACGGGGTTCCACTGTAATTTCACTATGACATTAAAACTTTACTGACGTTTGGAGCTTCGTCGGAGTAAAAAAAAGTTCACAAGTTCTTTCACCGTTTAATTAAAAACAGTTATTTACCATTAGACCATAGTATGCTATCTGTGATTATAGAAAATTGTCCGCGCTGATTGGTCCGAGACCTTCAAGGTATTTTTCGATAATCACCTACTTACAGTGTTTCGAGCGCCTTTAGAAATATAAAATGTCTATTTTTTTTCTCTGACAACTAGCTGGTAATATTTTAGATGATCACCTTTGTATTTCTATTTAAACAATATTCTCCTCAGGCTCGATAAATATCAATGAATGATAACATCGACTTTGTCTTGGTCAATATTTAATTATTTAAGTATATTTGCTATGGACCATCGGTACCTTGATATTCCGGTTCGTTTCTGCTTATGTTTGTTTGTGTAATTCATACATTATATATAAATAACTTCACATTTTCGTTTTCTTTATTATTTCTGCATACAACGCCCTTCAAAAGACTGATCCGGTTATTTTTGTTTACTTTCGAAAGTAAACGATATAGGTTCGAATTTCGGTTCGTATCAAATGATTTTGAACACAAAATTGTTGAATTTTTTATTATAGTCTTGATACACCTAAAATCAGTTTAATGCTGATGCAAATAGACATGCATTAAACCAGTGAAATAGAGCTGTTCTTATTGGAGTGGTTTTTATTAACCCGTGAAACACAAAAGTTAATGTATTACTCTTTAATACATCATAATTCCATTGTGTTCTTTTGTTGTTATTTGACTATCACACTTTTAGGCCTCTTCTACACGAATCCGATCCGGCTGAAACCGCATAGAAATATTTGCGTCCACACGAATCCTGTTGATTGTTTCCTATTCAAAATTATGCGGTTTCAGTGACCGGATTCACTGGATTCGTGTGGACGATAGGCCGATTCGCATCAAAAAGTATGCGGTTTCAAAAGTATCCGGATCAAATCAAATCAAATCAAATCAATTTTATTTCACACATTTTACATGATATTTACATAATTAGTAGTATAATTAGTAGTATAAAAGTTAAATAGGCTAAAGTATAAATAAAGTTTTAATGAGGTAGTGCCTAAAGACTAAATAAACTGTTAAGTTATCAAGTTAGTCTTTAGTAATGAGGTTCAACTTTATGTTTGGGTGAATAATGAAAGGGAAGGAAGCAGATAACTATCAAAATAATTTACAAATATAAGATATGTTAAAATTTGATTATGTAAATTACATCTTAAGTTTATTGAGTTGGAGTGAGAGTAAGTATTTTTTTATCTCCTTGGAGAAGGAGAAAGCTGATCTCAAAGATCTTATAGTCATAGGGACTTTTCCCCAGACTTTAGATGCAACGAATGAGATGGTTTGCTTGCCTGTATTGGTTCTACAAGATGGTATATATAGGTTTTGACGGGAACGGTATCTGGTATTTTAACTATGGAAATCACTAGCATACTTAAAGAAGCTATCAAATTGATTTGGTAGCTGCTTTTTAAAATTGCCACTTGTGGACAAATTTGAGAATGTTCAGGTAAAAGATGTTTTCTACTGTTAATAGTTCTAGCAGGTTAATGAGTGGTAAGGGACTATCAGTATCTTTACCATAAAGTTTAGCAAAAAATATTAATCTGACAACATGGTTTTGTTTTACCTGGATTTTATCCAAGTGAGTCTTGTAGGCACTACCCCAGGCAATGATGGCATATGTTATGTAGGGATAAATCAAAGTATGATATAATTGTTTCATTAGAGATAATGGTAGATAGTGTCTTAAATTGGAGATGATACCAGTATTTTTTGCAATTTTTGAGGAAATATAAGAAATATGTTGACGCCATGATAGAGAACTATCAATAAATACACCTAAATACTTGATGTAGTTTTTTCCCTCAAGATTGTGAACAGTATTGTCTTTGCCGATTAATGAGACTTTAATAGTGGATGTTTTTTTCTGGGGTGATTTGATGATCATAAAGTTTTTTTTTTTTTAAATTTATAGAAAGTTTGTTTGTATCACACCATATTTTGACCTTGCTCATTTCTTGATTTACTAATTGATCAAGTTCAGCAATATTGGGTGATGTAGCACATATATTTGTATCATCAGCAAATATCCTGAAATTGAGTGACTTAGAACAACTAGGAAAGTCATTTATATATATTAAGAAGAGCAAAGGTCCCAGGGAGCTTCCTTGGGGGACGCCGCATTTAACAATTTGCTTTGATGATTCAGTGTTTCCTATTGATACATATTGCTTCCTGTTTGTTAGATAGCTTGTAAACCAGGCTAAGGAGATGCCCCTACCCCATATTTTTCCAGCTTTTTTAGAAGTATACTAGTGTGGTCAACAGTATCAAAAGCTTTACAGAGGTCAAGGAATACTCCACAAGTATATAAGTTATTGTCTATAGACTTTTTTAGACACTCTGTTATCTCCGCAATTGCTTGCTCAGTCGATCTACCTTTTCTGAAGCCATATTGAAACTGATACAAGATATCATATCTTTCGATATAGCTTGTTAACTGTGATTGCACTAGCTTTTCCAACACTTGTGAAAAAACTGATAAGACCGATATAGGACGATAGTTAGAGGGATCAGTGACAGTGCCTCCTTTATTAACTGGGGTAATTCTTGATACTTTAATAATGTCAGGGACAATGCCTTGTTGAAATGATTGATTAAAAATTGCAGCAAGACTTCCACTTATTCTAGAGTTGGCTACTTTAATGCACTTAATTGGAGGTCCTATAGAGGCTTTGTTTACTTTAAGGCTTGATATCATATCTTACACTTCATGCGGAGTCACTGCATGGGGCATAAAGCTATTTGAAGGTTTGTGTACAATATGATCAGTGGGGTTAAGGTTGTGTGTAGGAAGTGCCGTGGCTAGGTTTTGCCCAACATTAACATAATAGGAGTTAAGTTGGTCAGCAATACTTTGTTTATCTGTATAACATTTGTTGTTAATTAGTAATTTATTCACTGTAGCATTGGAATATCTTTTTCTGCTAACTAACGTTCCAATGAGCTTCCATGTAGTTTTTAAGTTGTCTTTGTTTATCATAAATTGATTTTTGAAATAACTTTTCTTAGCAATCTCTTTTATCTTATTGAGTTTGTTGTTAAAAGTTTTGTACTGGAGTACCTTGGCAGGATCTCCACTGAAGAAATGTGATTTAAATAATTTATGCTTATTTTTTATAGATATTAATAACCGTGTAGCCGGGGTCTTAATAACTACTACACTTTATTTCACGGGTTAATGAAAACCACTCTAACCCGTGAAAAAAGTGTATTAGTTAAATAACAATAAAAGAGCACAATGGAATACTCCAGTTTCGAGATCTCTTTAAACTAATACATTTTAAATACATTTTAGATACATTTTAAACTAATACATCTTAGTACTTTCTAATTCCATTGTTAGATTTTACTCCACGGGTTGAGTGCCTTAACTCTAATAAATAAGCACACATCAAAACTAATGGCGAATAAAGTTGTTCTCATTTAACCCGTGAAACAAAGTGTATTAGTTGAATAACAAAAGAACACAAAAGAGTGTTTCACGGGTAAATGAGAACCACTCTTTATGGCCTGTTTCTAATGATAAACAGCGTTCTATCCTTGTTCCAACTTATAGCCTCTAAATAAGACTATAAGTTAGAGTTAATTCGGGTTTTATTTTACGAATATATAATGCCAGTTTATGCTATAATAAGCAGCTTTTTAAACACTAGGTAATATAATGAAATTTGTATTTAAACATCGTAAAAAATGTTGAAAATACTGACGTTTCGAGCTTTAGCCCTTCGACGGAGTAAAATTAAGAGGATCTTATAAATACTTTATCCATATTTATTTATTGGCTTCTTGACAATATCGTAAACAAATAGTCCGCAGTATATTTGGCGCTTCATTGGTTTGTGTACCCTTTCAATAATATATGTTTATTGTTTATTGGTTTTCGGGATCAGAGTTAATTAAGTCTGGCGAGATTCACTTTAATTTTCTTAAAAGTACTTTCGCTTGTTCGTTTCTATTCAGTGTCCAAACAAGGTTCTGTTCGCTTTATACCAAGCATTGTCATGCAAATAAATATAAAAATCCCTTATTATGACCTAACAAGCTTTATATACGACTATTAATATCTGTTTTTACTTTCGAGTGTTGATTTTGAAAAAAATGCTTTAAATTAGTAACTACACAATTAACGCTAAAATATATAGACAAAGTTGAAATCATATTCTTATAAAGACTAACACTTTAGGTAAGTCAACGAACAAATTATTTGTTTTTATAAAAATCGTTTGATTTGTGTGAGGTAACTATGCGGAAGTCATTGAGTTCAGCACTTTCGACTTCTCAAATGCATTCTTCAGCTTTCAGTGTGTCTGCAAGCTTTCTTCAAGTCGCTTAAACGGAACAATTGATCTTATTCAAGGTAATCTAAGTTTAAAATAATTACATTGAAATGATAACCTTTACTTGTGGACCGTTAAGAGTTATTGACTGATGTTTCGGCGAGAATTTTAGTCCAGGATAAAAAGTGTTACTGATGATTTGGACTTTGATTTTGGTGCGAATAAAATTGAATTTCGTAAACATAAAAAGAGAGTGTTATTGAATTAAGATTTAAGCGTTAAACTAAAGGCACAAAAACCGCGAAAAAGACATTAAGAATAGACATATACAAATAGTTTCTAATTCCAGTGAGTGATATATTCTATGTCTATTTGACCAAAGTTTATTTGTGTCTTGTGGAATAGACTGAAGCCAGTGAAATAGATATTAGACTAATACACCTTGGTAGTCTCTTATTCAATCGTTTTCTTATGTGGCTATTGGAATACTACACCTTGACTATTAGATTATGTTTCGCGGGTTTAGTGCCGTACTCTTTATTATTAGTGAAGTGAGGAAAATCGTTTTACGCCGCAACGGTATTAATAACGCTTCCAACCTTACAAAAGGGTTTTTATTTACGTTTAATATTTTTGAATGGCATTTGCGAATGTTTTTTTGCATCGCTTTTTTTTGAAATCACACAAGCTTTTCAAGTTAATAAATAATGTCATTTTGTTTTTCACCATAGGGGTGTGGATATAAATCATCATGAGCCAAGTGCAATTGAGTAAGTAGCAGTTTCCATTTCGATATCCATTACACGACAATAAGGTCTCAGCAAATATCGAAATATTTATATTTTTGAGTGACAATCCCCTCGTGTTTATCATTTAGAAAACCTTCTACAATACCATCAGCATTATAATTACTATACCACTACCACCATCACCACCACCACCATCATATCATTATCATTTTCAACGTGGTTATTATCACCATCATATCGTCATAACCATATTCGTCATATCATCATCGTCACCATCACCTTCATCGTCATCATCATCGTCACCATCATCATCATCACCATCATCATCATCACCATCTTTGTCATCATCATCATCACCTTCACCATCATCACCATCATCATCATCGTTGCCATCACCTTCACCATCTTTGTCATCATCATCGTCGCCATCATCTTTACCATCTTTGTCATCATAATCGTCGCCATCACCTTTACCATCTTTGTCATCATCATCATCGTCGCCATCACCTTCACCATCTTTGTCATCATCAACATCGCCATCACCTTCACCATCTTTGTCATCATCATCGTCGCCATCACCTTTACCATCTTTGTCATCACATCACCTTCACCATCTTTGTCATCATCAACATCGCCATCACCTTCACCATCTTTGTCATCATCATCGTCGCCATCACCTTCACCATCTTTGTCATCATCAACATCGCCATCACCTTCACCATCTTTGTCATCATCAACATCGCCATCACCTTCACCATCTTTGTCATCATCAACATCGCCATCACCTTCACCATCTTTGTCATCATCAACATCGCCATCACCTTCACCATCTTTGTCATCATCATCGTCGACATCACCTTCACCATCTTTGTCATCATCATCGTCGCCATCACCTTCACAATCTTTGTCATCATCAACATCGCCATCACCTTCACCATCTTTGTCATCATCAACATCGCCATCACCTTCACCATCTTTGTCATCATCATCGTCGCCATCACCTTCACCACCTTTGTCATCATCAACATCGCCATCACCTTCACCATCTTTGTCATCATCAACATCGCCATCACCTTTACCATCTTTGTCATCATCATCGTCGCCATCACCTTCACCATCTTTGTCATCACCATCGTCGCCATCACCTTCACCATCTTTGTCATCATCATCATCACCATCAGCTTCATCATTATCAGCATCTTTCTCATCCCATCCTCAACATCACCACCACCACCAACCACCATCATCATCAGCAGCATCGTCAGCATCATTATCAACAACAACACAACAATATCGCAATATATAGGGCTAATATTAAAGATATATTTCGATTCAGTGGATGTAGTTGTAGCCTCTTCCCAAGGTCTTTTATTCTTTTCTTTCTCTGCCCTCGTTAGCAATTTGGATTAGATGGGGTCCAATTTTCAAAGTGATATAATGTAATGTGGTGCTTATAAAGCGTACTTCACAATTGTATAATGAGTGGGGAAATTGGGTACGAGTTGCGACAGCAAAGCATGTATGAATTTAAAATTTCTTTGTTGGTTTTTCATTCATCGTTTTTTTAACCAAAATGTTTTTATTTTCCAAGCTTTCGGGCCTAACAGCCCATCATCATTTTGGTTGAAGAAACGTTATACTATGCATGTATGAATTGTTTTGCTATTCAGACAAAGGCCGGTCTGCCTGACCAAGCAATCCATGACACGCTTTGAGGTTGCCACTCTTACCCAGTTTCCCAACTCGTTTTGCAATGGGCAAATTTACAGACAGATACAATTTTTGTTTATTTTCGCAGGTTTTGAGGTTCTCATTGACGGTTATGATGGAGATAATAGTTTAAACCCGTTGGACACTTTGCTTAACTCTGAACTGCCAGCTGCCTATAACCTTCATGATGATCTCCTGTCATCTGAAACAATCCCTGAAGATACGATTACTACTACAAATAATTCTGCTAGCAACACCCAGTTTTCCGCTGAAGAAAATGATAGAACAAGAGGAGATGAAGTAGAAAACCCGGCTAATACTACGAAAGATCAAATATGCTACTCCCAAGAAAACCAACAACCAAGAGGCAATTACATTCAAAACTCCAGAAAGAACCAGAAAAACCCAAGTCAAGGGAACACGAATTCAGAAGAAAACGACAAATATTCAGGCATGATAAGCACTACCTCACAGAGCTTTGAAACCAATTCCAAAACGCTCAATCAAGGGAATAATACAGAAACTGAAAACGAACATTCTGCTGATATTTTTGCTTCTGTCACAAGCCAAAAATACTCCACACTAGCAAACAAAAGAGCACGTGTCAATGAAAACTCGATTGGTCGACTGACACAGAGTTCTATCGATTCGGAATTGTTTGATTATTTTATGCACGATCAGAATGCGCCGAAGAGACACAAGGACTCTGGGTGTGATGCGTATGGGTCTCTGGGAATGCATTCCGAACTAACCAGTTCGAATCATGCAGGGATGGATGTAAATCTATGTGATCAGAATGCCCCTAAGAGCTATATTGATTATGGTCCTCCTCAGTCTCTGATACAGACCATGTCCTCAAGAGTAGCCTGTTCATACAGCGCCGAACCGGTTCCAAGTTCCACTGGCAACTCTCACGAACCTAATGTAGGCTTCATCAATCAAGGGATGCTAGGAACGCCTACTAAAGTACCCTGTCCAAAGAGTGCTAAATTTCTTTCAAGCTCCATCGGTAACTCCCGAGAATCCCCGATCACATCGGGCTACGTCAATCAAGGGATGCTAGGAACGCCTACTAAAGTACCATATCCAAAGAATATTGAAGTACATGGCGGTAACTCCCCACAATCAACGAGTACATTCGAGTTCATCGTTAATCAAAAAATGACCGCCCCAAGCCAAAGTCCTAACGCTATTTCTCCAATGTCTTCCAGTGGCCTTAGCAGTATTAGTAGTGAGTTCGCTGAAGGTGTTGCTCGGAGCAACAACGTTGTTTTCACTTCCCCACTCGGTGCAGCTCCAACATACCAAGACCAAAACGATGGTTCAAACATCGAGTTAGACTTTGGTATATCACGTGATTTAACAGAGCAATTGGGAGCATGCGCAGTACCATTTCAAAATGGAAATCTGCTTTCCAAACCCTCGCATTTGTTGATTACCACAGGAACTCCAAGACATGAAATCACATTGTCCGCCAACAACAAAAGGCAACATCTGAATTTTGCTACCAGTCTCCCTCAATCTTCAGGAAACCTAACATATCAGACACCACATACATCACATCGTCCTGGTCCCAATCTATCTCAGTCATTGTCTGCCGCAGGAGATCCAACTCTAAGAAGCGTCAATTCATACCATAGACCACAGGGAACCCAACACACAGGAATAAGTTTCAAGCAAATGGAGGAGATTTCCTGGAATCCCGTTCTAGATCCCGTAAAATCACAGGAACCCCCGGTGCCTATCCCGCACATTGTTATCGACAGTGAATCCTCTCCCTACGGGATCGAAGCATTATCCCCGGTAAGCTCTACGAGTACCGTGCACAGCAACTACCGCGGCCCACGATCACCTAAGGCTCTGTATACTACCCGTGCCTCCACGGCTAATGCATTGTGTGAGGTACTGAATCCAAAAAAGGAGTACGACAAAATCCAGAAAAAATTCCAGCAAGGACCACGTCGCTCTGAACAAAGAATACAAGCGGGACTGGTAAGATTTATACTCACAGTGATTGGTAGTGATAGTCGGGTAATACATGACGATGATCATTAAGATAATGTTCATGATTATGATTTTAATGATGATCGATGATACCGAATATGAATGGTTAAGGGGATGGTCATGCTGACAATTAAAATAGCAAAGGTACCGACTGATTGTGTTTGATTGACGGCAGCGTATTAAAACTACCTTTTTCGTTTCGGCTTTTGAACGTCGGTGGTTGCATAATTACGAGAGGCGTGATGGTCTAGTGGTCAGGTGATCGAATTCCGAGCCTAATGGTCTGGGTTCGATTCCCGGCCCGGGCGATTGCGTTGTGTCCTTGGGCAAGACACTTTACTCTCTCAGTGCCTCGTCTTCTCGGATAAGGACGTAAAGCCGGAGTTCCCGTCTGCCTTAACTCTAATTCCTATATAAGGGTGACGTAAAAGATCCTGTTATGCCATGTTCGCAAAGAGTAGGGGATTGTCTCCCGGTACAACAGTCAGGTCTCAGCATACTACAGGGCCCACAGTAATTGGCGTAAGCTGTTGTGGTGTCCCTGCCTTCATATAAGAAGGAAAAAGCTAATAAAATAAAATTATGAAAGGCGCTGTAATGATAATAATGGTGATAAAATTCTATCGTCTCCAGGTAAGACTAAAGATACACACCAAACATCCGCTGGGCGCCCCACCTCTAAGAGCATTTGTCAAACGAGAGCCAAAAGCAGCGTATAAGCTCTACCAAGAACACCCAGACGAGTATACTGTGGAAGACATCCCCATACCAGACGTACGGCTTGCTAATGAAGGTATGTGCATTGAAGTAAATCATTTATCAATATGGAAATACCAGTGATGATGAAGATGATGGTGATGATAATGCTATTGAAGGTGATAATAATGATGGTGGCGATCATAATGATAAGAATAAGAATTATGACGTCTTTGTTCACAATTAATAGTATCGAGCATTTAGAGGGAACTTATGTGGTGTCACGTGACATTTTTTCATTATAAATGTCTTTTTTAATGGCATTGGCTGTATATATGAATTGAGTACATGGAAAACATTTAATACAACTGAAGAAACACCTTTCTCACAGAACCTCTAATTTATATTCCAGATCCCACCGATTCCAACTATTTGTTCTGTTATCAATGCGAGCTCGATCTTGACTCGGTTTATCTCACCGAAGACGGCAAGAAAGAAGCCTACAAATTGGTCAGATCGAAAGGCGCCATTAATAATCTCTTCCAGCTCTGGTTTAAGCTATTCTTTAATAATGGCGTCACAGAGACTCTTATGCCTTACGAGTTTGTCTTAAAAAGTGGGCGTACACCCGCACAAGCAGGTAGGGGACATTATGTTAATCTGTAATGCAATGTGATGTATGCTTGCACAGTGCATTTCACATCATTCTAATACTCTTTAAGTTTAAGTATTCATGCGAACAGAACGATGTCTGTGGCGTACACTGTAGCCACACGGTTTACAATCATGATTAGTATTTTAATATGTATTGTGCGCACGCTTCACATGTATTACAATTAACTGTATATAGCCGGTACACTCCCGCTTACACTCATTCTGTAAATAGCTGATCTTATTAATATATTCTTTGCAGATTGTTATGCTGATGGAGGAATGAGAGAGACAATTGGTAAGAAACTATATATATATATATATATATATATATACATATAATAAGCATTTTAAGTTACCTCATTCTTTGCCATCACGCGCCGTGGTACAGAGGCACTACGTGCTGAAATGCGTAAAGGAAATGGAGACCTACTGGCCCGGCCTGAAGTGCACAAACTGTTGTTCAAAAATCAAGTCAGCGTGATAAATATATCAAGATATGATATGTGTACCACAAAATATATAAATGCACTACTACAAAGAACACCTTAGTAACTGTGAGCTACTGTGACAATCGTATGCTTTTTGCATCCCTCTACATAAACTTCAGAACCGCTTTGAAATATTACATCTGGAAATGTCTTATTGTATTTGAAATCCTACTTAGATCAGCGCAGTGTACCGCAAGGATCGGTTCTGGGTCCACTACTTTTTACAGTCTATTTAAGTCCTATTGAATATATAATTAAGTTTCATGATCTAGATGCGTTATTCTATGCCGACAACAACCAGATATGCAATCTCGAACTCAAAGGATCGACAGGTCTTTGCAACATTTAGAGTCTTGTGCTGCAGATATCGAAAATTGAAATCCTTCACATCTTCTCAAATTTTTTCGCGCAGTGTATCAATCTCACCCCAAATTAGAATCTGTAATTCGTATGTGATATGGCAAGGGTAACTAAAGAATCTTGGCTGCTTCCTTGACTAGACACATCCACTCCAAATAACATATTAGTTATGGCTGTAGTATCGCCACATTTGCGCTACGAAACATTGACATTTGCACTACGAAATATTGGTATTTCAACCTCCATGTAATACAATGTGACAGTAATATGGAATTTATATAACGCTAATCCTAAGTGAGAAAACCTTCTTGTTGATTTGAGAGTTTAAGGTTTATTACCCTCTCCTTCTGACTGACTAATTTTTAATTTATTAGGTCCCAAGTCCAACGTAAGCTGTAAATACTTACAAGCAGAAAGAGCAAAGATCACCAATATCCACTGCCAGTACATCGAAACTAATAACCACGATATAGCGTACTTCATGAAAGTACGATGTGAGGACGAACAGAAACCAACTGACTTGGAGAAGGGTGACGTTGTAGCATTTCTTGAAGACGATGAGGGAGATACGTACATCGATTTCCTGACAAGCGAAAACGCTAACGATGCGCGTCTCGCTGGTGTTATCAGCAGAACAGCGTTCTTTAGAGGGCGTAAAGCCATTTGTGACCCTGAACATGTTGGTGAGCAATTTTGTATTTAATTTTGTCATCCCTGGGAGGGAGAGGAGAGAATGGAAAAAGAGGGAGGGGATGAAGAGGGAGGGGAAGAAGAGGGAGAGGAAGAGGAGGAAGGGGAAAAAAGTGCAAGAAGATGGTGGAGGGAGAAGGGAAGGCAGAAGTGATTCGTGAAGAACATCTAATTTCCTTTTATCGAGCTTAATTAAATTGCTGAACTGACGTCGTATTACTTTAATTTAAAATATCTAAAATATCACTTTATCCTGAAGATTGGACTCTTGTCGAACGGACCATATTCTTCTGCCTCCTTTTTCCTTGCAATAGAAGAATCTTTATTTCTAGATTTCTAATCAGCAATAGCAGTGAAGCCTTCGTTTAATTCATAATCGCTCTTATGTCTATATTTTGCGCCTTATTTAATCAATTGACAAACTTTATTGTTCTGCGATTCATAGATTCTGATTTGGTTTGCATCATTGGCGAGGTTGATGTTAAAGTTCATGGCAAAGTTTGTGCAGGCGATCTAATCTACACTTCAAATTGTATTCTTCGACGTGGAACTGCAGTCGCTAGAAACCCAAAGGACCCTGAAATCCAGCCTGATGGTACGTCCTAGTATTAACTGAATTTATTAGTTAGACCTTCTTCCCTTTGCGTTTGAAGGCTTGCTGCAAAATGAACTATTGCCGAATGTTTTTTAAAAAAATCCAACATTATTTCGCTTGATCTTCTTTTGGACTTGAGGTTGATGTCTTGTTTTACCATTTTTCAGATCCTGACAGTGCAAGGCCAACCCTACTGGGTATGGCGATGGAGAGTTACAGTGACGTTGATATCAAACTCGTTCGTTGTCTGGTTTCAATAGTCTTGGGAATCAGTGATTTACATCAGAGACAAACTTTGGAAGAACTTCGACAGTGCAGTAATAAGATTGTCAAAATGCAGAAATATCTGAAAGGTATTGAAGACGATGATGAAGATGAAAATGTTGTTGGTGAGGAGGATGAGGATTAAGATGATGATGATGATGATGATGATGATGAGGATGAGGATGAGGGATGGGGATGGGGATGGGGATGATGTTTTTATTTCATACGAAAGCAGGGACACCACAACAGCTTTGCGCAAATTGAAAGCGGGCCCTGTAGTGTAGATAGGTCAGGCGGGACCTGCGTGCCATACTCTTAGTCGAATAGTGGTGTGTGTTCTTTATTGTCCCTCCTATGCAATGTGTGTGGAGTGTGTAGACGCGGGACCTTCGGTTCAAAGTTTGCGTGAAGGTGTAACCACAGGTAGCCCAAGCTAATTATCTGTGGTCTTATAAGCCTTACGTGGGAGAAAATACGGCGATTTTAAAAAAGTACAAAATTTATATAAATAATAATAAAATAAACGTTCTTACTTGTTTCTTGTGTTTCCATTTGGAGCAGTTTTGAGCGAGTAGTGGAAAATTTTCTCTCAATTGACAAATTTTGATTTTTTTAAAAATCGCCGTATATTCATTCTCCCATATAAGTCTTATAAGACCACAGATAATTAGCTTGGGCTACCTGTGGTCTAACCATTTGCAGCTGTAATGATAGCATCTCCCGCACGCTAGTTGGGTGCTTAACTAGCTAGCTAAGCCAACCGGTGGCGGTTGTGATGATGATGTTACTGATGATAATGATTACAAAGTCAACCCGGTTTAATTCATTTTTATCGATTCTAGGTATCTGGAAAAAGCTATTTTTCTTTCTCTTTTTCCTCCTTGTTACTGGTACATTGTGCTACATATTTCTTGCTCCAAACTCTCCTTATCTCATTATGAAATGTGAAGAGGGATGTGAGAAAGGAAACAAGGGATCATGCTTGTACCTTAAGTTTGACTACTATCCACACGAATCACAGGTAATTAAATTGTTTTCCAGGAAGTTTTTCGTTTTAATGTTGTAATATGAGTGACAGGCACAATATACATGTTAACCAGATATGGTTTTTTTATTGATTGGTTGGTTAAAAAGTGCCATCGAAAAGGCTCAGTAAATCTCTCATGGTCAGTTAAGTCGTTTAGTTCAACTTAAAAATAGATTGTTTCAGGTAAAGAAAAGAAAGGAAGGAAGAAGAAAAAAGAAAGGAAGAAAAAAAAGAGAGGAAGGAAGGAACCAAAGAAGGAAAAAAGAAAAAAAGAGAGGAAGAAAGGAAGAAAGACAGAGAAAAAAGAAAGAAAAAAAGAATGAAAGGAAGGAAGGAAGGAAGAAACAAATAGAAGAAGAAAGAAAGAAAGGGAGAGAGAGAGAAAGAAAGAGAGAGAGAGAGAGAGAGAGAGAGAGAGAGAGAGAGAGAGAGAGAGAGAGAGAGAGAGAGAGAGAGAGAGAGAGAGAGAGAGAGAGAGAGAGAGAGAGAGAGAGAGAGAGAGAGAGAGAGAAAACAAAACGACGGAACTTTCAGGTGCAGAAAGGTGTGGTAAGAAAACCCTAAACCGACCAGATTTGTTTGTGCATTCATATGTCACACACACCTTTTCATATAAAACTGTACTAATCAATCTCCGATTGTTGGTATTGATCAGGAACATGACGAAATAGTGGGAATCAACTTCAAGTGGAGAACGATCAAGAAGAAGTTAGGCCTGCGTTTTAAAAAATGTCCTAACGGAACAGGTAATTAAAAATGAACTTTTATTAGCATGAACAAAACTAAAAGTATCTGTTTAACTAATGTGGGCTGGTTCGGTGTTTCTGATTAAATTTATTGAAAACTGTACGATAACACTAACTTGTCACGCGTTTTTAGATCTGCACTATTATCTGAACAAGAATCGTTGCGTGACGGGTAACATACGAGCCATCTCTTCTTGGCTAGATACGACGCCTCAAGTCCCTAGAGTTAACGTACTGGCAGTGAATCACAAGTGCTCAGATATTTACTACTTTAGCGTTAGGGAAGGATGGGTGGCTTATGATAGAAATCACTTCCACATAAAAGAATGTGAAATGTAACCAAGGCAACCAAAGCAATGCTTGTTTTAACAGTAATTGCTATCTAGACTGTTATGTGCCAAAATGGACTGATAATTTACGATTACTTAGGTGATTACCATCAGTGAAGTGATTTCCGCTCAGGGGTCGGTTGCACGTAGCCTGAATAGCACTATCCACCGGATAAATCCTTATCCAGGGGATAAAATCTATAAAAAACCTATGCAGTGGATAACTTTTATCCGCGGATAACTTTATCCACCCTTCGTACAACCGGCCCCAGACATTGTAATATTTTATCTCTTTCTTGATAACTTTCTTGACAACGATCTCAATGCGATTTTCTTGGCGACCAAGGTAACCATACAAATGGTTGCTATGACAATTATTGTTTCTATGACAACATATCTAGAATGTATTAATGCATGATTAAATATTAATATTGGACAATTGTTGTAAGTTGTTTATAATCATGCAGCAAACATGCATGAAATAATCAAAAATTGTAATTTTTTAATATTTTTTTAATAAAGTTCCCATTCATTCATTTGTCTACTTACCTATTCATTTAAAAGTTCATTAACATTAAAATAAAAGGGATTAAATTAAGGAAAAAGAAATGAAAATAAAATATTTTTAAAACTTCCGGTCTTGTTTAATTGCGTCATTTCCGGAAAGACGCGCGCGCGCCAAACTCAGATTCCCGCCACTTCATTGCACAGACGCGTCCGTGCTAGAGAAAATGTTCAGAACATTCTTTGCTAACGAAGCTGAACTAAACACAAGCAAAAAAACATATTTTTTCAAGCATAATTTAATGATACTTGTATAGATACTTCAAGCTAAGATGTACAGCAAGTGAATTGCAAGGAATGAGTTGAATTTGAGTTTGTAGAAATTCTTTTTTTCTGCATTTTGACGTGATAGAAAAGGAACACGTCGAAGCCGTCATGCTGAGGTATGGAAAAAATTTGTAGACTTTGATCACGCTTAAAAAAAAATACAAAAAAATACAAAAGTAAGTATATGTATTAAGGCAGATGAAAAAGAAATATTATCCAATACTTCAGTTTCAGTAAATATGCTTGATAATGTGATATTGACGTTTAAATTATCCAAATGGAAAAACAGTTTACACTGCCACACAGATGAGCAAAATTTATAATTTATGATTTCTAGTTTTTGTCTGTTTTTGTCTCAATAGAATGTTCTTCAACATCCGTTCGACCAGTTGTTGAATGGCAATGTTGAAGCCGTTTGCCCGCGTCTTTATAAACACCCAACCATAAAATAAGGAAACTATTTCTCAAATAAGGAAACTATTTCTCAAATTAAGGAAACTATTACTCAAAATAAGGAAACTATATATCCAGAAATATATTCCTCATTTTAGGACATCATAGTATTAATCAAGAGACGTTCTTCTTGAAACAACTAACCACTCTTCATTCAGGAAAACAGCATTTAATTTAGAGTGGAATACAGAGCACAAAACAACTATAACAACAATGTTCAAATTCTACTTGCACACACAATAATAAATAATTTCAAATACATGTCAACTAATCATAAGAAGAAAACAATTTTGTTCACAACAATAAATAATTTCAAATACATGTCAACTAATCATAAGAAGAAAACAATTTTGTTCACAACAATAAATAATTTCAAATACATGTACATGTCAACTAATCATAAGAAGAAAACAAATTTGTTCACTGAATAATAAATGTAATTTATTGATTTTTTATAGTCACTGACACTGTCAATGACAAATATATTATTTTTTCCTTCGTAATTGGTATTTCTGACTGAGTTTATAGTAGAATAGCTATTTCAAGAAAAAAAAATAGTACAAATTAAACGAATAGAATACATTAGAATTTAATATATTTTGAACTAATTCTCGAAATTCTCAAAAGTGTTAAAAAGCAGGCCTGTGTCCTCAAAGAATTTTCAAAGTTATTCTAGTTTTGATTCACAAGAACTGTACATAAAAGGTATATTTTTTATGGACTGATGTTTAAAAGCTGCATGAAATAAAAATACCGGAAACTATTATACCATTAAGCTAAACAAAACAATTAATTAACAAGAAAAACAGTTAATAAATATCGTTGCGAGACATGCAAAATTCATTAGTGGGGAAGTTGTAAGTAATATATGCAATATTAGAGGCCGATCTGTATGGGATAGGTGGACGTACACTGACGTATTTTGTTTTGGTTTTGCCAACGCATTGTTTTGTTATTAGAACATAACGAGAACATATCTCTTGTAAAATTCAGATTCATTTGGCTAAGGTAACTTCATGTAATGGCGAATTCAAAAACCGAACTGTTGGCCAATAGTAGTAGTAGTAGTAGTAGTCTAGTAGTCTCTCTACTAGGAGACACCATAAAATGGTTAGCAAATTAGCATCACAATACCAACACTTGTAAACACTAAGCTCACCTACTTATACAATATTAATGTGGGTGAGTTGAAGACGCAATCCTACAGATCATACGCGAATATTGTAAAGTATTTCTGAAACTCCAAAGTTAGTTCTTTCATATTTGTATAATGTGTACACCTATTTCAATTAACGTTGTCCATCTGGAATGGTTGATCTGAGACCGATAGGAATTGTGGGAGTTCATTAAATTCCAAATACATTGTTTTAATCACACTTGAATGGTGCTGAATTATGGATAACAGTATTTCAGAAGTAAACATTAATATTCGAGCGTGATTATAATAGTGTATTTGCAGTTTAACGAGCTCCCACAATTCCTATCGGTCTCAGATCAACCATTCCAGATGGATTGAAATAGGTGTATACACCCTTTCCGAGAAAGTTTGTAACCTGTGAAAAGCACACAAGCCAGTGGCGCAAAGGATCATGGATCAGTTCAGAAACTAATAAGTACTTATTGACAGAGTGGGAGGGCCGTATGGGAAAATATTTGGCTCGCGGTCATGATGACCGAGCGCAGCGAGGTCCGTACAAATGACCAAGAGCTAAATATTTTCCCGTACGGCCCGACCTAACTCAGTCAATAAGTTTTTTATCATATGACCCACTCTTTTTAATTTAAAGGCCATTTTTGTTGTGATGTTTCGAGTAGCTGGTCCGTACGTGTTTGTACGGACCAGGTGAAAAAAGCCGTACGGACCCCATCACGTGACTTTTTCCCGAAGGTTTTCTTAAGAGCGCGCACCGGGCAAAATACGGGTCATATGATAAATGTGCATTCGGAACGCCTTTCTTGTTTTTGATAAGTCAAAATGGAGTACATTTCTCAATAACATGTTGACAAGTGTAGCAATGTGGCCATGAAATCCCTGCGTTCTAATAGCGTGTACATATATAGGTAACCCATAATCCCCTGCGCTACTAGCTTGTAGGCTTTTCACTTAACGGGTGACAAAGTTTCTCAGAAAGGGTGTATCAGATGTATGTAACATCCTCCACGGTTATGATTTATTTTGTCCATTTCTCATGAATAATTAATGACTTTTATAGCATTAATTACGGTGTTTTTTTTTGTCGCCACAAATATTAACATGTCAGTGTGCATAACCCAGATATGTGTGTTAAAATATTTAAAGTAGGCGTAGTGATTGGAGTTGGACACTTGTACTGTTTCTGGCTAGCTAGACGATTGAGAAAAAAATAATTTTTATAGTTCTATTTAGCATGTTTAGTGTACATTGTTTCACTGCATGATAGAGCAGATTTCGTTTGATTATGAAAAGCTCACAGCACGAACACGGTCAAGTGTTAAAGGCCCGGGGGGTACTCCCTTTGTCCAAGTGGTATGGGTGATCAGCGGAGGTTTTGAAAACGACTCCTAAAAGGTACGCACAGATAAAAATACCTGAAAAAAAAAACACAACAACAACAAAGCAACAAAACAGAGTGACTCTTACAGGTATGAAATCATGTTACGTAACTGATTTTTGAACCAGAACCCTAAAAGGACCCTAAAAGGTACGCACAGGAAATATTTTTACCCTAAAAGGTACGCCGATCACCCCTACCACTTGGACAAAACAGTCGAACTGTGTTGAGGCTATTCAGTCTTCTTATCGTTGACTAGCTAGATAATTGTTAAAACACTTGTTTACTGTATTGCTTTGTAAGGTCAACCGATAACATAAGAATGTTATGTTAACTAAAGTAGCTGTGTTTTAAAAAGACAAATTGATATGACCGAAAATATTGTTATTTCCCTCTCTTAACACAAGGCACGGCAAGGCACGTCAATTTTTTTGAAACATCACGGTCGCGGAAAGGCACGACAAAGTTATAGAAACTTCACAGTGGCGGCAGGTAATGAACATGGCACCGAATATTTCACAATCATATAAGAAATCTGCTCTAACATAGCTCAGCGGCGGAGCTTTGATAGCGTTTTAAATTTGAGGGCCAGAAAAAGATATATGACGGGCAATGTTGGGGGCATCTAGATAGCCTAAGGTAGCCTAAGCTATATTATACTGTGGTCTCATGTAATTCTTCTATTGGAGAATATATTCACCCAAAGAAGGCTTATATGAGACCACAGACAGATAGGTTGGGCTACCTGTGGTCCCGCTGGATGCCTGTGGAATAAAAAGCTCACACGCGTTGTTAGTTGTATCACAGCACCTGTTAATATCCTCTTGTTTTGTTTTTAGTGCCATTAAAAGGTCTTTCTTATTATAAGATTTGTCATGTGAATGATATAAAACCTCAACACAGGCCACTGTCAAAGAAAAACAAAAAAAAAACAATCAGAAAAATAAGATTTTTGTGCTCAATTTTTATAGATAGAAATATTATGAATTTTCAACAATTTGTGAAACAATTAATTGACGCTTAAAGAGTTTGGAATTACTAACAAGGATAAGTGAATAAATCATAGAAGGATTTAGCCAATCGTCAGGATGTTTTCTGTTAAAACATTTTGAAGCATTCCACTAAATTTCCTAATAATTTTCATGAAACAGCACTGCTCAGTTTTAGCCAATCAACATAGAGAAATGTTTGCTTTTATACCATTATTAATGAGGAAAACTTGTAGTTAACTAGTAGTGTGACCTGTGAAGGTGTTGCTAAACGGTTACTGGAGTTACAAAGTTTACTTTGGCACATCTGATTGTCCAGATTAAGAATTAAAGAGTATGGGCTGTGTTTCGGATGCAGTAGGAGTAAAATTAAAGGTTAGTTGCACATATCAGTTAAGGTAAAGAATGATTTCTAATGTAATTTATAACAACGATAACTAACAAAGGAACTAGTGTTGGCTCAATGCATAGTTAGTAGAGGGGACTGCAGTCCTCAATGGGTGTAACAATTGGAGTAAAAACATACGACAACTAGCGTTTAAACTATTTTGGACTGCGTTGATGTGTCTAAGGATACAATTGGAGTAACAATGTACGATACCTAGCCGTTAAGCTAGTGTGGACTACATATGGATGTTTCTAAGGGACCATTTGGAATACAAATGTACGAGAATTATAGCAGTGGTTTTAAAAGTAGTGGCCGGACTGCGTCGATATTGCTAAGGAAACAATTGAAGTAAAAATGCGCGATAACTAGCAGTTGGACTGAACTAGTGTGGACTGCGTCAGTGTTTCTAATGGAACATTTGGAATGAAAATGTACGAGAACTATAGCAGTGGTTTTAAAAGTAGTGGCCGGACTGCGTCGAATTGCTAAGGAAACAATTGAAGTAAAAATGCGCGATAACTAGCAGTTGAACTGAACTAGTGTGGACTGCGTCAGTGTTTCTAATGGAACATTTGGAATGAAAATGTACGAGAACTATAGCAGTGGTTAAGTAGTGGCCAGACTGCGTCGATATTGCTAAGGAAACAATTGAAGTAAAAATGCGCGATAACTAGCGGTTGAACTGAACTAGTGTAGACTGCGTCAGTGTTTCTAAGAAAACATTTGGAATAAATATGTACGAGAAATATCAATAGTGGTTAAACTGGTGTAGACTGCGTCGATATTTCTAAGGAAACAATTGAAGTAAAAATGCGCGATAACTAGCGGTTGAACTAGTGTGGACTGCCTCAGTGTTTCTAAGGGAACAATTGGAATAAAAATGTAGTATTAGAGAAGTATTAGTAGTGGTTAAACTGGTGTGGACTGAGTCGTTATTTCTAAGAAAACAATTGGAGTAAAATGTACAAAGACTTGTGGTTAAAATTGTGTTGGCTTCAACTGTGTTTCTTATTTAGGAAGAATGACAAAAATAATTAGAACAAAATAACATAACATAAAAGTAAAAAAAGTGCATACTACAGCATGTACTCGAAAACATTTGACTGCATTTATAATATATTTATTGATTATATTGATTATTTAAAAAAACCGAAGAAAATATTCAAATTAAACCATGGATGAAGATTTCCGCTAACACTTTATTAACAGCAATCAATAACCCCTATAACTAATTATCCATCATTATTACTTTAGAACTCCTTTTTGCTCAAGCTCGGTTACAATGTTTCCGTGACGGCGTCAGTTGATATTTTGACTAAAAATTCAAATTATGACTGAATGTTTTAATAAAAAAAAGAAAACAAAGGATTTATGAGCATTTAAATGATATTTGCTTAATTGTTTTTGTTTTAATTTTCTTCATAACAAAAACTGAGAAAAATAGTGATTAACATTACAAAATCATCGTCTAATGATTTCTAACTGAAAATAACTGATGAGTTATTGGCCGTTTTGCACACTATAGATGGGACAAATCGTCTCGACGGACAAATTGTCCGTAATTGTGAATTCAATAAATTAGACGACGTTTTCGTTTCAAATTGTGTTCGTCCCGTTTTCACACGAGACGACTTGACTTTTCGTCGTACGATTTGTCCGTTCAAACGATTTGTCCATTTAAACGATTTGACCGTCCTCAAGTGTAAAAATGGCTACGATACTTCCACAATTAATCACGGAAAAGTCTACTGAGGAATGGTTATATACGTATCAGGATGAGTCAAGAATAATTGTCCAACCGTTTTGAGTAAATTCCCATTTTATCCAGGAGTGTTACTCGTTCTTATATTTAAAATAATCGCATCCCTTATTCAGTAAAATTTACAAACATCAACAACAATGGTCACGATAACTTAGTCATTTTATGGCATTTTTCCATTCAAGAGTAAAACAAAAGATACTATATCATTTTTTTTTGTACATGTACAATTGTTTATCATTTTTGCGGCGAACTTAGAATTAAAATGTGTTGTCAAATCGGCTTTGATAGATTTGATAAGGCGCTAAGCACCGCCCTGTATTAACAACATTTTTAAAAATAACTTACCATAAACGGGTACTGAACTCGCTTCAATTGAATCAAAGGTTTTCACTTTTTTATAGTTTCAAGAAGGTTTTTTCTTTTGTGCTTTTCGAAAAAACGGTTGAAAAGCAAAATTTGTGCCCCAAAACAGCGAAAACAAAACGAAAGGAAAAAATAAGATTCAGCTGAAAGTCTAAGTGCAAATAGTTAAAAATGAAAGTTCAATCATTTATTGAGCCTACTTTAACCACAAATTAATTTGTGTTTTCGAAAGAAACTGAATCAAGCGTAAATTAAATTAGGGCGGTTCCTTTATCATTTCTTCTTAATCAATACTGAGTTTATTTTTATAATGGGATAAACAAAAATATTTACTCCCCTCTGCGCGCCTTAAGTAGAAATAGTTGAAATCGCATCATCTTATATTGAGAACTTGTAAAACCATGGTGACTAGAGTGACTACAACAGAATACAGAGAAGTTTTGATAAACATAAGCACTACTTTTTCAAGAAGAGAGTCCATTTAAAGAATATATATTGAAGGAGTGAAGTCTCTACGAATGATCATGAGCGAGCACTTAAACGAACGAATGTATGAAACAAGGAAGGAGGAAGTGAGGGGGAAAAGGGAAGGAAGGAAGGAAGGAGTGAAGGAAACAACGGAACAAACGAACAAACAATTTAAACAATAACGAAATCAAACGCACAATAAAAACAACAAATATTTTATATATCACAGGAAACATATACACCTTGCGTGTTGATCATAAAAAAAAATCATTTTAAAATAGCTGAATGTCGGTAATAGTTAGGAAACCCATTTGAGTGTCACTGTTATATCACAAAAGAAACATTTAACTGTCGCAGATTAGAAAAGGAATCCATTTCATGTCAATAAGATATTGATTCTTCTACAAAACCATTTTAGTACATGGAAAATCATTAAGGTGTCGATTAGTGACAATGTGATTAAAACGTATGTTCGATACCATAACTATAATAATTTCGATTTTATAAAGAAACCATTTGAATACTGGACTCGTATATCTGGAATAATAGTTCGGTCGATGTTGATTAATAATCCAGTTTCATGTCATCTAGCACCGCTGTACAATTTGAAAAAGGCGCATTTGCACAGGGATAATCTCGATTTGGAGTAAATATAAATTTGTTTTCTATTGTTTAGCGGTAATATTTTCTCGTGCTTGGTTTGGAATTTGTGAATATTTTTACAACAATTCGAGGCTTAGCCTGTATGCTAATGCGCCTTTTGTCAAATATTAAGTTAGAGCCAATCCTACTATATGGGAAAATGATAGTTTCAAGTAGGGGAACCATTTTAATACCAGTTTTTCATATGTAAAGGCAACCATGTAGAAGGTATTATGATATACAGAAGGTATTCTGATTTTTGTGAATTTTGCATAAGAAAATCGGTATTATACCCTTCGTGATTTTTCAAATTAATTTCCAGAAAACACTATATTTATTGTTTTTTATTGTCTTGAAGTACCATTATATATAATCAGAGTTTTTATTATGACTTAATTTGGTCCTCATAACAAGATAAAACACATTTGAAAGCATATTTATAATAGACATTCTGAAACTTCATTACATATAAAAGCATTTATAAGATGATGACAACGAAACAATAAAAGTGGGTTAAAAGGGACCGCCATGGACAAATTATATCAGATTTTGTAACCGTTTCAGACCGTTAACATTGTTTTCCCAAATCACCTGTTGTCTTTGTTCTAGATCAGTCGTGGATAGAGGGTAAAAATAACGTCATCAAGATAGTCAAAATAAGTCAAGTTTAAGGTAAGTTTACTGGGTTAAATTTAGATATTTTCATTGAGGGTTAGGGCTAGCAATCACAAAGTAGCACTAATTAAATAATACAACAACAACAAAGAACAACAAAAAGTCAAAAACAAAACAGAATCAACTTCCTCAAATACAAAAACATACAACAAATCTAACAAACAAACAAACAGACAGACAGACACACGAGTAAAAAGACAAAGAAACAAACAGACAACAAACGAACAAACAGATAAACAAACAACAGAGAAACAAACGAACATGCAAACAGACAAACAAACAGACAAAAGAAGAAAAAAACAGACAAAAAATAAATAAACAAACAAACAAACATACTCACGAACAAACAAACAAACAGACAAACCAAAAAAACCCCAGACAAACAAAAAGCAAGCAACGCACTAGATCATTGCTTTGTGTGCTGATCATGAACCGGCAAACGTTTTTTACGAAATAAAAAAAAACATTTTGAACGAAGAAAGAAAATTCTATGAATGATTAAAACTATATCTTTTCCACTTTTGAGGACATTTTTTTATTTTTCAATCAGTTTCGTTATAATTGTTTATCCCACGATGTTTTTTTGTTCAATTTTTTTGTTCAATGTTTTACCCCGCGGATCAAAATATTTGTTTTCGTTCAATTGTATACTGATAGAGACTGATAGCTAAAACGAGATTCTTATTACATATATAACAAACTGGCAACCTATTTTTAAACCGTAGCTGTGCGAAATTCCAACAATTCCTATATTTAAAGTCAATTATTATTATTATCATTAACTGCGTTCGTATGATTCATTTCTGGTCAATTTTTTATGACAATCTCGTGCGATTCAAATCAAAACAACGCATTTCTTCTTAAGCACGCCGATGAAAAACACTCGAAGCTTCAATCGTGCAAAACGCGTGAAACGAATCGTTTTCGCTATTCGACTGATATCGTGTTAGAAGTGTTGACCACCAAGTCACAATTGATTGTTTGGTAAATGACTACAAATGATTTCTCGTGATTCGACGGATAATCAGCGTGACGACTCTTGTGGTAAAGATACAGGTGACCGTCGACACTCTCCCGGACTTTTCTCTAATTATCCTTTACGTGTGCTTACAAGTACAGATCGTAAACTCTACACTCAGAAACCTCCCAGCTTGGATGATTTCCTACCTGGCCGCGAATTCTTACCTGAACTCGATCGTCTAATCTCAAGATTCTAGGAAAAATAGAGGTGGAACTCGATTATCTTATCTCAAGATTCTAGGAAAGATAAAGGTAGCACTTTAGAATTTTAATCATATTTGTACATTTTTATTTTATACTGAAGTGAAAGTATTGCTTTGTTTAGAATGCAATGAATTTGTCTCAGTAAACGATAGATCAACTTATTTGAACGTCGATTAATTGTACAAATTTGTACATTTACACAGGGATTATTACTGTCAGTGGTATAATGTTGACTGTGAAATTTGTACATTTACACTCAGAGATTATTGCTGTGATAGATTATGTTGACTGTGACCTGATATACTTTAAGTATGGAAATTGTGACTGATCAAACTGGATAAAACCAAGAGTGATTAAACACGAAATATTAAGCATTTTGAACGATTTTAATATACGTTTATATGGCGAAAACCACTACTATCAAAGTATGTTCACTGTAAGTATGTCCTGCTAGGTATATTAAACGGTTGTTGAAGTGCTCTTAACAGTTTCCTTCCGTTAGGACTCTTCATGTTTGGCTTTATCATTTAGCGACAATGCGTGCGTCTGATAGATTATCGCAATTGATTTGAAATGGTTTGAACTTGTTAATCGATTGTCAACAATCTGATTCTTATGCATATATATGAGTAAATCATATAGTGTTTTTTTAGATCACTCATAAAAAACGCATCATGTACTTGGCTTTGTACTTAAATCTGTACCACAATTTTACCAGAACTATCAACTATCTTATCCTGAAATGGTTTGAGCTTGTTAATCGATTGTCAACAATCTGATTCTTATGCATATATATGAGTGAATCATATAGTGTTTTTTTTTAGATCACTCAGTAAAAAACGCATCATGTACTTGGCTTTGTACTTAAATCTGTACCACAGTTTTACCAAAACTATCAGCTACTGTCGTGTTCGTCTGTATCTTTTAGTTTTGATTAAGTGCTGTTTTTAAATTTGTTCGACAGTTTAAATCACCAAAATTATAAACTGTATTTTCCTTCTTTATTACTGCGTTTTAATTCTGATTACGTTATTTTTTCAGAGTTTCGGCAAGATATTTTTCAGCCCAAAATGTGAAGTTACCTTTTAGTTGTGGTTATCATTTTTTCAATTTTTCGGAAAAATATTTGTCAGCCCAAAAATGAAGTTTATGTACCACGCATTTTTCATGCAACATCGGTTTGCGCCATGGTTATACGTAAATTGTTTGATTCATTTCGCCAGAGGGCTAAGTAAGACGCTATAGGTTTCAGACAAACTAAACTATGAAAATTCTCATTACAATGCCACACCATTAAGATGTTATTTCCTTGTCGCGCGATCGATTGTAAAGTCTTTATTTAAAGAGGGTATGGCACGAAATGCTTTGTAGATTCTTATATGTCTTTTATGTCAAAATGTTAAACTTTCCTTCATCATTTTCGAATCGAATCCAACAAAGAAAATAAGCATATAATTCCACTTTAAGGTGCAAATTCCAGTTCAGTAAATGTTATTCTTCAACGTAATAAGAGTAAAAATAGTTCTCTTTTGTATAGCATTTCTATTGTTAATTTTATAATAGAAACTGAGTAACTTCATCTGTTTGAAATCTAACGACTAGCGCATTCAACAATACCATTCCTTATTATATACTATTGAAACGCTATTTTCTTTTTGCGTCATGTATTATCGGTTTTTATTGCACTTCGAGAACAATTATATATTTTCAATATTGTCAGTATTAATATTATCGCGTAGTAAACATGGCCAATGCTATATACCTTTCCCGAATTCGCATGACTGACCACGAAACAATAGATTCGAGTTGAGGCTGGAGGGTCTGAATCTATACATTCACTGTATATTATCCACTCTAGCCTCGACTTGAATCTGCTGTTTTATGTTCAGTGATTATTATTTGGAAAAACATATCAATGATTTCCCTTAAGCTTTGGCTGGAGGAGTTGAATCTATACATTCACTGTATATTATCCACTCTAGTCTCGACTTGAATCTGCTGTTTTATGTTCAGTGATTATTATTTGGAAAAACATATCAATGATTTCCCTTAAGCTTTGGCTGGAGGAGTTGAATCTATACATTCACTGTATATTATCCACTCTAGTCTCGACTTGAATCTGCTGTTTTATGTTCAGTGATTATTATTTGGAAAAACATATCAATGATTTCCCTTTGGCTGGAGGAGTTGAATCTATACATTCATTGTATATTATCCACTCTAGCCTCGACTTGAATCTGTTGTTTCATGTTCAGTGATTATTATTTGGAAAAACTTATCAATGATTTCCCTTTGGCTGATAATCTCTGTCTTCTTCTTTTTTTATAGTCACTGTTTATCAGTTAAATGTCATTTAATACCAAAGAGTTCTTCTTCTCGATTCTGAAACTGATCATGAGCTAAGGTATTCCTTAGTAGTGGGAAAATATATTCGTTATTTTTCTCTTGGCGCAAATGAACAAAAATATACTAGCCTTGTATTTCCTTTTTTCATAGCAATCATCGTCCGAAATGGTATTCAAGCTAAAGACTTGTTGTTCTCGATTCTGATAAACTGTGGATTTCCAGAGTACTGGTAAAATAATTATTTCTCTTTTTCTTTTTTTCTGATTCTGAAACAACTGTATAACTAATGTGGAATCCCTAAGCTCTAGCTAGAAGGTTTTGTGCGACTGTATAGTATACTAGCCATGTGTTATACTATTTCTATTTTCATAGCAATCATCATCCGACGTTTTCCTACTATCAATAGCTTTGAGAAAACCACACATGTTTTTAGTGTTTTGTTGGTTTATGCATATTGTTGCCTCATTAACTTCGTGGTTTCAACACTTTGTACAGTGCTTAGCACTGCTATAATACATTAACAAGAAGTCATATAAGTTTCCAGGACTTCTCTGAATTGATACACTTGATAAATGATAATTGAAACAGCTTTTATAGGAACGAATGATCTTACATCAGTTACATTGACTTGGGTCAGTATTCCAACACAAAATATCACATGGCGGAACACGGAAGATTTTTATTATGGTAAAAACTTGTGGAAAAAATTAAATAAAAAATAAAAATACATCTGAAAACCTGGAAGGTATCAGATACAAAAAAAAAAATCGAAGGTGCAAGATATATTTAAAACTATCCATATTACCAAAAAGAAACAGATACTCGAATGGAAAGGGAAATTTTGATGCACTTCTTTCATAACAAATACACCAGCAAATCATTTAAAGAACCTGTAAACAAGAGATAAAATACCGACAATTTTTGCAGCCTTATAGGAATGTGCACTGTATATCTTTGGCTGCGACAACGATTTTTGGAATGGGTGTATATAATGTAGATTTATGTTCAGTCGGAAGGGCCAGACATGTATGTATTAATATTAACCAGTTCTATATTTGAATTCAAACGATTTATACTAAGGAATATAATAAACATGCAAAATCAACATGTGAGCAGAGTTACCTTCCCACATAGTAAGGCACTTGTGTCTGGAATATTGCTGACGTTAAAAAAGTCCATAAAATATGGCTGTACTTTAAATACCTAGGACAAAATGCAAAAATCAATATGTGAGAGCAGAGTTGTCTTCCCATACACTGCAAAAACGGCTGAGTAGGTACAACATAGTATATTGCGTTAACCATGCATTCAGGATAACACTTTATAGTGAGTAAACCCAACTCTATTGTGAGTAAACCCTACTCATTATAGAGTAAAAGTGAGGTTAAACTCAATATATTGAGTACATTGTATATACTCAATGGTGCGTCTTCATCTATGTTTACTCTCAAAAATGAGTTGGGTTTACTCAATATAAAGTGTTATCCTGAATGCATGGTTAACGCAATATACTGTGTTGTACCTACTCAGCCGTTTTTGCAGTGTATTGTAGGATATTTGTGTTTGGAAGATTGGGATGTTAAATAAGTTCCTGAAATGTGTGCGTTAAAGGACAAACATGCAAAAATCAACATGGGAGCAGACTGAGTTGTCTTCCCAATAGTAAGATACTTGTGTCTGGAAAATTGAGACGTTAAATAAGTTCCTTAAATGTGTACGTTAAATCAGATCGACAAAAATCTGCTTCTTCCATGCCAACAACAACGACGATCGACATGGAGATCTATAGAGATCTACTTCCCTAGCTTTTCCTATCACATTCGCAAATAAACGTCCCGCTTCATGTTATTTCTTTCTAAAGGTCTTTCTAAAGTGAAATAAAATCTTAAGGTGTCTTAAAGATTCAAAATTTTCCAGTATTTTGACTTGATAATCTTTAATTTAAAGTAATTTGGAGAAAACAAACTGAGCTGAGCTGTTAAATATATGAATAGCTCATTAAGGAATAATAAGGTCTAAACATAACTTTGTCTCCTTCGTTGTTTTGTTGTTTTCTTTTGTTGCGGTTTTCTATACATGTCCATGATATCAAAATAGTAACAACATACATTAACAATAACTTTTTCGTTCACAGTTAACAACAGAATCCTTGAGAATGAACTCGTTACAACGCAAAGACGTTATGGTGGCCATAGCAGTCGTTCTCTGCATCTTAAAATTGAGGTAAGAATATGTGATGTATATATAAAGGCCCGTTTACACTAGCAGTTTTGTCGCGCGACAAGAGCTGCGATTTCAATGGCGATTTTATCGCAGCTTTGTCGGCCGCAATTTCGAATACGTTCGAATTTAGGAAACAGAAAGTCGCAGCAAATTGCACTAAATTTCGAGCATGTTCAAAGTAGCGTTGACAAATCTGCGATCAAATCGCCATTGATATCGCAGCTCTTGTCCTGGCGCGACAAAATTGCTAGTGTAAACGGGCCTTAACACCACTGAACATAGCAATATATCAATGAATCAATGCATCAAAGTCTAGATCGGCAGTAAGGTAAATCGTATATGATATCAAATGAAAACGTAAGTCTCATCTGAATGATTGTATATCAGTTCAAAAAATTAATAACATCCATTTGAACAATTAAATTTTACATATAGAAAGTGCGCTTTGTCCATACTTCAACAATATTATTATCATTATATTTTTCGCGGAATGAAAATGTTTTATTTTTGTGTTTTATATAAATGCGCTATTTATGAATACTTTGTTTTCAAAATATTAAATATATTATGATTTCTGACAATATTTTGGGTATATATATCTATATGGCTTTTCATATTGGTATATGTGGAATAAACCATTTAATTCCTAATGGTTTTCATATTAAAAACACATATATGACTCGTGTAATGCAACTATTAGACCAATATCAGAATAAATACATTTACAAGCTTTATATGTGCATGATCAACATATTGTGGAGATTTGCATTAATAGTCTCTGTGTTAATTGTCAAACCTCACACGTTGCTAACAAATAATTACATTTATTCATTGCACTTCTCACTTGTACAAAAAAACAAATATGTACACCTGTTTTAAAGATCTTTGTCACAGCGGAAGCTACAGTCCACACTCTGAAACAAAATTGTTGATACATTGTAACATTCATGAACGTTTTCGTTTGAGTTTTATAATCCAAAAATATACAAAATATATCAATTTGATTTGCAAACCCCCCTCCCCTAAATCAATGTTGATTGGCCTTTCAAATGATAACCGTATTTACATTTCCATAACTATACATTGATTTGGGGGAAAGGAGGAAACGGAAAAATGTTATAGAAATTATTTTAATGTAACAAAAACCCAGATTATGTCCCAAGGTATTTTGCACATGGTTGTACTGAGCCCGTACGTACGGGATATTGTCAGGAGATATCGGTAATATAAACAACAGTTCTTCATATTGATCGCCATATTTCGATTCAGTGTACCGTGTATGAGAGGCTAGTCAGTCCAGAATAATAGCTATCAAATTGGTCACCATATTTTGATTCGGTGTATGAGAGGCTAGTTGCCCAGAACAATAGTTTTCAAATTGGTCGCCATATTTCGATTCAGTGTACAATTGTATAAGAGGCGAGTCATTAAAGAACAATAGTTTTCAAACTGGTCGCCATTTTTCGATTCAGTGTAAAAATATGAGAGACTATTCAGTCAAGAACAGTAGTTTTCAAACTTGTCGCCATTTTTCGATTTGGTGTAAATTAAGTGATTTAAAAACACCCGCAACTACAACAAAATAACAACCACAACACCAAACAGCCCTCTATTGCTAAGCCCTTCGGCGACCGTGTGTCTGTAATAGTTTGCGATTAATCAAATTTGCGGCTTCAATTAGACCCTTCATTTCTGTACAGTACCAAAGTAGTAAAAGGTAATCAAACTTAATTGAAAACAAATCGTTGCACGCAAAAAGGAATTCTTTAATTTTTCACTAATCTTGAGGTTATTAGCTTACAATCAATCTAAATTGTTTGTGAACAACTTGCGGTTTTGCTACTTATATTTGTTCTGTATAATTACTCTCAAGGTTTTGTGATTGTTATTATTTTTAATCAATGTGTGTAATATTATCAAGGCTTTGTTATTTGTTATCCTTTTTCTCGGTGTAATGTTATCAAGGCTTTATTATTTGTTATTATTTTTCTCGGTGTAATATTATCAAGGTTTCGTTTTTGTTATTATTTTTAATCAATGTGTGTAATGTTATCAAGGCTTTGTTATTTGTTATTATTTTTCTCGGTGTAATATTATCAAGGCTTTGTTATTTGTTATTATTTTTAATCAATGTGTGTAATGTTATCAAGGCTTTGTTATTTGTTATTATTTTTCTCGGTGTAATATTATCAAGGTTTCGTTTTTGTTATTATTTTTAATCAATGTGTGTAATATTATCAAGGCTTTGTTATTTGTTATATTTTTCTCGATGTAATATTATCAAGGCTCCTTGTTTGTTTTTATTTCCCAAATAACTACAATCTTTGCCAAATTTAGTTGTAACGATATCACGATTTTTGTATATTGTTACCCTAGCTCGGTTAAATGTTATCAATTCAAGGCTTCGTGTTTGTTATTATTTTCATCGATGTAATATTATCAACCCCCTCCCCTAGCCTGCGTAAACAGACCCTTATTAGCGCTTGAATCGTCTCCCGCGAACAAGTTGAGACGTTTCGAGCGCTAATAAGGGTCCGTTTACGCAGGCTACCCCTTCCCCCTACTGACACCAATGTTGATATGAAATGTCTCACGAATGTCGAAGGTTGGATCGCGACGTTTCGACTGCTGCTGCTACTCTTCATCAGGCGATGCGTAGACTGGAATGGCGGTAGATCTTTATATATGCCTGTCGTCGGATTCCTTTGAAGATCATTTCGCGTTCTGAGTGGTTTGGCGGAGTGCAGTGCTTGCGAAAAACATTCTACTTATCTCAATTCACGATGAATAACCTTTATAATTTTGTTGAAATGCATGTTATTCAACTCAGTATACGTTTCAGTTTGGAGAGCAAATATCATGCAGCCTCACAAGTTAAGAAACATAATCGTATAAAGCTACATGAAGTAGCATTGCAACGATTGTAGTTAACTATATAATAGCTGTACAAGTAATTACAGTCGGTACAAGTAGTTACAAGTCGTCTTGTGACGGTCAAGTCGTCTGGTGTGAAAACGGGACGAACACAATTTGAGACGAAATGTCGTCTGATTTTGTTGAATTTGCATAAGACGGACAAATTGTACGGACGATTATTCCGTCCTCCAGTGCGGATTTACTAATGATATTATCTTTATTTACTAATGTTATTCCACGGCATCCTGTTATCAAACATAATAAAACCTTTACAGCGAACTCGTCCTTTCTCATCCAGCCGACTCGATCGAACTTCAACTCTTTTTAACGAAATGTAGGGGCTGTTTTATACAGGAGAAAGTTGCGCTCGTTGGTTCGTTCAACAACTTCAGACTCAGTAGACAAATTTGGCAAAATTCTGTTTATATATATCTGAAATTATAAATACATTTACATGTGATATTAAGGAAAGAAAATGCTACTGAAAGTGAATCAAAGGTGTATATGTGTAGTGCGAAACGTTTGGTGTCAGCGCGGTAAAATTGATACGTTATGAGTTTTATCTGTATTTTTGATTTTGATTTTGATTTGTTTATTTTGCTCTCTTTAAATATTACAGTATATAAGTATGCTGTTAATTTTCGTATTATACAATTATTCAAAAAACGTTAACGGTATAGACCCTTTTAATAAGTCCCGAAGTGTTGTGTTTTCCGCGCTTGACGTCAAATTTATTCTTTTGAAATTTGTATAATATGAAAGGAATTGAAAAGAATAAATTTGACGTCAAGCGTGGAAAACACAACACTTCGGGACTTATTAAAAGGGTCTATACTGAATACTGCATTCGAATACCGAAATGCATTTTGGATGTGATAATATTGTCTAAAGTAAAATAAATATTAATTATTTATTACTATACACTGTAGTGTATTCTATCCGAAACAACACACTAGCTACATATAGGGAGCAGATCACACTATATTTTACCTTTATGTAATATTCCATATTAAGTATTCTTGGCTTGCAACCACTCCCAGTAGAGCGAATTAAACAAAAAGACCACAAGTCTCGGCGATGGTTTTCTTTTGTCAAGACCACCAGTATGGCTGCCGTTTCTTTTGTTCAATTCAGTCTCCTGGGATTGTTTGCTATTTTATAAATAGTTGTAGTTACTACAATCTCGTCCCCATTAGCCGTTAGCTCTTAATGCGCATGTTCATGCTCGACGAGCTATCTTAGCCAGCTATCTTGAATATGCGTAGTAAGAGCTAACGGCGATTGGAGACTAGGTTGTAGTTACTATTGATGCAATTATCTTGTAGTAAGAATGCTTATGGTGTAAGACAGTCAAGAAGTGGTGGTACAGCAACTAAAAAAGATAACACAAGCTACACCCATATCGCTAAAAAGTTGCGTGAAATAATAAAACTCTCTAACGGTTACGATAAATGGGTCAGGCCGAATGATACAGGTACTGGATGATGATGATGTTGATGATGATGATGATGATGATGATGATGATGATGATGATGATGATGATGATGATGATGATGATGATGATGGTGATAATGATGATGGTGGTGTTGTTGATGGTGTTGATAATATGGTGATGATGATGGTGTTGTTGTTGATGATGATGTTGGTAATATTGTGATGGTGATGATTATAATGGTGATGGTGATGATAAAGGTGATGGTAATGATGATAGTGGTGTTGTTGATGGTTTTGATAATATGGTGATGATGATGGTGTTGTTGTTGTTGTTGATGATGATGTTGGTAATATGGTGATGATGGTGGTGGTGTTGATGATCTTGATGATTGTGATGATGATGATGATTGTGATGGTGATGATAATGGTGATGATAATGGTGATGGTGGTGTTGTTGATGGTGTTGATAATATGGTAATGATGTTGGTAATATTGTGATGATGATGTTGATGATGATGGTGGTGGTGATGTTGATGATGTTGATGATTGTGATGATGATAAGGATGATGATGATGGTGACGATACTGATGGTGATGATAATGATGGTGGTGGTGGTGTTGTTGATGATTGTGTGGATAATATGGTGATGACAATGATGATGATGGTGTTGTTGTTGATGATAATATTTTAATGATGAGGATGAGGATGGCAACGATAATGGTGATGAAAATGGTGTTGGTGTTGGTGTTGATGGTGTATTGATGGTGTATTGATGATGGTGGTATTGATGAACTTGATGATTGTGACTATCATGGTGTTGATAATCATGATATAAGGTTGAGGGTGATGAGGAAGGTTTTTCAAAATATGTTATTTGATATATATAATATAATAGTATTTAATGTCTCTCCCCGATATATTTGTTGATGTTATTTTATGTTATTTTTGAATTTGATAGGTGATCCGGTGGAAGTACTCGTCGAAATGAAGATCATGTCGTTTGGGAAAGTTCGAGAGGACGAGATGGTAAAATCTCCAATTATTGGTGAGGAGGGAGGCACTCCAATAAACAATATTTTACGGGCGTATTTTGGGGCAAGATTTTTTAACTCACCACCCTCTTGTGTAAAGGCCCGGGCAAACAGAAAATGGCAATGTTGAAGCCGTTTGCCACCCCCATTTCAACATTGTCGGACTATGCGATCCCCGATCGATATCGAAGGCATGTGATCCCTAATCCTACATCCCTCGTGACAACCCTGCAATCACGGTTCCTATGCGAAACTGTATGGAAAATGTACATAGCAAAGCGTAAAACGATTAGATTTATGACTACTTTTGTTTTGTTTGTTTGTAAGGATTTCACCCTGGATATATTCTTTCGCCAATGGTGGACAGATCATCGACTGGCCCATGGTATTAATAAGCCATTCAACATGGCCGCTAACCCTGCAAAGTTTTTCTGGACACCCGATACGTATTTTGTAAATGTGAAGTCATCGAATTTTCACCATGTGACACGGGAGAATACAAGACTAATGATTAACCCTGACGGTCGGATATACTACAGTGCAAGGTACTTTGTTTAATATAGCTCTCCTCGCCCTCAGGGGCGGATCTAGGGGATGTCCCTAGTGGCACCGGACACCCCCTAGCGCCGCAATTACCCCTATTTTACCCATATTCTTTTTGATGAGCTATTATCTATGATGTCATTTATCAAAGACGACTTTTATCAATGCGGTTTTCGACTTTCTGCGACATTCCATACGTTTTTGGCTGCCGTCAATCAAAAACATTAAAGGTGCCAAGTAATTGGCAGCAACGAAATACACTGATATTTTACAACTAGCCGTTGGAATGTTTGTGTTCGCAGAAAGACGAGAACCACAATAATCATTTGTGCGTACTGAATGTTTTTATTGCTTTTTTCCAGAGTGACACTCACTGCTCAGTGTATGATGGAATTCAGCATGTTCCCTATGGACACGCAAGTCTGCATACTAAAGATAGAAAGTTGTAAGATCCTCCTATTATATATGTTAGAATCGTGATTATCTCCATCATAATTATTATATCATATGAAATTACCCAGGATGGATTTCAGTGTATATTAATTATTATTATTATTATTATTATTATTATTATCGCCATATCATCATCGATTATCATCATCACCATCAGCAGCAGCAAATATATATATAGCATACTAAAGATAGAAAGTTGTAAGGTCCTCCTATCATATATATATGTTGTAATAATGATCATCTCCATCATAATTATTATATCATTATTATCGCCATATCATCATCATCAGCAAATATATAACATACTTAAGATAAAAAGTTGTAACAACAACAACAAAACACATTACCGGCCCTCCCCCCAGTAATTAATGACCGCTCCTAGTCACCATAAGATTATTCCTTCTAGATGCATATACAGTCGCGGACGTGGTTTATAATTGGAACGTTCGAGGTCAGGACACCTCGATTGAAATATACGCTGACAAAATGGCACAGTTTGATATGAAAAACGTGTACACATCAAAACTTGAGTCCAGCAATAGCAAAGGTATCTGAAAACAATTTCCAATACATGGCAAAAACTGTAACACAGGCGGGCAATTGGGCAGATAGTTTGAAGGTGTATAGAGTCACGTGCAACCAGGGCGACTGACTAATAACAATGATAATAATGATTTCATCATTTCTATTAATAGCGCCTAATTTGAAAAAAATGTTCTAAAGCGCTTAACAATTATTGAATAATGAACAAATGAGTGAGTCAGTGAACCAATCTGCCAACTCACAAAACTTTAGATCAACCAATCAACTTACCACCTAGCGACCAACAAACCAAATAATCAACCAACCAACCAATTAACCAACCAACTATAACCAACAACCAACAAACCAACTAAGCAACAAACAAACAAACAAACAAACAAACAAACAAACAAACAAACCGACCATCCAACCAACCTACTTACCAACTTACCAACTAACCAACCAACCTACCAACGAGGGCACGAGAAGAGCATTCTTGCTACCTTTTTCTCAACGATTTAACAGAGTAGCGGAGAAGTACGGGCCACCAGTATTTGCGAGGGTAGGTCCTGAGGGTTACCAGGGTACATTTCTTCTTCTGACCCTGAAGGAAGTGTAGTACTGGGCCAACAAGGGCTAGTGGCGGGAAGATATATGGGCGTTCCAAGAAATCTTGTTTAGTTCCTATATCTTGGCTAAAACATTTACATCCCTGGATCCTGGGGATGGGTACGGAGTAAAGTGGGCAAGGGATATCCCTTAACATCTATCATAGCATTGGAGTCAAGTACCATCAAGTCACATGTATGACCATACACATCACCAAACTCCTCTTGCACTAAGGCCCATAAGTCCAACAGACCATCTATCCATTCAACCAACTTACCAGACTTACCAACTAGCCAACCAACAGACCATCCATCCATCCATTCAACCAACAAACCAACCAACCGACCATCCATTCAAGCAACCAAATAACGGAAACCCTTTTATCGAATAGGAAGTCGATCATGTATAAATTATTTGTTAATTAAAATTAGACCTTTACTTTTGTCAATTTTCCAGCCAATGTTTGTATCAACCCTGTAACTTGCAAACTGACAATACATACTCTATTTTCAGGTTCATTTGACAGTCTACGGGTGTATTTCAAATTCAAGCGTCGATCGTCGTACTTCTTCGTACAGCATTATATACCTTCTTCCTTCATTGTATTTATATCGTTCCTCAGCTTTTGGATTAACAAGAACGCCGTCCCTGCTCGAGTATCGCTAAATATAACCTGTGTTTTAAGTACAATGGTTTTGTTCGAATCTATCAACTCGAGTTTACCACAAATTTCGTATCTAAAAGCTATTGACTATTACCTTATTACGTCGTTTTTCTTTATTCTTGCATCGATGGTGGAATATTGTTTTGTTTTGAATGTTGTTGATAAGAACGCTGAAGGTAGCAGAAAAAACAGTTTACAGGTAATTACTAGTTTACGTAAGATATTATTGTTGAATGATCTAAAGCCCCGTTTAAACGATGAAACATCATCCAGCATTTCTTTTGTTCTCGTGTTCAACAAACCGTATCGCAACATATTGGGCTCGTTTGAACGGCCCACGTCCAACACCATCCAACATGCATTGTTCAACAATGTTGGTCCAACATGTTGGGTCCGTAACGGGGCTTAATACTCATTAATTATTCATGAAGGTAACAACCAATCCCAGAATCGTATTTGTACCACTTGCCGTACTTTGAAACTCTGTCAGAAATGGCTCGACTTTAAAATATGAGGAATTACTAGGGTTTTGAAATAAAGACAAACATAACAAAGACAGATCATTTTCAAAAATCAACCGTGTATGCAACAATTAATGAGTAACCCCCATAACTCGGATTTGAAATATTACTCAGGGGTGAATCTAGGGGGTGTCCCTTCAGGAACCGGACACCCCCCTAGCGCTGCAATTACCCCTATTTTATTTAAGATATTTAGGGAAGGACACCCCTAACACCTTTTAAAAGAGGCCTTCATTTGCAATTGGGACAACCCTGAGAAAATTCTGGATCCGCCCCTGTTACTTCATACAATATAAGTCACGATCACTAAAGCCTAGCTAAACGTCGTATCTTACATGTGCCAAATCTAATCGGCAAATTAATTCAAACAATAATTCAAATAATGTTGATGAAGATGTCCATAAAAGGCTTGAAATTTGTGACGTATTAACCCCTTTCTTTTCTTTACCATAGACAACCATTGACGTCACTGACGTCATGGATATGGAGAGCCAATCAAAACATCGTGATCGACACATAGGAACATCACGACCAAGACGGGATGCGAAACAAGCAAATGGCTGTCCTAATAACTCCACGGTTGTCACCATTCCCTTAAAGAGCAGGGATACCAAACTAAGCAACTATCAGTTTGGTGAAATGCTTCCTAATGGAGCGGAGGATTCAGTACATTTAATAGACAGATACTCAAGAAGGGTTTTCCCTCTACTCTATTTATTATTCAATATTGGTTACTGGTCCTACTTTCTGCCTAAAGTCGACTGACAGTGAAAGAGACAGAGATAATATTCCAGTTTCACGTTATCTAGCTCCGCTGTACTATTTGAAAAAGGCGCATTTGTACAGGCTAAGCCTCGATTTTTTATTCACAAATTCCAAGCAACCAGCAAAGTACTGAAAAATATCATCGCTTAACAATGGAAAACACATTTCAATTTACTCTGAATTGAGGTTATCCCCGTGCAAATGCACCTTTTGTCAAATAGAACAGCGGTGCTAGATAGCGTGAAACTGGCGTATTGCTTCGAAGTGCGCATCAGTGATTCGATAGTACAAAGGACGGTCACTCGAGTATATGTCCTTGCAGCTTGCCTATCGAGCATTAGCAACAGTAGGTGTCCTTATTAATTCCGCAAGCAAAGTGCGACGTAATTGGCAAAGTGCAATATTCAAATTCAAACTCCAGCATAACGACCAAATGGAGTTGATAATCCCCAACCTTGTTCCCAGGGCCCTCTCCCTTCGCTTTTGGGTGGGGCGGGACAGTTCGTAATGATTGACAGCTGTCAGTTGCTGTCAAGGAAGTTCGTGGTCTACTAGGTACCCTTGTAATAACCACGTGAAAATGCAAACGGTAAAAGTTTCGGGTAGGCTCGTCATATCTCCTAGAGGTAAGAATCAATGATTTGAAGTATAAATATTGAATTTATGATTTCCACATTGCTTGACATCGTTAAGGGTACCAGTATCGAAATAAGAAGTGCCCATATATAGTCGCACTTCTTTCCTTTAAAGTGCCTATATCACCTAAAAATGTTAGCGTCTATATCAAATACATATATATCATTTAAAGCTTCTTTGATTTAAAAAAATGGATTTTTCATTTTCCTTTGATTTTTTTATGGGCTTACGAGTTTCAGTATCTGAAGACCCTATGACGTCATCACAGGAACACCATATTGAGATAAGTAAAGCAATAGGGGAAAGCAATCAGTCCAAATTTAGCCAGAGATTGTTTGTGTTCCTACAATGACGTCACAACAGGATTTCGATCCTAGGTCAACCGTCCATGTTAAAAAAAACAGGTACAAAGATATTTTTTCTGAAGTTTTTTTTTTACTGCTCATCTTAAATGTTCTATATTTAAGAGTACTTTCAGCTAAAAACTGTGTAGCTATATAGGTAATATAGGCACTTTAATCATCTTATAAGGTATCCCTTAGAGGAAATCGTCCGTTGCAAGCCCTTCTTTATCTTAATTTATTTTGAAAATGTCCTACGAGCTTATCCGATAGTTTACCTCTGAGTCCTTCCCCCAGGGACGAAGGATCATTTCAAACTCTTAAACAAATAACTCTGAGTTCTGTTTTATGTACAAAACAATAAAACAACATAAATATAGCAATAAATACATAAAAATGTATAATCGCATTTTACAATTGTGTAAAAGTTATATGCACGGGTGCACCTCCTCCCCCACCCGCTCGTTTTTTCCATCCTCACCACAGGAAGCCCGATGAAAAGAGATAAGAAATGCCTGTGGAGGATGCTTGGGTGCAGCGAAGTGGTGCGTGCTTTTCAAAGTGGGATGTTCTCATTAGCAAAAGTGGAGTTCATGTATAGTCTTCACTTACTAAAATTGCTCTTACATAATTAGATTATTACAGTGCGAATCGAAAAACCTTGGGCACCCAGAAATATTCGTTTATAAATAAATCGTTTATTGTTCGTTGAACAACTCACAAACAATTCTAACTACTTGCGGTGATGTAGATGTTTCTGAGTTGTTCAACGAACAATAAACGATTTCTAAAATATTTCTGGAAGCCCACGGTTTAATGATTCGCACTGAATTTTATTTTTTGTTAACTCGGTTTTTATTTTATTGATATTTGTCGGTACAAAATACGTCTGGAGCAGAATACAGGGCATAGCCCCAATTGACATCCAACCCCTATTATACATACTGTAACAGGGTTATTTACAACAAGGACTATAGCTAAGTTCTAAAATTCTTCCAATAGTCCTTTCCGCAGATCTCGTCTATCAACCTCAGTCTCGATAGCGTGTAATATATTATTTAGAATTTGAATACAGTCCGTTGTATTTTAAGAAATTTACACATTATCAAACAATTGAAATATTTAAATATTCGAGGGGCCGTAACAAAATTTTAAAGACTATATTACACTATATTACACTACTATATTACAGTCCGTTGTATTTTAAGAAATTTACACATTATCAAACAATTGAAATATTTAAATATTCGAGGGGCCGTAATAAAATTTTAAAGACTATATTACACAATACTAAGGGGCTGTTTATATGAAGGCGAGTTGTCCCTGCTATCCGAGATAACTCTATTGTTTTGAGTCACCCGGGGAATACAAAACAAAAGAGTTATCCCGGCTAGAAGGGACAACTCGCTTTCATATCAACAGCCCCTAATACATACTAACTTCTCATGAATGTAAAGCGCATTGAGACGTATGTGAAATGAGCCCCTCCCAGGGGGGTGCATGTTCCCATGTTTCCTTGATCTTTTTGCATTTTCTCCCTTGTTCCCCATAAGTAAAATAACTGTTTCCCTGAAATGTTTTACCTTATGATCTCATGATCCCCAAAAACTATGGTTTTATCATATTTTGTTCCCTGAAAATAATTTGGCAGTATCCCTTGTTCCCTTAAAATAAATGTGCTTGTTCCCTTGCTCTCTAAAACCTCTGGGAGGGGCTCTGAAAAGCACTATATAAACATTACAATGCACGCTGACAAGGCTGAGGTTGATCGATAATTGGTCTATTATCAAAGCGAGTTACTTGTTACTTGATCAAAATGCTACCGATTTTCTTCGTATAGAGCTCCGTCTTTTCATTATCCCTTCTTTCATCTTTGATAGATACGAAACAGACGCATTCTCACGTCTCTCCGGCCGCTCAAACTGCGCAGGCTTGACATATTGTCTTAAACAACTATGAATGACATCATTTACTTCCTCGAACCCAGTTCTCTCCGAGATTGAAATCTCATAAAACGAGCATGAAAGTTCAGAAGATAAGTCTTTCACTTCCGGTTCTTCGACTTCCCGGAAGTGTTCAAGGTCCCTTTTATTTCCTACTAGTGCCAGGACCTTTGGTCTTTCGACGGGGCGATGGTTTTGTAGGTATTTTGCGATTCTTATAGCCTCCTTAAAACTTTTGCTGTCTGTGATAGAGTACATTATTAGAAATATATCTCCTTGACTTTTACACTGCTGGAGTTTGGCTTCTGTAATCTGAAATATACAGACACGGAAGTATTTACTCTGAATTGAGGCTATCCATGGGCAAATCATGCGCCTTTTGCCAAATAGTACAGCGGTAATAGATAACAGAAACTGATCTATTTAATAGAGAGAAGAGGAACGGATCAGGGAGGTGGGAGAAAAAGAGGTAAAAATAGAGGGAGGAGGGAGATTTAATATATAAAGGGAGGGGGAGAAGGTCAATTTTACCTAATTAATCAGTGAACTATAAGGTCTTCTGATTGTAATATTGTTTGGGCCAAACAAGCTTTTTCTCTGAAATACAAACTACTAAAAAGTTCAAATTTGTTCCATTTACACTCTAATGAATAGCCTCAATAGCTTATATTCATAAAGAACAAAGAAAATCAGGGAGGAGGGAGAAGTGATATGATCGAAAAGCTAGAGAGAAGGGAGAAAAATGGTACAATAAAATTGGGGGAAGAATATTTTAATCCCTGTTCCTCTCCCTGATAGTCCATCATCAGGGTCAAGAATGCTCGCGCGGTTCATGCTTATTAAATTTCCTACAAATTTAATTTTGATTTTTCCGTTTAAACATTATTTGATATATAGGGTGAACCCACCTCTCCTGCTGTATCATAGACATCGAGGCAGAATACCGTACTATCAATATCCACAATATGTCTGTAAGACGACTCTGAATCGAATGGATAAAATACAACTGAGTACATTTGACAGACAGAAAACATATCCAACTACCTTTAATTTTTAAAGTTTAAAACTCTTTAAAAACAGTTTTGCAAAACCCTATTTTAATAGGCAAATTACCAGAGTTGTTATTAGACTAACTAACTAAATAGAATATAGATAATAACATACGACAAAATTAACAAATTAGACAATTTTAAAAGTGCGCCAATACGTGGTGCATTTGCGTAAAAAACAGGAAACCTATATAATTGTTATAATCATTTGCCTTATATGAAATTGGCATTCACTGAGTGGTTGTGGTTTTAAGTGCGCCAATACGTGGTGCATTTGCGCAAAGAACAGGAAACCTCTATATATAATTGTTATAATTATTTTTATTTACCTTATATGAAATTTGCTGAGTGATTTAAGTGCGCAAAGAAATTATATTTTTGACATGCGATTTACATACCTAGTTTTGTGTCATATTCACCTATGAATCTTCTTGTGAGAAGGCGAACAACAAGTGCTGCATATAAACATTAAAAAATGGATATAAATTATAATGGATATATATTTTATCACATTCGATCAAAGAAAACAAAGAAAACTCAAAGTAAAGGAAATGTGGCACCTCGCCTCCCCGAAACCGTGAAAAGCAGGGAGGGGTGAGGTGAAACAAACGTTGAGCTTGCAATGATAGAGACACACGAATAATTGTCCTGCCAGGTGTTAAAAGGTCTCTATCATTGCAAGCTCAACGTTCGTCTCGCTTCGATGCAAAGGCCCGGCTACCTTTCAAGATGGCGCAGGGAACTGTGAAGGTGATTATTCAAACTCCAGCCATACCATACAACCAAATGGAGTTGATCTTTTTTAAGATGGCGCAAGGAACTGTGAAGGGGACTATTCTCTATTTCCACAATACCCATAATGCCTTCTGTTTTGGGGGAGCTCGCTATTGTCATTTAAATCAAACCAATTGTAATTCAAAATCAAACAAATTTGTCTACAATATCTACCTCCAAAAAACAAAAGGTTATGTGCAGAAAGTAGAAAGTTTAGTTTCGATACCTGATTTTCCGACTCCTTCTTGACCCAGAAGTACAATACGAGCACTCTTGATTTCGGGTTGAACATGACTGACTTTACGAGATCGCATAATCTGCATATCATATAGAAAGTAAAAAAGAATCATCATAATCGACCCTGGATATTCTGTAAAGCAGCAGTAAAAGACTGATGTATAGTTTGGTTTATATCAAAGACTTCTTGTTATCATCATCAGTTAATCTATATTGATTCGGTGAACTTTATTTAAAGAAGGATGGACAATTATTTACAAAATACACCAGTTTAGCATAGCTAATCTTACACTGAACCTTCTAGGGAAAAATAAATAAATAAATTGTATAGAAGTCAGAATCAATTAAATAATGATATTAATACTGAAAAAGACATATGCTATATCAATTTGAATAATACATAATATAATAATTTAAACATAAAATAGAGAATACATAAAATGTAATTTCACCTTAAATAAGTTCTAGGAAGAGATAATATACATGTCCAAAAAGTATTTAAATGATTTTTTTTTTGAAAATCTTAATTGATTTTGCAGATCTACTATCTATATATTCAAACCACACAGTAAACAAAACTCGGTCCGTCTAGTTTCCCCTTTTAAAGAATTAGATCATTTAACTAATATTATAGGCGAATCCATTTAATCCATTATTCAATTAAACCCGAAGGCGTTCATCTTGTAATCATTTTATCGGTTTCTCTTATGCCTTGATCTCAGATAAAATTACCATATAAATACTTGTCAGATATAAATCACTTTTCATAAAACTCAAATTTTTCTTGGAGTTACAATGCTTAAATCCCGGGGGGGAGGGGGGGGGTACTCTCCTTGTCCAAGTGGTAGGGGTGATCGGCGCTCCTTTTAGGGTTGGAAATATTCCCTGTGCGTACCTTTTCGGGTCCATTTCGGGTTCTTGCTGAAACGTCTTTGACAGGATTTGATAAATCTCTTATTTTATGTGTACCTTATAGGAGTCAATTGCGAAATCGACCGCCGATCACCCCTACCACTTGGACAAAGAGAGTACAACCCCCCCCCCCCCGGGGGGTCATACACAAATAGAACTAATAGTTATCTACAATAGACGTACACGAGATAACATTACTCTTAAGGCTTCCGTTAACTAAACCTATCTGGCTTCCACTTGCTCGTATTTTTATAAAGTATAATTGTGTTTGTTGAAAAAAGTAGGCCTTGATAGAACATTTACGCGAATAATGAATTTTGAGGCATAAAAATCTGTAAACGTTTTGGCATTGCTCATAACAATTTTGTGAATTTTTTTTTATTATTATATTAACACATCCAAACCTTTAATTTCAGGGCTCTGATAGCAGGGAAAGTAATGAATTTGTGGGCAAAAATATGAAAATTTTGGCATCATCACGACAATTTTGTAACTCGAGGTTAAAATGACATTATACTTAGCAGCATAATGTTTGTTTTTTTACTTCTCAATTTGTAATTACTAAAAGAAAACAAACCATTAATCTAAACGGTTACCAAGGAAGTTGCAATTAGAACTGAATAATCAATTATTCTTTTTTCCTCATTTTATTTTACATAATCAGATCTGTCAATTACAAAATTCCCAATTTTTGTCAGTCTTTCCGCCGGATTAAAATATTTTTTGTTTACACTCGGTACTGCTAACCGATCATGAATATTAAAACAATGAACATAATGTCTAAGAAGATGTTAAGGCCATTATAGTGTCTGGCCTAAAGCCATTACTGCAAGAAATTGTGCGTTACTTCTTATTTTGTTCATTTCCTTAGAATAAACTGAAGTAGAATTAATAGAGTACATAATGCACGTACAATGATGCCTCAAAGTAAAGTATAGGAACTGTAAAAAAACTTAGCAGCCATAATAGCAAAGTAAACAGTTAAATGCAAAAATAGCAGATGCAGATCATGAACCCGTGGGGGCTACTCGCTTTGTCCCTGTAGTACTGAGAGGTGATTGGTGCATTTATTAAAAATCAAGACTGCATGTAACTATGTATTATACTGACCAAGAACGATTAGGACATGACAGAGTCAGGGGGTCTTCCTTGTTACAGTTTCAAGGGTGATCGGCTGTCGATTTTTCCCCCGAAGTTTCCCCCTAAAATTTAAGGTACACATCAGTAAACCTTATTTGTTTAGTTACAAAGCGAATTAAAATGACCCTAAAAGGCAGATTCACGTTGCATAATTGAGTTGAGCAAAAACCCGACCTAAAACTTACACACACCGACCACCCCTACCACTTGGACTAAGGAAGTCCCCCTCCGGTGTAAAAACTGAGTAAATCAAGATGAAACCGTAGACAGCTGTTTCGATCTTATTGAATCCCATGAGCACCGTGTTGCTAGAATTATTACTGATAGCAGAACAGATAGTTGGCTGCCCACTGTGTATATATATATATATAAGGGTTTTTTAATGTTATGTCCAAAAACAATTAACCCGGCCCTTTTCATTTTTTTTCGGAAACACTTGAAAACTATAGCTATCCTTATATGCAGAATTAAATAAGACATCAAAAACAGATTTATCATTCGACACTTTGTAGTGTCAAACATAATTATTTATTGGTTTTCTTCGAGTTGAAACAAACACGGTAGAATATGATTAGTATATTTCATAATAAAATATTTCATTTTTAAAAACCAACATGTGAGGAGTGATGTATGAAAAATATTTAATGTATAGAGATAGTGAGTGTGAGTGCCAGCAGAAGAATAACCACTATACTATGTGGATCTGCTGTGGAAAATATTATTATTATTTCGTAACGAAAAAAAAAATCAAAATTCAATATTTATAAATACTAGTCGTATTATGATTGAAAATGCAAAATTTACATTTTGAACTAAATATCGATATATACTTAAAGTCATTTTAACATGTTATTTTACCATTTTTGGTTCATTTAGCATATCAATATTACATAACATTCTATGACTTCCCATTGTATTTTGTCATGAAAAACTGGTAAAAAAAAGGAAATCTAAGAGAAAATAAGAGAAAACAGCTGGATTCAGACAATTCACTCTCACAGACAAATAGATGAACATATAAGTAGAAAAATGTAAACGAAAAATATAAAGAAAAAAAAACAATTAGATATGTAACAACTTAAGAAAAATAAGAAGAAGTTAAATTTGATACGGAAAACAAGGGGAAAAAATATATACCTTAATATGAACGTTGATTGCTTCAAGATTTCTCCAAAAAACAAACCGTTGTCCGCTTTGAAATTTATCGTCGAAAAAAAAAATCGTCGTCTGTTTGAGACCTCTCCAAGTTACGTACGATCGTAACGACTTGATTTCCTAAATAAACTGATTTCTCCTCCACACAAACCACTCCATAATAAGTCGGATCCATCTAAATTAAGCTTACGTAGGCTCTCTATTAAACAATAAGACTTGAAATATCTCGTAGGCGTCTTAAAGTGTCGATTGGGTAGTAATGGTTTTGATGTTCTAATGCAATCGCTCTCGTTATAGAGGTAATCTACGTAGGATTCATGCACATGACTGACATGAATCTTATGATAAACGATATAGAGTAGTATGGGCCTCACGTATGGCTGAACATAGCGCACTGTGATATCATATATGAAGCCGGACTTTTCTTTGTATGAAGATTTTATGTACATGATTGACATGAATCTTATGATAAACGATATATATTGGTATGGGCCTCACGTATATTGCATTGGCTGAACATGCATTGTGATATACACCATTTCCTAAAAAAAACTTTGTCTCCCGTGAAGTGAAAAGCCTACAAGCTGAAGCGCTGGGGATTATGGGTTACCTATGTATACTTCAGTTAGAACGCAGGGATTTCATGGTCACATTGCTACACTTGTCAATATGTTATTGAGAAATGTCCGTTTTGACTTATCTAACAACAAGTAAGGCATTCCGAATGCACATTTAGTTTCTGAACTGATCCATGATCCTTTACGCCACTAGCTTGTATGCTTTGCACGGGTGACAAACTTTCTCGGAAACGGTGTATACCGTTCTTATACTGACGGATTTAATCATATCATATTTTGGTTGTACCTGTTTGAGTTATATGAACATAACAACATGTTGCAGTGGTAGATGATAAAACAAATATTTCTTTAAAAAAGCGTAGCAATTGACAGTTTACGCTCATATTACCGAGATCCTTTGCAGGCTTCAGAGTGTGGACTGTAGCTTCGGTTTCGACGACGATTTTTTTGAAATTGTTGATTTGTTTGAAATAGTTGTATATATGTTAATATATGAAGCCGGACTTTTCTTTGTATCATGATTTTGTGAACATGATTGACATGAATCTGACGATAAACGATATAAAGGGGTATTGGCCTCACGTTCCGTATATTGCATCATGAATAATAGAAACGGTGGAGTCAGTTCGTATTATCTATGATTGCAGGGGCTGAACGTGCACTGTGATATATTATATATGAATGAAAACAAGAGAGTAACCTGCGTGTATAGGCTGCAAAGGTGTTGGGTAATATATAGAATGAAATTTGTAACACCTTAACTAAAAATGTTGACTTGACTTTACTGACGTTTCGAGCTTTAGCCCTTCGTTGGAGTAAAAAGTGATATGATATATGATATATGGAGCCGAATCGTTCTTTGAATTAAGATTATTATGAACATGATTGTATATAACATATCATTGAATAACAAAACGTCGAAAAAAGGTGATCTCAAACGGAAAGAATATGTTCCGATTTTGTACTGGAATTAGTGGAAAACACAACACCATCATATACATAAATATGTAATGAATTCAGAAATAAATATCTATATATATCTAATAAGGTTTATTTAGAAAATACTTTCGCACCTTAAACGGTGAATTACAGTATTATAGTAATATATATGTACACACAGGCGAAAAAGTAAATTTGATACAAATATAGCTAATTATGAAGTGATAACAATTAAATTACTGCTATTAGACATGATACTATATGCAGAAATTTTTATTGAATTGTCATGCATCAAAGTTTCATCATCACCATCATTGTCATCACATTGTTCAACAATCATTATTATCATCATCATCATTATCATCATCATCCGGCTCCATCACTATCGTCTGACCATGTTCATCAATCATCAATCATCATCATTTTTATCACCATTTCATCATCATCATTTTCATCGTCATTATTATCATCGTTATTATCATCACCATCATTTTCATAAATCTTCAATTTTATCATCAATCATCAGTTATAACTGTAATATATTTAAAATATATTTAATTTCAACAATAGAAGCAAATTACAAAGACCGTGGATAATAAAATCATTATTATGCATGCAAAGACTAAAGACGTTCAATTCCTATATTGTGTATAGACATAGGCTGCTCTTCAGGAAAGAATAATTAATGTCGATCATTATAACTAAACAAATCTGAGTTGATAAGATACAATGAGCGATAAATTTGAGGTAAATCAGAATAGATCTGCATCGTATATTGGAACATACGTACGTTGTGCAATAGAAATTTCAGTGAAAAAAATACATTGTAAGATATGGCTTATAAGCTATGTATTTTGGCACTAAATGTTTGTAGAAGTGCAAACGGTGAAAGTATGATCAATTGAATTATGAAATAATATTAAAATATATAAATTTCAGTTTAACAAAATGATGATGACATATGTGATTGCTCTAAAAAAAACAATATTGCATTGCATAGTATGACATTGCATGACATTGATAATGATGATGATGATGATGATGATAGTGGTGCTGGTGTTGATAATGATGATGATGAAGATGGTGATGATGATGGTGGTAGTACTAGTGGTGTTGATAATGATGGTGGTGGTGATGGTGGTGGTGTTGATAATGATGATGATGATGCTAATATATTCAGTGATAAAGATGATGACGATGATGTTCGTGACGAGGAGATGATGTTGATGATAATGATAAAGATGTTTACTTCCTGGATGAGGATACTACACATGTAGCATAAATTTCAAAACAATGATGACTATTTTTATCATTATTTTAAATGTCACCATCACGTCACCAACACGCACCTTCATCATTGTCATTATTTTCACTATCATCATGACCATATAAACACAATCAGCAGAAATCTGCCTGAAAACTTTCTGTGATATCTATAAGCTGTTTATCAGTTGTTGCGAAATCTTTAACTTCCGACTCCATTGCACTAGTCTTATATTATACTAAAGACACACCAACACTTCATATCTACTAATCCTCTATATATACACAATTTCAAAAAAGCAAATGTCAAGCCAAGACCGAAATGAATGCTGGTTTTTCTCTGGTGATGTATTGGAATCAGACTTGTTTTCTAAAGAATTTGAACTGATAACAAAATGTGGGTATTTTCACGTGCTTATTATTGTATTACAATCAATTCTTTTGATAACAAGTGTAGTTTCCCCCTAAAAGGTACGCACTGATAAAAATAATGCAGAGTAAAAATGACCCTTACAGGTATGGAATCATTTAACGTAACTGATGTTTGAGCCAGAACCCTAAAAGGACCCTAAAAGGTACGCACAGAAATATTGTAACCCTAAAAGGTACGCCCCAACCACTTGGACAAAGGGAGAACCCCCTATATACCCAACCCCCACACACACTCCGGTGGTTATTTCAATACATTATCATATGACCCGTATTTTGCCAGGTGCGCGCTCCTAAGAAAACCTTCGGAAAAAGTCACGTGATGGGGTCCGTACGGCTTTTTTCACCTGGTCCGTACAAACACGTACGGACCCGCTACTCGAAACATCACAATAAAAATGTCTTTTAAATTAAAAAGAGTGGGTTATATGATAAAAAACGTATTGACTGAGTAAGGTCGGGCCGTACGGGAAAATATTTGGCTCTTGGTCATTTGTACGGACCTGGCTGCGCTCGGTCCGTTTAGTGCGTCATGACTACGAGCCAAATATTTTCCCGTACGGCCCTCCCACTCAGTCAATAAGTACTTATTATCAACACATAACCATCATTTCAGTCTTGATGCCTGTTGCTTAAGCCGTGATAGCGTTTTTTTTTTTTTGAAATAGGTACATCCTATGCACGTGACTTCTAGAGTCATTAACTCTGTCAGGTACTAACTCCTAAAAATATGACGTTCCAGTGACAAACATGATTAACGATCACTTCATTGACTGATAATACATACATTCAAAAAGATCTACAAAAGAGAAGAACGTTGGACATCATGAATGACTAAAATTCCCAGGCTTTCAGTAACAGTTTAAGCTGATTGAAATAAAATTCAAATGGAATGGATAATATATATTTTCTTGAAAACATTTCAGTGCACATTTTTACAAAAACTGCCCATGCTCTTAGTCAGCTCATCATTTGAAAACAAAATTCAATGATATATGGTTTCTAGAAAACATTTCAGTACATATATTTACAAAAACTGACCATGCTCTTAGTCAGCTCAACATTTGAAAACAAAATTCAATTGGAATGGATGATATATGGTTTCTACAAAGCATTTCACACTTATTTACACCTGAAAAACACGGTGTCGATAAAATTGAGATTTCCAAATAATGGTGTTGCTCAATTTCTAGCACATTTTAATGAACATTAATAATATATTCACTTTAAATATCAAAAAACGTTAAGAGTAAATTAACAGCTTCTTGCAAATTAAAATTACTTATTATATAACATATAGTGGTATACCGAGTGATATCAACTAGATAAAAAGCCTATCCTAGTCATGAAGATATCATTGATATCGCACATGTGTGATATCACTCTCAACCAATCAACTTTTAAAAAAAAAATAAAAAAAAAATGTCTTCAATCTGTTATATAATAAACAGAACATTACATGTGCGCTTGGAGATATGAATTTTATCTTCTCGTGTTGAAAAGATATCTTATCAACACTCGAAGATAAAATTCATATCTTCGTGCGCCCATGTAATATCCTCTATATATCAATCATATCTAAAATTAATTTCATATACAAATTTATAATTAAATTGTACAGCATCTTGCACCTGCTAAAGGCAAACTACAATATTAAAATTTGGCAAATTTTCACACTGTTCACGAAGCACTGCTAGATTATACTTCAACAAAATAATTGGGGGAAATGGCTGAAACAACTTACATTGTTGTCAAACTTGCTGGTATTGTGATTTCTATTGTATGTATTGTTGGAAATGTCTTGGTTTGTCACGTTATTGTTCGCCTTAAAACCATGAAGACATCAATTAATTATATCATACTCAACCTTGCTATACTCGACGCAATTTCTGGTTTTGTTGGGATTTTTTATGTGTTTTCAAATGATTATAGGGGTGTTTTGGGTGAGCCAGTACTACAAAAAGCCTACAATCAAAGCGCCATTCTTGCTGAAGTACTTTGCAGGATTGAGTGGAGTTATTGGTTCGTACCTATTGTTTCGCCATCACTTCTGATGATAATGGCGTACGAACGCTACAAAGCTATCGCCCATCAATTCTCAAGGCTAAATCGTACAGTTACTAAAACAAGAATCAAGTTGCTTTTGGCACTTGCATGGCTATTTGGACTCGGATATGGTATATCTTATATGGTTGTAGTAGTGTACGATAGCATGAATGGCATATGTAAGGACAATATTTACTCCTGGTATAGTGTGAAATCTTTTCGTTTTAGTTGCCTGGTAACACAGTATATCATCCCTTCAACTGCTATGTTTATTTTCTATCTACGACTAATTTGTGCTTTAAGAAAACAAGACAATGCACTTGGACCTCAAGCTGAAGCTGAAAGAGCGAGACGTAAAGCAAGGAAAAAAGTCATGTGGATTATTATTGTAGTAACATTGACTTTCTACATTTGCAGTGGCATACCTAATAGTTCGCTCATTTTTTACGATCTTTATAACATTCCACTTTTTGATTCTGACTTGCTATGGGACATTGTTGTTATAATGTTAGCATTTAACTCTGCTTTCAATCCTTTTGTTTTTTTTATCTTCATTCAGTCGTTTCGTAATGGTTTTAAACGTGTTTTTATGTCAAGACAAAATAATCCAATTACTAACCTCAGGTTAGCGAGGAATAACCAGTGTTTTAGTTTAGAAGGCATGGACGTAAGAGAGGCAAATGACAATGCAAGCCAGCCACAACCTCTAGCCTTTGTTTACGAGACTGATCATTAAAATGACGAGTCTTTTAGGAGAAAGAGGAGGAAGAGGAGGAAGAGGAGGAAGAGGAGGAAGAGGAGGAAGAGGAGGAAGAGAAAGAAGAGGAGGAAGAGGAGGAGACGAGGAAGAGGAGGAAGAACAGGAGGAAGAAAAGGAGGAAGAAAAGGAGGAAGAACAGGAGGAAGAACAGGAGGAATTAAGAAAAGTTTACTTTAGTTTTGTTTAGTCGGTTTATTAGTAAATAGAACATTCAGATGTATACCTGGCTACAATAAGATAAGTGGAAAGATATCATTGCTGTATGAAGACTAGTAGCAGTCAAAACATTTGACTCATGACGAGGGATGTGGGATCACATAGTCCGAATCAACTGGAATCAGAGATCACAGAAGAGGGATCGGGATCTTATGAATAAATTCAGGGATTAGAACATTTTGGGAGGATCAGGGATCAAAATACGCGTGCTTTTGGGATCTGGGATCAAACGTTTGTGTAAATTTAAAAATCGGGATCAATCACGAGAAAATATCCCTCTTTACGACCCTTGAACGGTAAACGGCGATTGATATTGAATATTTATACTTAGTTGGTGACAGAAAACTAACTTACAGCAGAACGCCTGCCCCATAGAGTAAAGAAGAGCTTAAAATTGTTGAAACTATGCTTAACAATCCAGAAACACACTAGTATACACCATTTCCGAGAAACTTTGTCACCGATGAAGTGAAAAGCCTACAAGATAGTAGCGCAGGGGACTATGGGTAACCTATGATAAATTTATTAGGATACAGGGATTTCATTTCCACTTTGCACAATTGTCAATCTGTTATTGAGAAATGACCGTTTTGACTTATCAAACAACAAGAAAGCCGTTCCGAACGCACATTTAGTTTCTGAATTGATCCATGATCCTTTGCGCCACTAGCTCGTTTGCTTTTCGACGGGTGACAAAATATCTCGGAAAGGGTGTATGATATTTGGTGCAATCGCCGTTCACCATTCACTCCGGCAACCTTTTTTAAAATAGTTGTTTATAAAAAGAGCTACGAATCGAATGTACGATGTGATCTTTCAAATGATGCACCTTTTTACAATACTTATTAGATACGAAAGATACGCGAGCTTTTGGGATCAGGGATCGAACATTTGTGTAAAAAATAGTGATCAATAACGAGAAAACATCCCTCGTCACGACCCTTAATCGAATAACTTTCTGCTTAATTTACAACCACAATACTAGCTGTCACTCATTCAATTGCAGTATGTGTTTTAACAATTATTAAAAGGGATAAAACAATTATAAAAAAGAAAAAAATGAAGATGCAAAGAGAGAGAGAGAAAGAATGAGAGAAAAATAGAGAGAGATTGAGAAAAATAAATAAGCGAAAATAGAGAAATAATAAATAAATAAAGAGTAAATTAACAGCTTCTTGCAAATTAAAATTACATATCAATCATATTTAAAATTAATTTCATATAAAAAAATATAATTCAATTGTACAGCATCTTGCACCTGCTAATGGCAAACTACAATATTAAAATTTCCAAATTTCCACGCTATTCACGAAGCACTGCTAGATTATACTTCAACAAAATAGTTGGGGGCAATGGCTGAAACAACTTACATTGTTGTCAAACTTGCTGGTATTGTGATTTCTATTGTATGTATTGTTGGAAATGTCTTGGTTTGTCACGTTATTATACGCCTTAAAACCATGAAGACATCGATTAATTATATCATACTCAACCTTGCTATACTCGACGCAATTTCTGGTTTTCTTGGGATTTTTTATGTGTTTTCACATGATTATCGTGGTGTTTTGGGCGAACCAGTACTACAAAAAGCTTACAATCAAAGCGCCATTCTTACTGAAGTACTTTGCAGGATTGAGTGGAGTTATTGGTTCGTACCTATTGTTTCGCCATCACTTCTGATGATAATGGCGTACGAACGCTACAAAGCTATCGCCCATCCCTTCTCAAGGCTAAATCGTACAGTTACTAAAACAAGAATCAAGTTGCTTTTGGCACTTGCATGGGTATTTGGACTCGGATATGCTATATTTTATTTGATTGTAGTAGTGTACGATAACATGAATGGCACATGTAATAACAATATTTACTCCTGGTATAGTGTTAAATCTCTTCTTTTTAGTTGCCTGGTAACACAGTTTATCATCCCTTCAACTGCTATGTTTATTTTCTATCTACGTCTAATTTGTGCTTTAAGAAAACAAGACAATGCACTTGGACCTCAAGTTGAAGCTGAAAGAGCGAGACGTAAAGCAAGGAAAAAAGTCATGTGGATTATTATTGTAGTAACATTGACTTTCTACATTTGCAGTGGCATATCTAATATTTCGGACATTTTTTACGTAATTTATAACATTTCACTTTTTCATTCTGACTTGATATGGGACATTGTTGTTATAATGTTCGCATTTAACTCTGCTTTCAATCCTTTTGTTTATTTTATCTTCATTCAGTCGTTTCGTGATGGTTTTAAACGTGTTTTTATGTCAAGACAAAATAATCCAATTACTAACCTCAGGTTAGCGAGGAATAACCAGTCTTTTAGTTTAGAAGGCATGGACGTAAGAGAGGCAAATGACAATGCAAGCCAGCCACAACCTCTAGCCTTTGTTTACGAGACTGATCATTAAAATGACGAGTCTTTTAGGAGGAAGAGGAGGAAGAGGAGGAAGAGGAGGAAGAGGAGGAAGAGGAGGAAGAGGAGGAAGAGGAGGAAGAGGAGGAATAGGAGGAAGAACAGGAGGAATTAAGAAAAGTTAAGTTTAGTCTTGTTTAGTCGGTTTATTAGTAAATAGAACGTTCAGATGTATACCTGGCTACAATAAGATAAGTGGAAAGATATCATTGCTGTAAGGAGACTAGTAGCAGTCAAAACATTTGACTCATGACGAGGGATGTGGGATCAGAAAGTCCGAATCAACTGGAATCAGAGATCACAGAAGAGGGATCGGGATCTTATGAATAAATTCAGGGATTAGAACATTTTGGGAGGATCAGGGATCAAAATACGCGTGCTTTTGGGATCAGGAATCAAACTTTTTTGTAAATTTAAAGATCGGGATCAATCACGAGAAAATATCCCTCGTCACGACCCTTGAACGGTAAACTGCGATTGATATTGAATATTTATGCTTAGTTGGTGACAGAAAACTAACTTACAGCAGAACGCCTGCCCCATAAAGTAAAGAAGAGCTTAAAATTGTTGAAACTATAGGGTTTTCCGATTTAGAGACTTTGGTACTAATAGTACCAGATACTAATTAGCATACGTGCATGTTTACCGTTATTAGAATTTCTAGGAGTTGCATGTGTTGCAAAATATTACATTTTCAGATTAAGAATAAAAAATAAGAACAATATTGCAGAAATAATGACAAATTAACACTGGTACTATCAACTGGCACTATTAGTGACAAATCTGCCTTTGTGCCGGTAAATTCGAAAACCCTTATGCTAAGCAACCCAGAAAAACACTAGTATATGATGTATGGTAACCAAAATTTCCAGTTTTCGTACAATCGCCGTTCACAATTCACTCGGTCAACCTTTTATAAAATAGTTGTATATAAAAAGAGCTTCGAACCGAATGTACGATGTGATCTTTCAATTGATACACCTTTTTACAATACTTAATAAATGATCATGAATTTATGTCTACAAATTCATGGTACAAATTCTACTGATGAAGGCTAAAGATTTAGCCGAAACGGCCAATTAAAAATCATCAAATTTAGTCAGAGACAACCTAATTCGTTTGTAAAAATGAATTCATGTATTGGAGAGCAACCTAAATATCAATATTACTTAGTGGATATTTGTAACTATTAAAGACATGTAACGAAGTAGTGCATGCTCAAACACTATATATATTAAATAGAATAAAATTGCTACTGTGTAATAGTTATTTAGAGGCTATACATATTAGACTTCAGTCGAGGAATAAATATTAACACGGATCCAAGCTCTAGAGTTCTCTCTACTTGAGTTGATATTTGTAACTTTTAAAGACATATAACGAAGTAGTGCATGCTCAAACACTATATCTATGAAATCAAATCAAATTGCTAACGTTTAATAGTCATTTTAGTGGGTATATTAGACTTCAGTCGAGATTCCGTCGAAATCTCTCCTAATAATATTCACACTGATCCAAGCTCTCAAGTTCTCTCTAGTTTTAGAATTCAAAATAATGACAAGGAAGCAACGTAACTGTCAGAAATAACACACACTCGCCATATAATATTATGGCTGAAAAAGTCATATAAAGCCTCAAAAACAAGATTATAATAAATTACAAATAATTCAAAACCCTTTAAATTCATAAATACTACTCACCTTATAATATGTACACTGATCCAAAGCTACGACAAAGGTTTTTCCAATGAGAAGCTGGGAAGGCCAGACATGTATATTATATGAAGCTTACATATGTGTATCGGACCACGTACACTAATCCTATATGATTGACTGCCAAATCGATTTAGAACCCTCATACAATTGAACTAGCCATTTTGTCTAATCCTTCTTTTCTTTACAAAACCCCTTGTTGATATCAGTTTTAATCCTACTATTTATTAAAAGGGGCTATATGTTTCGCCCATCTATTGATCTCCTAATCCTTTCTATTGTGAGAAGAGAGCGAGTTGATTTAGTTCCTTGTGTCTTCTCCGCCTTGTTATGGATTCTCTTTGTGCTTGGTGTTGATGTGTTTGCTAATAACTCATGCTTGCTAAATAGCAATGATATATATTTATAATCAATCAGACAATCGTCTATAAGGTTTCTATATTGGAACTCGTCGTACGTGATCATTGTGAATAATATTTAGGTCCGGATACAGGAAGTATAATTATTATGAGATGGGGGTAATTTGTTTGTGTGTTTACCACATCTACTCAATATTCAAAATAAAATAATAATTGTATAATAATCGCAAAACCTTTCCCCTCTTTTTCAAGGTGTTTATATTAGAGCTGTCCAGGACTGACCTATGTTGACTCCGGTTCCCTTGGTGATGTACATATGTTTAGAGGTAACCATAGTCCGAGGACAAGGAGATAGGCTGGGGAAGTCAAGGGGACAATGAAATGGGAGAGACACATAGGTTCGTGAGTTAAAAAACATTGTATTGTAGTATAGAGGTGAACATACACCAGGGTACGGGAGAGACACATCGTACATCAGTGACCATAGCTAACAAGGGGACTGACAGGGGATGTCTACGGGATCCCCAGGGACAAGGGGATAGGAGTGACACATAGTGTATAGAGGTGACCATACACCTGGGACAAGGAGACAGACAGGCCGGGGATGTCCAGGGGACTCCCAGGGACAAGGAGATGACAAGGACATATATAGTATATAAAGGTATCCATAGACCAGAGACGTCAAAGGATGACCAGGGAATTCATAAGGGATTCTTCTTTCTCTCCCCTCCTCTATTTTGTCTGATTCTTATATATTCCTCTAGATCTAGCAGCAGCTAAACGCTTCGTGACTCATTGCACGTCGCAACCTAAGCGGCGTCGCATGGAAAATCACATTGTGTTACTACTTCTCGTGCAGTGAATCATTCTTATTTAATCAACTAATCCCGTCTTAATATCTACATTGACAACAGCTTCTAATCTCCTGAGTATACGGCTTCCATATCTGTTTGTACGCCATGAAGTAATCCCCTGAGGGAGGGGGTGATATGACAGTGTACTTATCCGTTCTTCTTAACAAGTCAATTGTCATTGAGCTTTGTACACAGGTGCCTATCCGGTAGCTATGATACGAGCACGAGTTACCGTCTTGCGAAGGTGATCCGTTAGCCGTTTCGCAAGTAAGCTCGTTGATGTAGCGAGGAAATCGATCGATATCGAGCTCTGAGCTTCTTTGACATATATCACACATTTGTTTCAGCTTCTGTCTGCCTACAGTTTGTCCTTTAGAGACGCAGCCAATCTTGGAGGAGCTGACGATACCAGAGGGATGATGAGACCGCTTCATTCTAGGCACTCTTGGCAGACTTCTTTTGTTACCATCGTCTTCATCTGCAAATGCTATGGACAGAGAATTCTCTTCGTCGACAAACGTCTTGTGAACGTTTTCCCAGCTTGAAGTGAAACGTTTTGATAAGCTTCGCTTCGTTTTAGGGCGCTTCTTGTTAGGGCGCTTCTTGTTAGGGCGTTGCATTGGTCTAACACTAGAGTGCCCATGATGCACCTGCTTCAACGTTGTTGCGGCTCCATCCCATGGTAGAAGGTTCTGGAAATTCTCATCAACTTCCTTCTGTGTCCTAGCAACGTAATGTTTATTGTACCCCCCAACGCTCTTCAGCTGCTCTGCCAGCTCGTCTTCAGACGGGACCACGCAAAGGATTTTCCCGTGAGGGGTACTAATGGTCGTATTTTCGTAAATCTCGTGACATGGGTTTCCATGGAGATCTTGGCTTGTAGTTCCATGTGCAGCAGCTTGTTGTATTGTTACCAAGACAACGAAGAACGTCAACAAAGACGTTTTAACAACTACACCCTGTTTGAAGAAAATTCATTCAATTAAAATGGCGATGTTTACCGAGCTCGGTGATAATTGGCGTATTAGCATTAAAGCCGGGCAGCATTGGGTTTTGAAGAACTAAAAATGTAAGATAACTATAGCAGTTAAAGTAGCAAAGATTACATCGATGTTTCTAAAATTAAAAATGCATGTAATTTGGAACTCTCTACAACCTGAATTCAAAATAGAATGCAATCTGCCAAAATTTAAAAAAGAACTGAAGTTGGCTATGCTAGCAAATCTCTAGTATTGTCATTAATATACACAGTTGAATGTAATTAATTAAGTGTTGAAAAGCCCGGCGTAAGGCAAAACCTAATAAAGATATGTATGTATGTACGATAACTATAGCTATAGCGGTTAACTTGTGAGGACTGCGTAGGCGTTTCTAAGGAAGCAATTAGAGTAAAAATATACAATAAATTAGCAGTCTTATTCAACCGTGCACACCAACTTATCGCAGGTGTAAAAAATATGTTATTTTTTATTTGCTGCAATTATTTACCTCAAACGGATTGGGTTAAAAAAAGGAAATACACGACAGTATTTAATTAAATCCAATGACAAGATGGCTTAGCTAAGCAAACAATTCCTTCATTGCTTGGTTATTACAGTAAACTGTTTTAGTGTTTCTTCTTATATGTGGCTTTGAAATATAACATGATAGCTCTTATGCATCGTAACTGACCTATATGTGACTTCTTTAGCTAGACTCTTAATAGTAATAGTCAATGACAATGGTGGATAAACAGACGATTAGATTTGAAACAAGCGGAATGTGCGCTGCGCTTGCCGGTATGGGTTCATTGTAAAGCGCATTGATTCGATGTAAAATGCGCTATATATGCGCACATTGGCATTGAATTGGATTTTTACAAATCACAACGTCGACTGGCGTCTTGGAGAAGGTTCACAATAGTTCAAAATGTTCACAATATAGGTTCATAATGCACAATAGTTTCAAAATGGTTAAAACATCTGGGGCCGGTTGTACAAAGTCTGAATAGTGCTGGATTTTATCCACTGGATAAATCGCTATCCGACGGATAAAACCTATACAAATTCCCAACACGGCATAACTCTTATCCAGTGGATAACTTTATCCAGGCTTCGTACAACTGGCCCCTGGTCACACCTAGCTATTAAGATTTGGAAATATCGAGAGATTTTAATGCAATAACTCAAGTTTGACTCGTCTTTCATTCGTGTTGTTGTGGTTTTAGATGAATGATATGTGTTATTTACTCACTGTACTCAAAAATTAAACCAAAACGAACATACAGTTTACGATATCACTATATACTTACAGACTTAATCCACTATTACAATTAACTATTAAACTCACCATTTTTCAAACAATTCCAGGTCTTTTCTATGAAAAGATCCCGTCGCTAGTCCAACACTTGGCTAATTATATATTATACTTAGAACAAGGTTAATTATCCAGTGACGTATTCTTGCTTCAGTAAACATCCCAGTACAAACATTGGGACATCTACTTATCAAAACTCATGTCCTGTTTTCTTTGCGGCTTGGGTTTCCTGTGTTACAATTAGACGAAGTAAAGCGAAAAGCCCTGGGAATGAGGTTTGAGGAGCAGCAATCTCGAACCCAGAGCCTGCGTTACTCTTGGCCAGCAGTGCCGAGCAACGTATAACTCTGGGGAAACGGAATTATTCTGCTCCAATTTTGGAGTTCCGGTTTTAACATGGAATGCGCATGCTTAGTTAATATTATAATGATCTGTTGGTTCGGGCATCCTGTGTTCCTTAGTACGTTATATGACATTCAAAATATTGTTGACCTAGTAGTATTTTAAATATTTTCCAAGCCAAAATATAAACATTTTCCTCACTAATAAACATTTAAAGTTTAGGAAGGTTTTTTAACGGCCATCAGGTTTATATAATGCATGATATAAAAACGCGTCTAAATCTCCTTCAATTCAGATCGCTTTAACCGTCGATTTATTTATAGTTTTCCAACGGTTATAAGTTTGCTTTCGTGGTACGATTGACCTTTAGTAAATAACTGGATGCCAGAGACCTCTCAAGTATGTTAAGGCCTGGTTTTAGCCGTGTTTCACGAAAAAACGTTTTTATTTGTCATTGCCACAAAACTCATCTGATTTTAATAAAACTTGGTACATTAATAGATCTCGGACTACTGCTCATCCTTAATTTGTAATTTTGATCTAAGGGTGGTCACGTGACTAGTTTAGATGGATAAGGGATTTCGTTTTTCCTTTGAAAATGCGGTCGCGAGTTTGAATAGGTAAAACAAACTTATACATTAAATGTACTTCTCTACAAGGTTTCTACAGGACTGTGCTTGGAGAATCTGGTTATCACTTACTATTAAGGAGATATTTTGTAAAACAGGTCACGTGACCATAATTCTTATTCAAAATCCCCTTATATCTCCCTACCAAGCTATCGAATTCAAGTTCTCCAAACGTGAAATTATTTGTCATCTATTACTTATCAACTTTTGGCTCTTCGTTTTTATCTTTATCTTAAACTCACGACCGCATAAATTTTGAGTATTTTCTTGCTATTATGACGTCATATACCACGTGACCTCGTAAAAATCAGCACTAAAACATTAAGGACTCTGATATTAACATCCACAGCGATTTTCTTTGAAAACTAGCGAATATCTTGAAAGTACGAAGCCAACATCTTAATTATTGGCGGGGGGTCTTTTCACAACGAAAAACCCAGGCCTTAACATACTTGAGCTGAGGATTGTCAAGGTTTGGAATAGTTTAAAGGAGTATTTTGTGTGTATTCTAATTTGCTTCGCGACTCGATAATCAGCGCTTCGCGGCGATACAATTTCTCGTCGCTCCGCGACTGGCATTTATTCCATAAATGACGATATTATTCTATCTAGTATAAAGAACCGTTTACTTCGTATTAATCGTACGTAAAATTTACATTTTGAATGTACATTTGTTTACATGATCTACCAATCAGAGCTTTTACTTCGTCTGTTTCCGGTCTGACTATTGTATTTTCAAGGGCCAATCACAATAAGCAGAGAATCTCGGTACCCCAGAGTTATACGTTGCTCGGCACTGCTGTCCAAGAGTAACGCAGGCTCTGGGTTCGAGATTGGAGGAGCAGGTGAAACATCCGCAGGTGCTGACCGCTTTTCTTGCGGGCGATGCATGATTTTGTGTTTATTTTGCAAATGGAATTGAAAATATACTGATATCCTTCTAGTGTTTATTATTATTGTTATTATTGATAACATCTGAAACGCTTTAGCAAGAAACACTTCTGTATGGTGGTGCTTTAATCAAATAACTTTACAGCTAATTGTATATGTATAGTTTATGTCTAACTATTTCTATAATAAATTACAAATATATTCATCTTCTCCACACGATTGTAAAAACAAATTAAAATGTTTCTATATTATACCATAGAGCGAATATGTCCACTCCCTATACGTAACTCGATACGATATAAAAAGAAAAGTATTAATAGTTTAGTCCTGTGGACGCATTGATTTTGTAATGTTCACGCTATCTACATGTTTGTTGTATTGTACAGTTGGTTGTACAGACCTGGTTCTGTTCTTGGTTCTGTTCCTGGTTGTCCTGGTTTCGTTAGTAATGTTTCTTCTGCACAGCAATGTTTTTGCTGCTTCGCGGAAATCAGACAGACAGACAAAGTACACACAAGGGCTGAGACTAGAATTGACGAGAGGAAGAAAATATCGTGTAATAAATATTATTGAATCCCAATCGATGCATCTATTATTAAAAATTTTAGTTGATGGAAAGAAATAGGAAATAGAAAGAACCAATATATAAATGAATTTAGGAAGGTAACAACACGAAAAAAGAAATAACGAATACAAAACCATTCTGACCGCACTACCGATTCGTTTTCTTCGTAGTTTTCTTTGTACTTCAGATAGATTGTCTTCAATGGCTTGTGGGTTGGACAGTCTACGTAAGGTTAGAATACTCAGTAAAGCTAGTACCAGAAATATTAATATTGTTACAATAACTGAAATGACCTGCCATAAACGGTAATAAAACAATAATTCGATTTTTAAATAACATTGGCCATATGTCATGTATGTCCCCGAGCTCGAGGGATTCAAAGTAAAAACCTTATTCAAATTCATTGCAGCAGAAATCAACCAGGAGCAAGTAAGCAAACACACACGTTGTTTTAACGAGTATTGTCGTGATATCTGAACAGCTCGACTTGTTGTGATTCTGTATCGTTCAATGCTGATGATCAAAAGGGTGACAAGAGATAATACTTGAAAAGTGGTTTGTAGAAATGGAATAGTATTACAAGCAACTTTGCCACCAATCCCATCATGCCACAATTTGTATCGAAAATTTGTATTAAAAATGAATGTCATCACTGTTAAGAGAGTATCTGACACGGCCATGTTGATGATCAAGAAATGGACATTTCTTCTCACGGTGTACTTAGCAGCGAGTACGATGGTAAATAGGTTACAACCCACACCAAATTCACCAACAAGGAATAATGCTGCGATTTGAACATCTCGTTCAACGTCTGTACGAGGTTCATCATACTTGCATTAGTTGTTACCTCGTGTAACGTTAGACTGGTCCATGTTCAAGATTTGCTGCGATGTTGTTATCAGTAGATCCTCAGTTGTCTGCTGGTACTGACTTGTAACTAACTTATACATGGGTTCTAGCATTCTTTAAATAGTTTTTCGATTCATTAATATCATCATTTGTTTCTTTGCAGCTGATGGCAATTATTGCAATTAATATTTTGATTAAAAAATCTCTATGGAAATTGATTTCACACATTACAATGATTTTTTTTTTCATATTTTTCGCTAGAAAAGTTAATTAGTCAATCCAATCTGTCACCCGACAAATGAGAAATATTTTCTCAACGAAGTGAAACTTTTTCATCGGCGGGTTTTAAATGCGCTAATTACTGTTCAATCAATGATATGGTTTTCAAGTTGTTCAATTTACCAATCGATTACTAGAACACTCGAGATTCAATCCCGGATCAGTCGTCCGAGAAAGGGTCCGTGTACCTTCCGGCCATTTGATTAAAGAAAAAAAAAAGATTGCTTTGTGTTTGTTTAAGTTAGTGCGGGACCCTTGCGCATCACGCTCGCACACATCTTGTTCAAGAAAATAACAAAAGTGATATTGGCAAAAACGTAAATTAAAGCAAAAATATGCCTTTTCTCAGAGTTTAGCTTCAAACAAATTACTGAATGATAAAGAGGAGTCTTAAAAGTGACTAGTGCCCAGTTCCACTCGTCCAAAGCAATAGAATTGTTGAATTTTACCGGCTTTTTTCGCTTGTGTTTTTCGCTTTTCATATTGCTAACTGATTGATAATCTTTTTGAATCTTAAAAAAAAATTATATCGTTTTCGAGCGCATTCCATAGTACTTTTGACATTTGTAGGTTCATGACCACAAAAAAAATGACTCTGGTAATACATCATTTTAATATTAATTTTAATTCTTTGTCTTTTCAAAGGCTATATATAATGTATATAATGTATGTAATATGTATGTAATAACAATTAATAGTAAAAGACCTATTTTATGAGAATCTGCCGTATAAGATTTAAGTAAGGTTTTGTAATAATTGCATTTCCAGCAAATTTAGTGAGCTTATTAAACGAGCACGGTGATCTCCTTTTTCTATTTCAAATTTGAGTTCTACCTATGTCATATTTTATGTAGAAAAGTTTTAAAAGATTCTATCGAAGGAATCCATGATTCCCAACTGGCTACCTTAATTTTCAAGTTTCCTCTATTTGAAATTGATTTACACGGAAAAATGACAATTTTCAGGCAGTATTGAGACGACAAAGTTATAAACAAATATTATCTTCAATATTTCCTTGTACGTGGGAAATCATACTTAATAATAAGTTGTTTCTTCCATGTTAAATTTAATTTCATTCCTATCTTTCGGATTTACAATCCATCATCAGGGAAAACTAACGGTTATATTTTTACAAACGTCAAGGCTGAAATCAACAAAACAGCGTGCGTAATTTACATCGCGCGCTACGTACATCGCACGCTCTATGACATATAATAAAAGCTAGGAATAAAATTATTAAATATTATCTTATTGCGATGAATCGATGATTGTACTGTTGAATTGATGGTCCCTTGCGGAAAATGACGTTTTTACCGTGATACTTAATATTCCACCAGCTATTTCAGTTACCATGCAGAAAAGTTTGGTTGAGTAGTGAGCAAGAAATATAAAAAGCAATTTTGCATGTAATATGGTGGCCCATCGCTACCACATGGAGTTCTTATAATTTTTCTTATTTTTCGGAAAAAAATTAGTTTTGGGGATCACAAATATCATTATCTTCAAGCTGATGGCAATTCAGTTCCAATATTTCGTTTCCTTGTTGTTTATATTACGAACTGCTCGCCTATATATCCCATTGGACAGGACGTGGACGATCGGCGACGTCAATCGCACAACCGAGAAAGAAAAGTGGGTTCACATATGATCGCAACTGAACAGGGAAATTGATATTTGCGGCAGACGTTCACCTGTATTGTAAGCAACTAAAGGCAATCCCACGTACAACAGAGCAAATTAGACAATGCGAGATTCACAGGTGTTTATTTGATTGCAAAGTGTCAGGAATCTCTAGAGACCTAACAATATTACAGAGATTCATTAGGATTATAATAGGGTTTACTACACAGGGCCGTAGCACGGGGAGGGGCCGGGGGGGGGGGGCCCGAGCCCCCCCAAAACCATGATTTGAGTGTATTAAATGGTAGTTATTTTCAGGGCTATTTTCAGAAAACAATGGGTGCCCCCCCAATAATTTTGAGGGTGCTACGGCCCTGACTACATAACCTATATTCAGTATATCTCTAGAGACTTGACAATATTACAGAGATTCATTAGGATTATAATAGGGTTACATTACCTATATTCAGTATATCTCTAGAGACTTAAAGATATTACAGAGATTCATTAGGATTATAATAGGGTTACATAACCTTTCTTAACCACATGAAAATGCCAAATAGCTTAATTTAATTCTTTGACACGTCCAATGTTATTCAAAACTAAATATGCAACAACTTTGTGACATATTAAACAATAATCGATCAGTAGAATTGAAAATCTTGGAAACCATATGGTTGATTAGACTGTAATTATAGAGTCATTGAAATATAGTTTTTAGGTCGTTACAAAAGTAATATTGATGGCATACAATTCGAAGCGGGTTTAGATTGAAATTTCAACACACATGCACTAATGAATTTCTCCCTCCTCCCCTCTCTCCTCCCCTTCACTCCTGTCCCCTCCCTTCCACTAACCTACCAACTCTACCCTCCCCTCCCCTCCTGCACCACATTGTCGCGGGGATAATGAACAACCAGCAAGATATTCCATGGTTTGGGTACTGACAAAATAGGTACGACTGACGCGTGTGAAAATGTCATGACACTTTGAACAATATACAAGGTCTATTTCACCCTCTACTATCTGTGTCTAGTGGACTGACATATATTTAAGGCTTCGCGAACACCTCCAACTCTCTCTGCCTCACTCAACGCCAACATGTGCACCCCCTCCCCTTTCTTTCTTTTTTTCTACAGACCTTCTCCAAATTCTCTCTGGTGTTTCGATATATTTACCAGCATGGACATTTCAAAGTACAGACAAAGTACAGACAGACAAAGTACACACAAGGGCTGAGACTAGAATTGACGACGGGAAGAAAATATTGTGTAATAAATATTAATGAATCCCAATCGATGCTACCCTGGGTGCCAGAGGAATTATTTTCCGGGTCGACTATGGCGAGCGCGAAGCGCGAGTGTCGTAAAATAATATTATCGTAGTGCATGTACCATGCACGGGAAAATAATTCCTCTGGCACCCAGGGTAAATCGAATCGATGCATCTATTAATAAACATTTTAGTTGATGGAAAGAAATAGGAAATAGAAAGAAACAATACATAAATAAAAAGCTAGTACCAGAAATGTCAATATTGTTACAATAACTGAGATGACCTGTCATAAACGGTAATAAAAGAATAATTCGATTTTTAAATAACATTTGCCATATGTCCCCGAGGGATTCAAATTAATTTATTCGATCATAACAATCAATTATTCTAAAGATAAAAACACAAGAAACCGTAGTGACTTTTATAACAAATTCAGTGATCGTCATTGTAGTCCTGTTTTTCTTTCTTTCTCCGTTTGCATTCTAAATTTTACATTTAGTGATGTCACAGATTAGTGCACTTGAAGGCCACTTTGGTCTAGTTGCCGTTCGTATGCTCTTCCATATATAGTATAATTATCCATATTTGTGCGTAAAATACAAAATCTGTGAATAGCTCTATAAAAATACAAAATCTACTGAGTCATTAAGCTCTACTGTTCGGCTGAAACAAGAACTAACGTGAACAATTTGATAGGATTTGTTTGTTTGTTTGTTTGTTTGTTTATTTATTTGTCACAATGATACAATTTTCAACTAATAAAGAGTATATACTTGCGACAGGAGATGGAAACAGAACTTTCGTCCCAATTGAATATCCTACTCCTCCTTAAATATATATAATAATAGAATTGTACGTACAATGCGAAAAATATACTACCAAATCCCGGGAACAAATACAGTATCTAGTAAAACTATCTCTTCCTACTAGTATTTCCCCATACAACTTAGCCGTCATGCAATTTCATAGAATGAACGGCACCACCTTGTCACCAGTGTTCATTAGCAATGTTTTCACCATCACCTCTTTCCCAATACGTAGAACTTATATATACACCTATTTCAATTAACGTTGTCCATCTGGAATGGTTAATCTGAGACCGATAGGAATTGTGGGAGCTCGTTAAACTGCAAATACACTATTATAATCACGCTCGAATATTAATGTTTACTTCTGAAATACAGTTATCCATAATTGAGAACCATGATTAAGCGTGATTAAAACAATGTATTTGGAATTTAACTTACTCCCACAATTCCTATCGGTCTCAGATCAACCATTCCAGATGGACAACGTTAATTGAAATAGGTGTATACACATGTACTATATACAATATGAGTGGCCGATCTGTATGAGATATACAGTGGCGAGTCGACGAGCCCTCAGCCACTGTATATCTCATACAGATCGGACACGAATATTGTATAGTACTTATGAAACTCCAACATTAGTTCTTTAATATTTTACTAAAATTGTCACGTCAAGATAAAAGTAAATCTGGCCGAGAAAATTCAAGTCAAAACTTATGCAAATCAGGACGAATCTGTATCGGATATACAACCTCACGGACGTGAATTCTTCTGTCAATTGCTCATTAATTATTCATGAATTTTATAAATATAGTTTTTATTTAGTTTTTATGTTAGTCACTATTTAAAGACAAGTATAGACTAGTTGTAATGAGATATTGTTTCCTTTTGTATTCGATGTTTTTGGTTAAGTGACAGTGACTAAATAGTCACTAACTACAAACTATTAGTTAGTAACTATTTTATAATGTTAAGGTGGCTCGATTCAGTATTTTTACGACCTGACCACCAATTTTCAACCGAAAAAATATGTGCTTTGAAGCAATTTCTGTAGTATGCTATACCATCTACTTACAAGAGATAGATTGAAGTCTACAGTGATGCAATACGGGAGAGCGGAGATCGGAGCGTCCATAGCAACGCTAGGTTGCTATGGGGGATTTTCCTTCTGGCCTGTTTTCCGGGCGCTGTGAGATATTTGGGTAAATCGGTCTTAGGTACTGATACATTGTGGGAACGACTTTAGCCGAATTTGGTAAATTTCTAAGAGTAATTCTAAATGAAACGCGTTCTTATTTTTGGAGAGTTATTTTTAGGATTTTTCACATTATATAAATTATCTTTCGATAGGGGAGTGGAACGAGACTAAAAACGGCTACGGGTAGCTTGTGTTAAATTATTTTACAATTTTCTTTGGGTTCCCTGTGATGTAACTTGATATCGAGGCCGCATAAACATCACACGATCACATGACTTGCAAAGCAACACGGATTGCGACGTTTCGAAAATGGCGAAGTTAGTTGTCTTGTTAAGCATCTTTTCTTTCGCTTTTGCGTCGTCTTTGCTTCTTGGAGGCGTAGAAGAAGTAGACAAGAATGATCCTGAGCTATTAAACGCTCTGGGTTATGCAATGGATCTGTACAACATGCGCTCAAACAGTCTTTATCGCGAGATGGCCACCGAAGTCCGCGACGCCACAAAACAGGTTTGACAGGCGAAACTGTTATGTTTTTATCTGAATTTTGTTCATTATATTCGATGTGTTATCCTTAATAATTATTAATATCCCTTCACAATTCATTTTTGGAATTTTGTTTAGCTAGCTAAGTTTCGCAAATTTATGTTAAAATTTTCGAAATGTTTTGCAAATGTTTTTGTTTCGACACGACTGGTACGAAACTTCCCATCCAGCTGAAATATTTTTGGCTATTATTTTTTGTAATATTTTTGAATGTTTTAAGTTAATGGATATATTGAAGGAAAAGTATTCTTATTGTATAATGTCTGGGCATGTTTTTGTTTTCATTAGAAAGGAGATATTAAAAATAAGAAAAACTAAAATCATAAATAAATAAGTTACCTCTGTTTGCTAGATAGTTTTTCATGATTTGGAATTGAATTTCATTAATATCATGAGCTTCTCTATTCTTTCATTTTTTATTTAATTCTTGACTATTTCTACATGTATGGTCATGTGTTATTTATTAACTTGTGCATTTAAAATTATTTACTTGTTTGTTTATTTATTTTTAGCTTGTTGCAGGAGAGAAATTCTGTATTGTCACTGTTGTTGGATCTTCTCGATCCTGCCGTAATGATGAGAAACACAAGTCTGCTTCATTGGAAGCTTGCCCTGTTGACCACCTCAATGTAAGATAACACTCATTAAATACAGCTCAACAATATAAACCAATCTTATAAGAGAGCAAACACGTTAAGACATGATTGTATAAAATGCAGTTGTTGAAATGTCAGGCACCAAACATCAAGTCTTTCTCCACACCGATATGATTAAGATAATAGGCCCTTTGCAGCTAAAGGTCACATGACCCACCTACCTTAAATCCATCAGCTGTGCCAAAATGATGTCCAAAAATGGAAAGAGCATGTTGTCATTAGCAAAAAGTCAAAATTTCAGTTCTTGATTCTAAACAGTCACATAAAAAATAGCAAGGAACATAAAATGGGATATTTTCTAAGGATTTTATGAAAAAATACTATGAAAATCACTAGAGTGGTTAAATGTACGTTGAAAATTTGGCCTTGGGGCTGTGTCTTTTTGTACCACATGACCAATTTTGAGCAAAATGATTGGCCAGAAGCGATCACATGGTACAAAAACAAGACAGAATTTCAAACGAGCATTTTAATTACCACTCTAGTGATTTTGATAGTTAATTAGTATTGGAGAGCAAGTCTTAGCCTCTAGCTGCCAAGGACCTATTATTATTCACCATCATCACTTTGACCTGATCATTAGTTCAAACCTATTAAATATCAGACACCAACTTGTTACAACAGTCTCTCTCTAGTTTACAGACCCAGATGATCACATTTACATGTACCACATTCTAAGAGGAATGTATAAGGGAATGCAGTTCTGCGTTATTTTGGTGTAGTTTTGCGTTTTTTTTTCATATATTTTTGCATTTTTACAAATTTTGGGGTTGCGTTTTTTAGCAAATTTTGGTGGATTGTGCATTGGTTGTCGATATTTTGTGTGGTTTTACGGTTTCCCATTCCCACTTATGCCCCCTCTGATCTCATGTGCTTTGAGTGTTCTTCTTTATTATTATTATTATGATCCCTGAAGATAAATAAAGAAATAATCTTTTCACAGCAGCATATCCACATAGGTCCTCCATCTACTGGTACTCACACTCACTACTCCTACATTATGTATTTTTCATACATCACATGTTGATTAATTTGATGGTAAATTTACTTGGGTTTGAAAAGCATTTAGTTTATAAATGTAAATTCTACCTTACGATATGATTTACAAAATACAAAAATTGATAAATTTAATAATACTAGGTACTGGCTCTAACAAATAACTAAGAAGCTATAACAGGTTCCCATTTAAATCTTTACTTTCCCATTTAAATCTGTACTTATGCAAATTGTGTTGATGTGTGCTAAACACACAGATCAACCAATCAGAGTATAATATTTCTGAAGTGAACTTCTCTGATTGGTTGATCTGTGTGTTTAGCACACATCAACTAAATTTGCATAAGTACAGATTTAAATGGAAAAATACAGATTTAAATGGGAACCTGTTCTATAGATAAATTGGAACCAGGTACAAGCAGGAGTTAATTGAATCATCATCATCGTCATCGGTCGTCCACGTTTGAGCAGTCAACTGCAATAACTCTCCAAAAATGTAAAACAAATTGGTATTAATAACAATGATTAATGTTATTTTTCTATTTTTAGATGGTGTGCAAGTTTGAAGTCCTTGTAGCTCCATGGCAAAAAAAGAACCCCGATGATCTGCTAAGTTTTGACTGTGCTGGTCTTAAAGAAAATAGAAAACTATCTTGTCATGCCGATAAACCCAAGAAGGAAAAAGAAAACGTGATTAAGCCTGTTGTAGTAAAGGTACAGTATATTACTCCATATATGTAGTGTTTACAATACAATGTTTGTAAACCTGGTGGTTTATTTTTGGACTGCCTTAATTGTCATTGTAAATCAATTAAATAGACATATTACTATTTTAATATCTCAAAGTAACTCAAATATTTAAATAAATATTAATTCAAATTACATATGTAAATACCTTTATATGTGTGATATGTAAAACTATGGTTTAGAGAAAAAAAATAACATATACATGTACATGTATAAAGTATGTATGTATTGTAATTAGTATATTGATATTAGTAATGTTCAATGTCATTTTTAACTTGTGGGTTGAAAATCCTCAAGTTATTGGGATGGGGCTTTTGAACCGGAAGTGTCACTCACCCACTCTCTTACTCGCTCACTCACTAGACTATCGTTTAAACTTTTGAGCTGAAAGATTTTGGTCAGTGTACACAATTCTTCAAAATATCACTCCACTCATTGTTTGAAATCAATGCCTTGCCTTTTCAATATGCTAACATTCATTATTAGATGAAAATTACTTGTGTAATTCTAGTTACCCTATTGAAATAAAGTGCTTTATTATTATTATTATTATTATTATTATTATTATTATTATTATTATTATTATTATTATTATTATTATTATTATTATTATTATTATTATTATTATTATTATTATTATTATTATTATTATTTTCATATTAAATTCTATGATTTTTTAAATAATATATAGCCTACATAGTCAGTACTAGTGAAAAGTGGAACTAAACTCTTAGTGCTTTCTTATTAATAACTCTCATTCAAAATTTTCTAACAATTATCCACGAACTGGCCAATGGGGACTTTGATTTACAGGAGGAAGTCATCCATGAAAACGTTAAACCAGAAGAACCAACCAAACTGGAACAACAGAAGTTATTTGATGACTTTATCCAGAAATACCAGAAGACTTATACACCATCTGATGAAGGTACATATATAGTTACATAGATAGAGGCTATCATATGGTGGTACAAAAGATATTCAATCTATCTTCAAGCAGTAAAAAAAATCAAAAATTATGCAGATCAGGATCAAATTATGTTAATTTTTTTATCTAAAATACAACCTTTGTTACAGACGTGATTTCTTTTGTAAAATTCTCATTACAGCGCAACACAGCTTACCATGGCCACCTAATTAAAGTTTTGTAGAAGTTAACCAATCAGAAAGCAAGAATTTGACCTTAATATAAAAGGCACGTCGACAAATGGTAAACACTTTGAAATGTTCAAAGCGAAGACAAGAGTGAAGTTTATAAGTGTCTGAAAAACCTCCCAGGATGTTTAAATTTGAAAAGGTGTAGAAAATTATTTGAAAAGAGAAACTTTTGAAGCTAACTTGTATAAAACTTTAATTGGTGGCCACGGTAAGGCGCGTTATGCTGTAATTATTCATGAATTTTATAGTTACTTAAGTTAATGAAATGCTGTATTTGTTTATTTTGAATTCAGAGTATGAACACAGGTTCAAGGTTTTTCAGGATAACCTGGTCTTGGCCAAGAAAATGCAAGAAACAGACAGAGGAACAGCAAAGTATGGCGTCACTCAGTTCAGTGATCTCACTTGTGAGTATTAATAATAATACATATAGAGTTGTTCACATTAACCTGTGAAACAAAGTGTATTACATGTAGCTTAAGTGTTATAGTCAACTAACCACAAAAGAATACAATAAAATTAAGGTGTATTAAAGGTAACAGGTTCCCATTTAAATCTGTACTTTCCCATTTAAATCTGTACTTATGCAAATTGTGTTGATGTGTGCTAAACACACAGATCAACCAATCAGAGTATATTAATTCTGAAGTGAACTTCTCTGATTGGTTGATCTGTGTGTTTAGCACACATCAACACAATTTGCATAAGTACAGATTTAAATGGGAAAGTACATAATTAAATGGGAACCTGTTAGGTGTAAAACCCTTAAATGAGCTTCGCAAGCTAATGAAAACTACTAAATGAAAACTACTCTAAATTTCTTTCTCAATGTTTTTTCATATTTATTATTTCAATTCAAACAATTTGTATTTTGAAAGCAGCTTCTTATGTTTATTTATTTATTATGTTTTCAACAATATTTACATACAAGATATCTAATTTAGGGTAATACTACAGTTTCATGTTACCAAGTACTGCTGTTTTATTTGACAAAAGATGCACTTGCACAGGCTAAGCCTCGATTTGTTATAAAATGTTCACAAATACTAAACAATAGAAAACATATTTGAATTTACTCTGAATCAAGATTATCCCTGTGCAAATGCACCTTCTGTCAAACTGTTCATTGGTGCTAGATAACATAAAACTGGAGTATTGAAATGAGCCCTGGCTGTTATATATATAAAAAACAAAACAATAAACAGAATGATTGTGAAGTTACATGTAGGCTTTTGAAAAAGGATGTAAAAACTTGTTCCTAGTATTTCTTCTAGTCCATAATACATTACACAATTTGTGGTGGTTGGTCTAAGCCCATGCCATTCACTTTTATTATACTTTAAAATAAATGAATACATCATACATGTGTAAAGACAAAATTTAAGTGTCAACTTTAAAGCGAACTTAGACCACAAGATCCTAACTGATATTCAATCAACCTAATAAACACACATGCCTAATTTACATTAATCATTTACATAACTCATACCCAGTCCTCTCATACATTTGGGAAATCATTTCTCTTTACATTACCAACTCTCTTCTATCGTTGACCATTACAAGAGAAATACATTTTGTACACAATTGGTAATTTAACTATATGTTTGATCAATATTAGATGAAGAATTCAAGAAGACATATGCCATGCCAGGCTGGGGAAAGCCATTAGAAGAAATGAAGCAAGCAGATATACCTGTAGGAGACATTCCAGAGAGTGTTGATTGGAGGACTAAAGGTAAAAAAAATACTATCACCATGTCATTTTCAGAGCATTTATCAGATTAATAAATCATGTGGGCCGATGCAGGGGTTCCCATATAAACAGTCAAAGCCATCAAAGCATTTGACCTCTGCACGTTAATATACTACAATCATGTAGCTATTATTTGATAAAGATCTTTTTTACTATGTTTTAGGTGCTGTTACTCCTGTCAAGAATCAGGTATAGTCATATTGTATTACTTTTACAGGCTCCATCTTGATTATCGCTCAGCATGTAGTCTGATGCTTTCATCAAATATTGATATTAATTGAGTTCCTACATAATTATATAAATGTATACTCTCCTGAACAATTACAGTGGTACCTCTATTAAGCGGTCACCCTTAGGACTTTCCAAAGTGACCGCTTAATAGAGGTTGGCCGCTGAATAGAGGTATAGAATAGTTATAGGAATAGATTTGGGACTTTTTATTGTCGCCGCCTAATAGAGGGTGACAGTCTTCTCTGTAACATGTAGCATGACTTTTCATTTTCATCTAGGGTCAATGTGGTTCATGTTGGGCATTTTCAACCACTGGAAATATAGAAGGACAGTGGAAAATCAAGAAAGGAAAACTAGTGTCACTCAGTGAACAAGGTTGGTTGTAAATCATAGGCTAAATTAAGGCAAAAGTCATCTATAGCCAATATAGAAGCACCAATTTTTATAGTCATTAAAGTATATTTCAAAATCAGCTTTTGTGTTTTTTTTTTACAGAAACTGCAAGATTTGAAAAATAAAATGTTCATGAATAGATCTTTTCATAGTTCCATTCAGTCACCACGAATAATAGTTCCAAGTCGATGTTCCAGTTGCTGTGCATAGCAAAACTATAATTCATCATGCATAGCAACTGGAACCTCTACTTGGAACTATCATTTGTGGTCACTGAACGGAACTGTGAAAAAAACTATTTATTGAAATAAAAATGTTGTAGAAAACAGTGCTTATGCCAATGCATCTGATGCTTCAAAAAGCTTTGCAACAATTCATTTCTAGCTTTAAACAAAATTGGACATTACGTGTACTGCATATTAATTGTTAGGTCTACGTTCTTCATTTCAATTTTTATAGAGTGCTTATATATTATATACTACTATTAAAGATATATTAGTAGGGGTTGATATAAGAAGGAAAAACGATTTGAGCGAAACAACTTTTTTGGGGCGAAACGATTTGGACGAACTGACTGAGTACCTACATTGTATGAAACACACTATGACAAGAACTTGTATCTATAGGCTGTGTCAGCTTGCTTCTATTTTACACCCATCATTATCAAGTTCATAAGTTCGCAGAATGTGGTTAAGTTGTGAAGCAAACTTGTGCATTTGCCTCAATGATTTTAGACTTGACTGTAATCTTAATCAGGCATTTGATTGTTGTAGATAACTGTAGATTAATTGAAACTTAAACTTTGTGTGTTACAGAGCTTGTTGATTGTGACAAGGTTGACTTAGGCTGTGGCGGTGGACTACCCTCGACTGCATACAAGCAAATAGAGAAACTTGGTACGCTTAATCATCATTATATTATCATGACCAAAACATTGTCATCATTACCACAATCATTGTCATCACCACCACAATCATTATCATCACCATCACAATCATTGTCATCACCATCACAATCATTGTCATCATCACCACAATCATTGTCATCATCATTACAATCATTATCATCATCACCACAATCATTATCATCATCACCACAATCATTGTCATCACCATCACAATCATTATCATCATCACCACAATCATTATCATCATCACCACAATCATTGTCATCACCATCACAATCATTGTCATCATCATTACAATCATTATCATCATCACCACAATCATTATCATCATCACCACAATCATTGTCATCACCATCACAATCATTATCATCATCACCACAATCATTATCATCATCACCACAATCATTGTCATCACCATCACAATCATTATCATCATCACCACAATCATTATCATCATCACCACAATCATTGTCATCATCACCACAATCATTATCATCATTACAATCATTATCATCATCACCACAATCATTATCATCATCACCACAATCATTGTCATCACCATCACAATCATTGTCATCATCACCACAATCATTATCATCATCACCACAATCATTATCATCATCACCACAATCATTATCATCACCACAATCATTATCATCATCACCACAATCATTATCATCATCACCACAATCATTATCATCATCACCACAATCATTATCATCACCACAATCATTATCATCATCACCACAATCATTGTCATCACCATCACAATCATTATCATCATCACCACAATCATTATCATCATCACCACAATCATTGTCATCATCACCACAATCATTATCATCACCACAATCATTATCATCATCACCACAATCATTGTCATCATCACCACAATCATTGTCATCATCACCACAATCATTATCATCATCACCACAATCATTATCATCACCACAATCATTATCATCATCACTACAATCATTGTCATCATCACCACAATCATTGTCATCATCACCACAATCATTATCATCACCACAATCATTATCATCATCACCACAATCATTGTCATCATCACCACAATCATTGTCATCATCACCACAATCATTATCATCATCACCACAATCATTATCATCACCACAATCATTATCATCATCACTACAATCATTGTCATCATCACCACAATCATTGTCATCATCACCACAATCATCATCATCACCACAATCATTATCATCATCACCACAATCATTGTCATCATCACCACAATCATTGTCATCATCACCACAATCATTATCATCATCACCACAATCATTATCATCACCACAATCATTGTCATCATCACCACAATAATTGCCACCACCATCGACATTATTATCACCACTATCATCACTGTCATCTTTAATTATCACCACCACAATTACTATCATTATCACAATCATTATCTTTAGTGGTATTTGTATCGTTATCACTACTATTATCCCCAATATCATCACTATCATCTTTGTGCACTACAGGAGGATTGGAGACAGAGACAGAGTACCCATACAAAGGTCAGAATGATAAATGCAAGTTTGATAAATCTGATGTCGAAGTGACTATCAATGGATCAGTTGCTATCTCCAAAAATGAAGATGGTAAGATTACTTTGTATTTAAAAAGTAACTGGAAAATATAAATATTTTATTTCAGTAATACATATTAATATCTGGATTTGTTCTGTAGATATGGCTGCATGGCTGGCTAAGAATGGTCCTATTTCTATTGGTATCAATGCAATGGCTATGCAGGTTAGTAACAACAGAGTTTTTGTTATACAGCTGTTACATAAGCTTGTGGAGATAAAAAAAATTATCTTTGAGTGTTGAAAAGATCAAGATCTTCAACACGAGAAGATAAAATCTGTATCTCCAAGTGCCCATGTTATGTTATGTTTATTATATATTTATCAATGAAAAAGAAAAGAAAACTGTTTTCTGACACAAAAAAGCTACAGTAAAGCTGTGTAACCATAGTGATGATATTTACACATGTGAAAATATCATATTTTTGAAATAAAGAAATATGCATGGGTAATTCATTGATACTTATGTAATAATATGTATTTGTACCTAATATAAGAATATTATAAGTTGATGTTTATTTTATCAAATTGATTATAGTTCTATATGGGAGGTGTAGCTCATCCCTGGAAAATCTTCTGTAATCCTTCCTCTCTTGACCATGGTGTTTTGATTGTTGGATATGGAGTCAGTAAGTAGATAGATAGATGTGTTTATTCAGGCCTCTTGCAGCAGTCGCTGAATAACAGGCTGGGTCAGCACTACTTACATATATAAATGTCTATAAATAATACTAAATAAATAACTGATATTAGTTGCAATTAAATAATAACTTAAATTACAATATATTATGTGCATATCTATGCGTGACAAAATTTGAAAATCTATTAGTTTTAATAATAAGTATTACATACATGTAACTTTTTGAAAAATCAGTCAATTCAAAATTAGTAAACTCTGGACGAAACATTGTACCTCTCACATGAACGAGACCTAAGACTTTTTAGACTTTTGTTTATTCACACGTATAATTACATTTACAATAATGACATACCAAATAGTAAAATACGATTACATTTTTTATAAAATACACTATGTGTAGAGTTACAGATATAAGGAAAAAAGAAAAACGTGTGAGGTGGCCAAAGTAGTTCAACACTTTCGAGTTGGCCACCACAAGAACATTGACCATCCAAAGCAATAGTGGGCTCAGGGGTTGATCCAGATTGGTTTACGGAAACCAGTCAGATTTTTAAATATTACTCTTGACAGATCAACTTTAATGAACATTGATCTAAATACCGGACTGTTTTCAAGCTTTCTTGGACTTTTTTCAGTTCACAAATCTATCAGGTTTTAGTTTGGATCTTCCTCTAGAGTCTCCTTTGTGTAAGGAGGGACAAGTAGTACCTCTCAACATTTTTACAAAGCATGATAGGGTTTCAAAGTTAATGGATAATGATGTGTTTGTTTTAGAAAATGGTTTGTTTGGCAAGACACCATACTGGATTATCAAGAACAGTTGGGGAGCTAGTTGGGGAGTTCAGGTTAGTTGATGATAATGGTGATGATGATGGTGCTGCTGCTGCTACTACTGCTGATGATGATGATAAAGAAGATGGTAATGGTGCTGATCATGATAATAATGATGGTGATGGTGACAGTGCTGCTACTGCTGCTGCTGCTGATAATAATGATGGTGCTGCTGCTGAAGATGATGATGATAATTATGATGAAGAAGATGATGGTGCTGATGAGGATAATGATGATGGTGATGGTGACAGTGCTGCTACTGCTGTTGCTGCTGATAATAATAATGATGCTGCTGCTGAAGATGATGATGATAATTATGATGAAGAAGATGATGGTGCTGATGAGGATAATGATGATGGTGATGGTGACAGTGCTGCTACTGCTGTTGCTGCTGATAATAATAATGATGGTGCTGCTGCTGCTGCTGAAGATGATGATAATAATGATGAAGAAGATGATGCTGCTGCTGAAGATGATGATGATAATAATGATAAAGAAGATGATGGTGCTGATAAGGATAATAATGATGGTGATGGTTTAAAATGATGGTGCTGCTGATGATGATGATAAAGAAGATGATGGTGCTGATGACGATAATGACAATGATGGTGGTGATGGTAATGGTAATGATGATGGTTTTTCTGATGATGTGGTGATGGTAATAATCACGATCATGATAATGGTGCTGATGATGATGATAATGACAATGATGGCGGTGATGGTAATGATGATGGTTTTTCTGTTGATGATGATGTATATGGTGAAATTGGTCATAATTAATGATGATGAGAATCAGGAGAGAAGGAGAAGGACTTAGGTAATAATTGGTTTAGGGTTATTGCCAGTAATAACCGTTGATTCATTGTACGTTTGGTTAGATATTAACACTTCTATCTGTACATATTCCAGGGTTACTACTTGATCTATCGTGGTGGTGGATGCTGTGGTCTTAACACTTCCTGCACATCTGCTGTAGTAGACTAGACAAAACAATTACCCTCACCCCAGCCAAAAAACAAATATGCACATTAGCACAGAAAACGTTTTTTACACACTTTTATACTACACACCATATATAGAATGATGAATAATCAAAGGGATGGGAAAATTGGGATACGCATGTTTATTTCTTACAATTTTTTATATTTTGATTTTATTTGTTTTAATATGTTTGCTTGAATTTGTATAGTAAATGTAAAGAGTGTTTTGTACTTTTGTTTTGATTACTATGCATTTTTATGTTTTTGAAATGAAAGAGAATTGATTACACATATTTTAAGTTCACTTAAAGCTACAAAATGGCACGAAATAAAGAATAAGGACAGGAAATTGTTCAATTTTTCACAATACAATTTCTTTAAATTAAATTTTGCATCATTTTATTAATTAATTATATCAATACAATCGAAAATATGATCTTACCTTTTGACAAATTTGTTTGTAATTTTTGTTTTATTGATTTTTATTAAAAGCATTTTTCAAATCTTCCTTTAACATAATTGTCCGTACCATATCATGTCATATCATATCATATCATATGAATAGATGGTTTGAATACAAACTTTGAAACCCCGTTGTCCTTAAAAGGGGCCAAGGGTCAAGAACTCTACTTGTGACCTCTACAAAAGGCGTAAATTTCAAGTCGTGTAAACGAGCCCTTTGAACTCTACTTGTCAGTCTTGTTCTTGACAACAAAAAAGAACCCTCATTCAAAAATATGATTGAACTTGAAACATTGAAATCCATTCATTGATAATTTTTGTTATAATCATCATTTTCACCATTCGTTGATACCGCTATCATTATCATCGTTAGTAACTATCATCGTCATTATTGCCATGCATCGTTACAACTATCATCATCATTATTGCAATCGGTACATTCATCGACCATTTTCGCTCATTATTATCACCAACACCACCGCCACCGCCACCACCAATATTAATAGATTAACAATATCATCATTATCATTTAAACCATACAAAACCTTCAATCTTTGTTCGACGTACTCCAGAAGGTTTAACATTTGTCAAAGGATCTTAATACCTGTTTGAAACCGTTTGTAAACAACCCGCAATAAGATTAATTCCGAATAAAAAACAACTACTCACCAAGAAAAAATACCAACCCCTCGCTCTCCCCCCCAAAAAAATCAACTAAAAAAAACGATGTACTTTTACCTTAAATTTTTGTGGATTATATAATAGTAAACTGAAACACTTCATTTGTGAATTAGTGATTATTGTTTTGTTTATAAACAAATCTAACAACAAGTTTAGTACTCGGAGTGAAAGGTGCTTGTAGTTACAGGTACTTGATCAAAACTATCTACCAAACTTACTAGTCTATAAACTATAGAGCTGCCAACGATCTAGGCTTGGTAATACATCACTCTTATAGCTCGAAAGTCGGTAAGTAAAATCACCACAATTCTTATAGAAATGGAATTCATTTGTAATCGCAGTTTTTGGGCTGGTGGTTTGGGAGTAAGTATTTGAAATAATTCATGCTGTTTTGAATTTTACTTGAAAATTTGTTTTGGAATAGTATCGAATTTTAGATTTTTTCCAATGAAGTCATATAAACTATAAGTTGGAAGCAGATATATTTTAAAAGACAGTTATTGTTTTTAAGTTCATGTTACAATCGATGTATGGACTGTACATTTAAAACGGCTAACGCCCAAAGATAGATCAATGATCTCTGAAGATCATTGTTTTGGGCGATTTCAACTGAAGTCGCCTCTTGACATTTTTAAACGTTTTTTTTTTTTATTAACTACTGAATATTTCCACTAAAAATTACCTTGAATGATTATAAACATGGAATTGTGTTTTTGATTTATAGGATTGATTTTTTTTAAATAAAACTTGTTAGAGAAAAAAAAAAAGATTTTGTGAAGTGGAATGAATGACGTTAATCACCCTCGAAGTGGGCAAAGGTGAAATAACTCTTTGATTACGATGTACAATCAAGTTTCATTTAGAATCAAAAATTAATATATAGTACTATAGTGTATTTCCGACTACTGTTATATTGCTAAACCAATACTACATATACAAATAGAGGTGTGGAATAATCGTTTGAATATGTTATACTAATAAAACTAGCTATGTCATTTTGATATCATTTTCGTTTTCTTTACTGAGAAACAAGAAACTTTTTGATCCATTTTTTTAAATTTGATATTTTGAATCTTATATATTTGTCTCTCAGATTATTTAAGATAGTGTGGTGGTCATAGAAGAGTAGTATATTTTGTTGTATTTTATTGTTACATATTATTAATGAAATCGATGGAAATTGTTTTCTTTTTTAGATAATCCATTATGGTATCGACGATTCTTTTAGTTTCCGCTTTTATATGTGGAGCACTAGGTAAGATTTGTTTATTCGATTCTCACCGTCACTATCTTCATACTATCTTTTTCAAATTTCAAACTACAACCCTTAACTGGCTAGCCCACCTATTCCCTTACAAAGAAATAGAATAAGTAAGTGTGACATGTAAGATTTGTTTATTCTCATCGTCACTATCATCATACTATCTTTTTCAAATTTCAAACCACAAACCTTAACCCAGCCCACATATTCCTTTATAAAGAAATAGAATAAGTAAGTGTGACATGTTCACATTATTGAATGAATGCCTGTGTCATATAGCTTTTGTTGAGTGGAAAGGAATGGATCAATGAGGAGGTAGAAACATTTTTCAAAAGACCTCAAAACAGACAGGGAGATTTGAGAAATCACTGAAAGAAAATATGGAGGAGAGAGATATGTATCTAAAATATTTTAGGAGATGGAAGAAAAACGCTATGATAAATAGGGAGAAGAAATATTTGAATGTTTGTTTCTCTTTCCTCTCTGTGCAGTTTGGTTTAGAGCCACTAATCATTGTGGCGTCAGTACCGTCATCATCATCATCATTGACATCACCATCATCAATAGCAGCATCTATCCCGCATCATCATCATTAATGTCGTCATCACCCTCATCATCATCATCATTATAACCATCATTATCACCACCACCACCACCATTATCGTTGCCGTCCTTATCGTCCTCATCAACAATACCCATCATTATCATTATTGACATATCCTCATCATCTACATATCATCACTATCCTAATCATTATTTACCTATGATTTAGCTGCTCCATTGGATCGTGAAAAAAGACAGTACATCTCTTCATCTCCGTACACTAACACGTTATGTAACCCTGCTACATACACTACATATAACTATGGTACTCCATGTGTGCCTGCTCAGCCACAAGAGCCTTTGTGTTTGAAGCGACGTCGTTTAAGCGAGCCATCATGGACCAAGCCTGTGTGCAATTTTGATGGTTCATTCAGGGAATACCAGTGTGAAGCATACTCTAGGGGCAGGTGTTGGTGTGTATATGATAATGGCATGATGATTCCAGGTATATATTTTATTTACTGTATATTATTAGCTGTTTTTATACTTAAAATAAAAACTAACGCAAGAATACGACGTTTTGGAGTCATCTTGACTCCATTATCAAGGCTTTAATAACGTAAAAGGTTTGACAAGTCTTATTTGCATTCATACTATAGCTAGAAGTAGGACAAATCGTATTGACAGACAAATCGGCTTATGACGGATAAGTCGTATAGTAAGAAAACGGGACGAACATGCACAATTTATATAAGACAAACTGAATGTCGTCTGATTTTGTTGAACTTACTTAAGACGATCGATATAAGACGAACAAAATTACGTACGATTCGTCCATGCCTCTAGTGCATGCCACTACTATAGCCGTTTTTATATATACTAAAAGACGTACAAATCGTCTGATGGTGGGCAAGTCGTCTGCGTGCTGGAATACATGACAAACATAATTTGAGATGAACTCACATTAGACGAATAAATTTACATGATACGATTTGTCTGTCCTCCATGGCAATGCAATGTGCAGAGGGATAGTTCTTCTTCTGAATTGAGGATCAAAAGGGAGTGATAAGTCTGGGGGAGAGAGAATTAATTCGGAGACGAAAAAACGATATATACCTTTCAGCGTAAAAATAATTTGTTCACACGCCCATTTGGACAAAACGCTTGTACGTTTTTGGCCCAACGTTGAACCAATCCTGATAGAAGGTGATTCAGATTATTTTCACTTATCTCTTAGGTTCAATCAAAGATCTTGGAGATCCAAATCAAGAATTCAAGAAACTCGAATGCGCCAAGAAGAAAGCAAGCGCTCCTAAACCAACTGGCAGCCCACCCCCCGTCCCAACTCCTTACCAGGATCAACGTATCGGTTGGCAGTTGGCATATAGGGATGCTGCTATAGCTAATAACCCGTATGGTGCTTACTACGGCTACTATGGGATCCCCTCCCTAGCTACAGCTGGATCGTACTATCCCCAACAACAAGCTGTAAGCTACAGTGCTCCACTATCTCCCCCTGCAGCTCCTGCTGTCTCCTACCAAGCCGCCCCTGCCAGTACCTACAACGGTTGTCCAAACCCCTGTCCAGCACCTTGTACGTGTGTGCCTGGGAACTACAGAACTAATTTACCACATCTTACGTACGTACATCGACCAATGCCACCCAGGCCTTTGAAGGATGATGATGACGATGATGATGATGATGATGATGATGACCGTGAAGATGAGACACCAAAAAATGATTACGAGGAAGATAAGGATGTCAAAAAGAATGACAGCGAAAATGATGATGATGATGATGATGATGACAAGGAAACTGCCAGTGGTGATGCAACTATCCAGGAAAACGATGAGCACGAAAGCAGCGGTGTAGAAAATGTAGAAGACAGTGAAAAGAAAGAATCGGATAATGAAAACGATGACGATGATAAGGAAGAGGATGACAAAACAGTTAGTGTCAATGAAAAGACTGAAGTGAGCAACGACAAGAAAGAGGTTGCAGTCGAGCAAAAGGAAGAGAATGACATTGCTGACAAGAAGGAAGAAGACAACGATATGACCAAGGAGGAAATCAAGGATGACACAAAAGGAAGCGAAGCTGATAATCAACAACAAACTAGCGATGACGAGACCAAGACTACAAATGACAAAAAAGAAACGAGCACCATTGACAACAAGGTAGAGACGAAAGCCGAGGACAAAACAGTTGACAATAAAGTTGAGGAAAAGACACAAACAAACGACGAAAAGAAGCAAGCAGCAAGTGACGAGAAGGCGAAGGAAACCAACGACGAGAAGACAGCTGAAGCGACAAAAGTTGTGGAAGTCAAGCCTGCAGCTTTGAGCGAAGTCAAACCAGCAGAGAAGAAAGAAGCAGACAAGATGGACGATTTAGCTGGGAAGGAGGAAGATGAACCAAAGCCAACGCCACAAACTCCAGTTATAGAAGCTGGTAGGTTTTTGGCTATTCTCTACTTTCACATAACCATAATGCCTTCTTTATATTTGGTTTAGGCGCGTGTTCCATGAAAGCATACAGTCCGCGCGGTTTGCATGTTTGAATGTCAATTTGTATTTGTTTTAAAGAAATAGGAAACTTCCTTTCTTACTGTGCTGTGCTGTGTGCACTTCGGGTTCGTCAGTACACGTCTCTCGTGTTCTGTGAATTCCCGCGTGCTTCTAGTTGTGTACATATCATGCTCGCGTTTTTTTCAATTGCAGGGTCGTGACGATCGAGGGATGTTTTCTTGTGATTGATCCCGAATGTTTACACAAAAGTTTGATCCCTGGTCCCAAAAGCTCGCGTATTTTTGATCCCCTGATCACTGGATTTATTCATACGATCCCGATCCCGATCCCTCTTCACGACCCTGCAATTTCATCCGAATGTCACAATAAACCATTTTGTCCATTCCTTATCAAAACCTATGAACGAACTGTTACCAATTATAGATCTCCAGCTCAATTCAAATATCTGAAAATATTCAAGCTTTATTTGTTTTTATTGACAGATAAAAAGAATGACAAGGCATCCAAGAAAGACGACATTAATGACTCTCTTGAGGAAGACGATGCTGACGATTATTAGAACTATGTACTACTATACCAAGTGATCTCGCTTCGAAGCGCGCAAAGGATTGTTCGTCAAAACGAACAGTTCCAAAATGGCGCCTGGAGACAGCAACGATTTCGGATACTTAAATTAGACATTTGCGTTTTGTTTTTATTCCTGATAGAGCAGCAGTGAACTTTTATTGTCCAAGTAACATAGAACGTTTAAATGTAAAGTTATTTTAAGGATGTATTTATCGAGGGTTAACACTGGAAACAACTCTCTCGAACGATGCCATCTTGGAACTGTTGGCGATGCGACAGAAATGTTTCTGATTGGCTTATACTTGCCGGAAGTGCGCGCGCGAAAGATCACCTTGTAGTTTTTCTCTTGTATGTGTAATTCGATGTGAATTTGTATTAAAATGACATGGAATCAAAGGGGTTTTATTCTTTGCAGAAATTAAGTATCAATTCTAAGAAAGAAAATGGTCAGGGATAATAGAGACGCTGTGTAAGCACCACATTACATTATATTTTATTTATTAAGGACGTTATTTATTCTTGGACAATATGTGTTCTAAAAGCATTGTTGATTGATTGATTGATTGATGAACTTTATTTAAAGAAGGTTTAAAAAGTATTTACAAAATACACCAGTTTAGCAAAGTTAATCTTACACTGGGCCTTCTAGGGAAGAAAATTAAATAAATAAATTGTATAGAAGTAAGAATAAGTAAATTAAATAATAATATTGATAACAAGACATATGCTATATCTAAAAATTTGAATAGTATACATTATATAAGAATTTAAATATGAAATAGAGAATACATAAAATGTAATTTCACATTAAATAAGTTCTAGGAAGAGATAACATGCATGTCCAAAAAGTATTTATATGATTTTTCTTTGAAAATCTTACTTTGATTTTGCAGATCTAATATCTACAGGTAGACTATTATACAATACTGCTCCATTATAGCGGAGACCGTTTCTTGTAATGGATAATTGTGAATATTCTCAATACCCTAAACTACGTAATGAATGACTGTTTTAAGCAAACTATCTTGTGGAGGTCTTTAATTTTTTTTTTATAGTAAAGAATACCACACCAAACTCAGGATATGGAGTGAAATATTTGAAATATTAGATTTTTTTACAAAAAATAGCGATGTTTTAAACGACGTTAAAGCTCAATAAGACGTGAAACTATCATGTGGAGGTTTTCAAGTTAAAAATTGTTTTTATTAAAAATACCGCACCAAACTCTTTTTTTGAAAAACAAAAAAAAATCCGTTACAACCAAACTACCAACAAAACAAACAAACAAATTGACCAGTCGATAAACAATTGACAATCCCTTTCTTCCCGGAATAATCTTTTTCCATGAAAACATTTTCAAACATGTCATTATGCCTGTACGTACCCTCCATCTTGGAATGATAACTAAATGATAAGGTCAATCGTTTTCACTTAAAGTGCTGTATTCCTGCATGATCTCTATTCCAAGGTGATGTTATTTTTATTCGAACAAGCACGGCTAATAATAAAACTAATTATCTGCCCACTGTTATATAAATAACTGTACTGAGAGAATGCGCTTCTCCATATAAGGCTGTGTCTAGGTCGAGGTATATCTTTAGCCATAATTGCTGTAAGCGTATTATCCTATGATGAGAGACGTCTAGGAGCATTGTATGTGACCCTAATATTGTGAGTCGCTATTAATGATGTGTAGCGTGCACGTACATACACACATACTTTATTTACGTTTCCACTTGAGCTTTTCAAACGAAATTATAACTTATAATATAATAATTACTAAACAATATAATATAAATGTTTGCGCTAAAGTACAAATTTACGTAATAGCAAAGCTAGGAATTCGAAAGCAACAATCTGTACCTCAGCGATATATACAAGCTAAATTGAGTTATTTACGTGTTTGACCAGAGTTAATAGAGGGGTTTGACGTTACGTAAACGTAAGAGTATACGTAAGCAAACTGCAAACTCGGTGTGGACTTGGGGAAAGACAGGTATGCTCGTCGTATCTCTTACGGGTAAAAAACAACGATTTGGTATCTTTTAGGGTATATATTAAATTAAAATTGAAATTTGAAATCTCGACATTTTTTGGTATCTTTTATACACCTGTTTTCAAAAACGTTGTCCTATTGAAAAAAGCAAATAGCAATTAGTAATTTGTAAATAGTGAAATAGGAATTAATTAATTGCACAATTTGCATTGCATTCAAGCGTAAATAAATTCACTTGGCATGCTACACATGTAGCAGTCATGCCGAAGGCATTATCAGAAGACCGCGTTTTTTAATTTCACTATTAACAAATTACTAATTATATTACTGATTACTAATTTCAAATAGGACAACGTTTTTGAAAACAGGTGTAATTTAGGATATTGAAATAGGAAAATCCCAACGCAATTGTTTTTATAGGTCATTATAATGCAAAAAGTTCATTCTTTTTACGCCCTTTTTAAAGGACTTCCGGTATCTTTCATGGGTGTTTTTGAAAGTTTTCGACTAGCAAACCCGATACTTTTTAATTTGCCCAATACCCTACCCCTCCCCCCTCGCGGTATCCGCAGGTGCACGTCATCAGGGGATTTCCAATCTTAGATAACGGATGTAACAATATGAAAGTTCGTTCCATTATTTCCTTTCTGCTAACCTTATAATCGGTTTCTCGTGGAGCCATGTAAATTAAGACTATATAAAAATATCCGCCCAATAAGGATAATCCAGTTTATAGAATTTGTTTTATTTGACGGATAAGGATTTATCCGTTGGATAACGCTATTTACCATCGTACAACTGGCTCCAAATAAGGGCCATCCAGTGTATACTAGCTAGAGAATTAATATATAAATTGTATCTGATGGATAAGGATTTATCCAGTGGATAGCGCTATTTAGCTTCGTACATGCAACCGGCTCCAAATAAGGGCCATCGAGTGTAGAGAATCATATATGTTTTGGTAGATTTATCCAGTGGATAGCGCTATTTTGCTTCGTACCAAAGTACCTAGTGTATTGATTATGCATAAGTTTTGTATACGCGCTGGTTACGCGCACGCGTGCTGTGTGCAGTTACACCTATTTCAAAAATCGTTGTCGCAGCCGAAGCTACAGTCCACACTCTGAAGCCTGCAAAGGATGTCGGTAACATAAACATCATTTGTGATGTATTACACGTTCTTTAAAAAGAAATATTTGTTCATCTACCACTGAAAGAACTTGATATGGTCATATCGATTTATTCACAGCTTATTTTGGTTGTACATGCTTGTGGCACCAAAATAAGCTGTGAATAAATCGACTAGCAAGAGAAAAATATCGACATCCTTTGCAGGCTTCAGAGTGGGGACTGTAACTTTTATTGCGACAACGATTTTTGAAATAGGTGTATATAGCACGCGTAGATTGGCACTGGAAACACGGGAAAAGTGTTGTAAGAGAAGCACGACGCCAATCGATCTCTTCTCGATTGTTCTGACAATCCACATGTTCCGTATAACGTTAACTACATACAGCATGCACAGATGCAAGTTTTCTATTGAGTTACATATTGACATTTTCGATCAAGTAACAGCGCGTGCTGTGTGCTTTCAAAAATCACGCGCCTCAACCAATCCGATTGCGTGATTTCTAATCGTTATTATATAAAAGGATTTATGGTTTACGATGCTATCAGTCTTAATTACAACCAGTCCCATATATTATGAGTTGTCCCGTGTTAAAACAATTGTCCACTGGATAAGAATCTCGTTTATATATACACCTATTTCAAAAATCGTTGTCGACTCAAGGCCGACAGTCCAAGTGCATTCTAAAGCCTGCACTGCAAAGGATGTTGGTGAAATGAACATGCAGTTTGTGATTTATTACTTTTTTTCATGGCATATGTGTTTCATCTATATATACCACTGCAACAACTTGTTACAGTCATATAACACAAACAAAACAAAACAACCAAAATATGCTATGGACAAATCGATAACAAGAGAAGAAATCGATAACAAGAAGAAATGCTGCAATCTTTGCAAACTTCAGAGTGTAGACTGTTGACTTACTGTGACAACGATTTTTGAGATGGTGTATATATAGCGCTATTCGTGATCAGCCTTGGTGAAACGAGACCCAGATAAAGACGATTCGTATTCGTTTTGTCTGAGAGACTAGCTATTTACGCCCGTATTCATCGGTTGGCCAATCCTAGGCAAAAACATTGCGGGTTCCAATGATTTCCTCCGGATACTCATACGATCAGTGGGCCGCAAGCAGAGTGTGTCTAAATTTGTACGTATTGAGCTCACACGGGGCCATATCTGTGTTTCCTATTCCCGCTTTCACCTTTACTACCGTAGTCCTTATATATTACCAGAAACTCAAAAGGGAATACATCCCCTTATAATATACTGTAAAAAATTACTCGATTCTGATTGGACGAGAGGAGTACAATTAAACCGTAAATTGCGCGCGCGGTAATATATTATCAAACATCGATAAAAAGCCGCAGTGAAACTACATTTCTACTTGATCTAGCTGAATGTTTAATGTCCGAAACGTCTGTAATAAACCGTTACATTTTACAATAAATAAGTTCATTTTAAGGAACGTCCAAAACATTTACAAGTTTGTACGCTCTTTTAATTTTACGAAGTATATCCGAGGTAACATTTTAATTTAAAACGTTCGGAACGTCCGTAAGAACACTCCTTTAACGTTGTGTAATTTTTCATTTGGCTTTGAATTTCTTAGGGTTATTCGTCTGGCTTTCTTTTTCTACTTCGGACGTTCTCTCAGTTGTTCACATATCGAACTAATTAAATTCATTGACTCATTTGTCATCTCTCATCGGGTATGCTATAAATGAACTGTCTATATTAAAGCATTCTATTGTCATTCATCTAATTGGCACTCGTCTACATTCCTTGTTGTAGATGCTTGTCATTTCGCGTCGACTGACAAACAAGCTAGTCGCTAACCTCAACGCGCAGTCTATCAGCAAAGTCTTATCTGCATTTGGGACGGTTTGGTTTAGTTAAAGGTCAATTTTCTACGCTGATTTGGGTTTTGCTGTGCTGTGGATTTTCTCTCGCAGTTGTTGGGAATCGACGTGTCTTTTCTTGTGTTTTGTCTTACTGCGCGGGAGTGCAAAATCTCGGTAGGTACTGCATGATAATATTACAGAGCATAAGCTAAAAATAATCTTTATCTATACAAGCAACATTTGATGTTAGTTTTGATCCTCACTGTATAAAACATCCTGCAAAAAATAATATTTATCGACATATACAAGATTGTTCTACGTTGTCTATGAATTTACTCCAGTACAAGCGTAAGTTTTGTCTTTCACTGTTCCAATTTACGAATCGCACTATGGAAAAATTTCAAAGTTAACTCTGAGTTAAACAAGTAGTAGATATATCATACGCATGCATTTTGAGCTTTAATAAACTGCTAGCTTCCTTCAAAAACAAGCTAAAAACATTTCTTTTTGACTCGTAGAAATTTCATTTTTTTTCGTGTTACTTTTGTAAGCGCACCGAGATTTAATGGGGCGCGCTATATAAGAAATTTATGATTATGATTATTATCATGTTCCGTCAATATTTTAGTATATACAATATGTATGTTCAACGTTTCCGTTATAAATACATAAGAAAAATAATATTATTCTTAATCAAGCAAACTAAAAATGCGCAATATCGCGTGCTTTAAAACGCCGTTGAATGTCAATCGATATTTTAGCTGCGCTATACATAATTTCGGACACTTTTTCATGAAAATTAACTTTCACATCGGCAAAAAGAAATATTATTACATATATACTGACGTTAGCAATTTTAATAGAAACTTTAAAAATTCACTTTAAAATTCACTTTAAAATATTTTCAGTTTGTACATAATTTTGTATTTACTGAATTTCCCCTCGATTTTTATGAATACATGAAGAACCCAAACGTCAGTTTCTGCGCGATAAAGCAACAGACCGCACTCTTTCCGAGTTCAAATAATACAGTTAATATACGTGTTCCTCTAGTAACAACATTCCATAATGAAAACCTTCTGTTACGTAAAGAGAATTCCAGAACCACAAAGGTCAACAAGCTATACTATTATTGAAAAGATATGACGAATACCACTTGAAAGATAGTAAATATAAATCGTGGCGCGTTATCGCTTCCATATAGTTATTGGTGTATACTGATTGATTACGTAGATAAACGCTTGCGGGCTAATAAAAACGTTTACACGTGAAATTCAGTTGATGTAGCGAGCCCCGATTATTTACAGTAAAAAAGGTAAACTGAAGAAAGTAAGTAAGTAAGTAAGTAAGTAAGTAAGTAAGTAAGTAAGTAAGTAAGTAAGTAAGTAAGTAAGTAAGTAAGTAAGTAAGTAAGTAAGTAAGTAAGTAAGTAAGTAAGTAAGTATTAAAGTAAGTAGATACTAATAAGTAAATACGTAAGATTTTCAGCTAGAGCAAATTAACGCTCAAAGTTAAAAAAAAGTCAGTAAAACATTTGAGAATAATAATAATAATTCGAACGTCGTATACATCTAGAACTCGATCGCGTGAAAAATTAATTGATTGCACTCAATTAACAAATCTTATGCGCGCTACTTGATAGGCTTATTAATTAATTGAATAATTATTTAATCGATTAATATATAAATTCTCAATGTTTCATCGACTTTAATATTAAGTCAGCTTCAGAAAGAATAAACCGCTAAGAAGGATTTATAATTCTTATCATAAATGAAACGATTATTAAGGTCAATGCCAACCTAGTCCTACTACGTTTTTTGACATTTCGTCAGTGTAGGATTACCATATAACCTATTATCAGACTAAAATAGCATGACCATGTCTATATATGCATTGGATTGGAAATTTAAGATCGACGTCTAGATAACCCTGGGCTATAGGTACCCTATAAATAGATGAACGCTACTTCACAATTTACTAAAGCTAGGTATTCACATATACATGAAAGCAAGGCGCATATAGCTGATGTATCAGGATTTTCTAAACTAATCGGCAATTGGGTCGATATTTAAAGTAAGTATCTGTTAATTGGGTAGTTTAATTGCCTTCGTTGTTGAGCGGATCGGTGCGATCACAAAGCTTCGAATGCTTATACTGTTTTATGGACACAGCTTATTCAAGTCAGAGTTCATATAATGAGACGGTCACCTATATTATTAAACCTGTTCAAGTTAACTTCGATTTCAGTGTCGTTGTAAAATCACATACCTCAAGTTAATCAAAAGGAATGACTCGATTGTAACCCGGCTGTGGGGAAGACTCCAGGAGGGATTACCAAAAATTACAGTACAGTAATTGTTGAATATAGATCCACAAATTAATATAACTAATCCAATTAACGTTGCAGGAGTATTGTATTGTAGATATAGACTAGCTGAACATATTTCATCAATTTTTATATCAAAAACAATTAAGCGAGAGGTTGGCACCACAATTGATATAGATACATTCTTCGTAAAGCCAATTAAATATGATTAACGAAATTTGTTGCTCAAAATCATATAAACTAACAAACGAATAGCCCTGGATACGAGGTTGGTAGGGACCGCTATTTAAAAAAGCACTTTGCAGCCATGTGGTTTACAATGATGTTAAAATTAATATTTTATTATTATATATGTATAGTATGTGTTAATATGACAAAGTTTTCGTCACCTTGTATGGGTGACGTTTGTGGTGTAGTGCATGGTTTACCGCGCGCCTCTCACAGCTGTGGTCCAGGCACAAGTCCTGACTCAGGCATGAATTATATGCGAATAGTCCAGTTTCGAGATCTCTTTTATACAGAAATTTAGATAAAAGTCGCGGGATTTCAAAATATTTTTATTGTCTTCTTTACTCAAAGATCTCTTGCATTTCCACGGGCTGTTACTGGATAAAAGAATACATTACACGGATTCGAGGCTAACACAGCGTAAAAGAAATCTCGAAAAGAGTCTAAATATTGAGTTTGTCTTATGGTTGTTCTCTCCAATGCCATGAGGGTTTTCCTGTTGGTTTGATGGAACTCCACGGAAGAGCCCCGACGGGGAGTGATGGTTTAGTATAAAATATATTAACGTTCTACGTTTTTTATAGGGCTAAAAACTGAGCTGAAGATATCTAAACCTCTTAATATTTTGTGGGAGATACTGTGGGAGTGGTAGCCGCAATACAATGAGAAGACGAAAGAATAGCCAACAGCCTAACTTAAAATGTGTTAGAGTGATGGTCATGGGTCAAGATGGTGTTGGAAAAACAGGTAAACCATGCAATGTATGTAGGGCACAAAGAGGGAAAGAAGAGGGGCAGGCATGTATGAGCAATAAGAGGGAAGGGCAAGGGAGGGTCATGTAATACTATGTAGGGACATGAAGATGGTGGGTAAGGGCCATGCAGGTAGGGACACACAAAGGGAACAGGAGAGGGCCATACATGTAGGGGGACGAAGAAGTAAGGGGAGGGGACATGCATGCAGGGACACACAAGGGGAAGGGAGGGCCATGTAATACTATGTAGGGACATGAAGATGGTGGGTAAGGGCCATGCAGGTAGGGACACACAGAGGGAACGGGAGAGGGCCATACATGTAGGCGCACGAAGAGGTAAGGGGAGGGGGCATGCATGTTAGGACACACAAGGAGAAGGGAAGGGTCATGTATGTACGAAGATGGAAGGCCGGTGAGGACCATGTATGTAGGGGCACGAAAAGGCAAGGGAAGGGCCATATGTATGTAGGGACACAAAGATGGTGAGGGCCACATATGTACATATATATACACCCTATAGTACAAATATCTAGCTAAAATATTGTTAACTAAATGCAACACATGCAATCTGTACATGCATGTCTCAGTGTGGAAATAAGTTGTTATGACTATATATTAATTATCGTGACGACATGTTGTTTCTAGCTCTTATAGTGAGATATCTGACCAGAAGGTACATACACGAGTATGACAAGACTTTAGGTAAGCAACTCATAAGCACCTATATATTTCAAAAAAGAGTTGTCCGAGTGAGCTGCGTTTGAATAACCGAAAGGGACTGTGAGTCTTCCATATGGATTATTTATGCCTCTTTACAATGCCACCCCCTTACTAGTAGTTACAGTGCAACTACTTCAACCAAGGCCACTTAGATAAATTTATCATTAACCAATCATATTTCAGCTTTTAGCTCAAGATTCTTATGAGCGTGAGAACACTATAATTTGATTGGCTAATGCTGTTATGAGTTCTATCTCTGTCTGGTTTTACTGTTTTCTGATTGGCCAGTTTTATTCAAGTGGCCTCGGTTGAAGTAGTTGCACTGTAAGAGAATATTATAAAGTTTGAAGCTTTTCAATCCAGGAAAACAATCGCATAGCTGTATGCGTAACCACAATTCCTTTCGGTCGTGCAATCGCCATTCGCCGTTCACTTCTGGCGATATATTTTGATTGAAAAAGGAGTATTCCCCTTCCCTCCCCTCCCCTCCTCCCTGCGCCCCTCCTTGGCGCGTTATCACGCTATATATATCTCTCATATGTTATTAGTAATAATAATCAATGAGAGGTACTTAATGTTATCAACTAGTATCAATATTATTATTGGCCATTACGTGATGATAAATTCTCGCATGTTAAACTCATTACATTGATAACCAGTCGATTGATTTATAACCGTTTGAGAAAGAATTCTAAATGCTGATAAGATAAATAGAGTAATGACTAATTGATTGAGATACAGATGTTTTGTGTGAACTAACGATGGTATCTATACTCGAGAAAAGATAATTAGGAGCTAGAAAATATTTTTTTTAAGGCCTATCTACTCACTTAAGACTTTAGACTTTTTTTGATATTTATTCAATATACTGCTTATTTCAATAACGTACTCACCAAAAACTTACAAAGCAGAGACCGCAGAGGATTATGGAAAGATAAGGAGCTTAGTAGAATATAAATTTTAAAGGTCTCGACTGACTCACTTTAGACTTTAGACTTTTTCGTTTTTATTCAATACACTAATTATTTCAATAACTGCGTAGTCACCAAAAACCTATAAAGCAGAGACCGCATGCGCAGAGGATCATGGAAAATATTTATAAGCTCCCTCCACAGTACCCTGCAGCGTAATCTTGAAAGGTAGCCGGGCCTTTGCATTGAAGCGAGACGAACGTTGAGCTTGCAATGATAGAGACAAGTGAATAATTGTCATATTACGTATTAAGGTCTCTATAATTAATGACATTGATATCAGGCTGATAACAATATATATTGACGATGATATATATTGTTATGTTGATAACGAGAATGATGATGATGATGATTACTATTGATATTGATAACAGGCCGATAACAATAATATAATGACCATTGTATATTGTTATTCAATACAGAATCAACATATCGACATCATCTACAGATCGATAATGAATTCGTTTACATCGATTTAATGGATACTGCAGGAGAGGTGAGTAAGATAGAGGGACAGATAAAAATCATCAAGATTATTGATAGAGCATGCAACACAGTCAAGACCCATGGCCATGCTTTGCGCGTTGTTTATTTTGATACGAGTCAATCTCGCTCCTATTCGCCGTTATCTCTTACTGCACATGCTCGACAAGATAGGACAAATGCATGAATGTATGGATGTTTGAATAAATACACTCATAAATGAATCGACAGTTAAAGTACCATGGTCACTTACCAGCATGCTTTGCGTTGTTTATCTGCATGAGTGTTATAATTCATTCGCAGTCAGTCGTAGCAGGAGAAAACAAATAAAATAAAATGCCAAACGATTTAGTAGGAGCGTAAATACCCACTCACATGACATTGTTAAATATATCAAAATGCCTGATTGACGATTTTCATGCATGGTCTTTTCTTCAGTCTTTCGCGCGTTGCATTCTGGTAAGTGACCTGAATGGGTCTTTCACTCTATTTTTAGCCTCCATACATGGCTAGCTCTAAAATAAATGAGGAGAGTGGGACACGATGGGAAGGGAAAAGAACTCATGTAGACAGACAGACAGACAGATGAATGGACGGACGGGGGAATCAAGCTATCAAAGTGCTATAATCCTTTCACTATTTTTTCAAAGTTGTGTGCTAAATTAAACTATTCAACGTGAATAATTGAATCTGAGTCTGAGTCTGAATCTGAGTCTCCCCGATTAGTCACTGGCTAAATACACTAAGACGTTAAAAAAGTTATTTTTGTTTTGTTATTTTATTTTCTCAGAACAATCCGGCAAAGATGGAACGATGCGTTTCTGGAGGTGATGTCTTCCTACTCCTTTACTCAATCGACGACCACACTTCATTCAACGAAGCGGCTCGCATTGGACGATTTGTAAAACATCAAAAACTCAGCGTCCATCGTATAATACTTATAGGAAATAAGAGAGACTTAGAGCATG